>JAJMEP010000038.1:54539-126847 GCA_030574195.1 Groenewaldozyma auringiensis
TTTTTTTTTTTTTTTTTTTTTTTTTTTTTTTTTTTTTTTTTTTTTTTTTTTTTTTTTTTTTTTTTTTTTTTTTTTTTTTTTTTTTTTTTTTTTTTTACATTTGCTCAAAGTTTTTCGCATTAACATTTTATTTCCTTCCAAGTTCATAAACACATATATGTAACATGAATCTACATGTATGCGTACATTTTTCTGGTCCATTCTTATACTATATGTTTTACATTATTATTGTTCAGTCAATCTTAATATCACCATAGATTTTTCTCACGAAAAAGTATGATGCTAAGAACCCTGTAGTACCGGTAAGCAAGAACACAACAGCACTGATCATCAAACTGTACGCAATGTACAGCGCATTGGAAGTGAACCCGCCAAGGGATAGTTTGCTGAACAAGTAGATCAATGAGTGCAGGAAAATGTATATACTGCATGACCCACCGTAGAAAAAGCTGCGCCATTGCCATTTGTAATTCTCACTGCAGAGCATGAAATACACCATAAGAATTGTTACCGCTGCAGAGGTGATGATGCTTAACCCGAAGCATACAAACAAAAACCCAAACATGTAATATAACTTATGGAACCAGATTGAATTTAAAATGAAATACAATTCAACAAAGATTGACCCAATGGGCAGTATACCAGCAAGCAAAACACTTGGGATTGGTCTCAGATAAAATGGTTGTACAGGGATCTGTCTAGGGATTTGGTTAGTCCTTACTGGTGAAGAGATTGGTTCTTTCTTGAAACCAATAAACCCTCCAACAGCAGAAAGGGGAACAGATACTGCAAACCAAATGAAAACTACCGCAATCATTGTACCAATAGGCACAGCACCTGACGAACTGACAAAAATCAGCAAAAAGTTAAGCAAAAGGAACAGCACAAAAATGGTTCCTGGTACGACTAATGGAGTCAATACAAGATTCAATTTCCAAGATTCACCACCAGCAGTCTTGTATGCTCTAGCAGAAACGTATCCACCAACTATCCCAAATAGCGCATAACACAAAATCATTACAGTAGTCAAGGCACCTCTGTTGGAAGGTGATAAGAACCCTAATAGTGCGAAAAGTAATGTTGCTGCTACCATAGCCAAAAGTTGCGATCCACTACCAAGGAAAACACTTAATATCATTCTTTGCTTGGGGGACCTGAATACATCACCGTGAACAAGCTTCCAGCCACTATCATCTTGTATATCTTCGCTCAAATCGACCTCATTGTATCTGGCAATATCCTTTCTTAAGGCACGAAGCAAAACAGCACTAACCATACCAGTCAACAAAATAACTGTAGCAATGGAATTAATCAATGAAAACCAATGAACTTTGGAACCAGTCAAATGAAGATACTTATCCCATCGCGTAGCCCAAGGTGTGGTGGATTTGACCCAGTGGATTGAATAAGTGAATGGAACGTGTCTAACCCCTTCAGTCTCATCTTTGGAAAAAACTAATGGAGTGTCTGATTCACAAGTGGTACTGTCCTTTTCACCTTCCTTGGGAATAGGAGTGTTTCTAGAAGATGGAGTAACCAAAACTCCAACTACTCTGTACTTGCCCTGTCTTGTCTCATGGTACTCAATTTGAATATCATGATGGTTGTACAAAGAGTATTTATTGTCGCCCAATGCTCCACCAAGAGGGAATCCAGGACTGTAAAAAGTATCATTAGAATTTTCGGATTCTTTGGCTTGATGCGCTGCAGGAAGCCCGTCCACAAGCCAGTTTTGGTTGTACCCCTCTTCTAATCTTTCAATCAAGAAATTCTTGGCCCGTGGCCCATAACTAGTTGTGCAGAGTTTCTTGCAGTCTTCATCTTTCAACATGAACAATTCAAAGGGTGAATTATAAATACGATCCCCAAACAAAATTGAACCAAGACTTTCTCGTTGCTTCTTTGGTCCACCTTCAGGCTGGCAAAATTTGAATCCATAGTAGTAATAATTGTATGAAATAACACTGGATAACCCTTTACCATTACCTGAAAAAACTCCAGGAGTAAGACTATTAACTAGCAATGGAACCTCCTCGTCCTTCTCATAATCCGTAGGTGCAACACCGGGAAGGTAGAATGCTGAAACATTGGCCAAGAATAAAGTCAAAACCAAGGTCACAATTTTTGTCAACATTTTCTTATTTGATTGGAAACAATATTCGCGTTCCTCTTTTTATTATATTTTTTTTAGTTTCCTTTTCTATTTTTTGTTGATATTTATCGTTCTTATCAATAAAGGAAGATGTATGTATATTCCAATTATAAGAAAATGTCAGCCAAAAAAATAGAAATAAAAAAAACCCCCACCGCGTTTCTTTCAATACAATCTCTTCGAATCCTCCTTAATGATTTCCAACCTTTATTCTAGCAATTGGCAGCTGTGGTGTTTGTGTTTTGTAGCTAACCAAAAAGAAGAGCGATGATGAACAGGAAAATATCTGGCGAATTCTTAAAAACTAAATATAAAAATGTTAGCGTGTAAAAGCCTACAGCGAAGTGATAGCGGGCGATCGAGTAGCCCGCGCGCGTGGTGGTATTAACGACACCATGGCACATTTTCAGTGCTTAATCCACCGAACATCATCTCAGGTTGGGTTAACTTTAATTGGGCTAACTTTGCCATACTACCGGTTTACGCGTTGCTACGCTGAAGACAGTCTAGAACTAGTGTAGTAGTAGCTACAGTGAGTGGGACACTACCGATTGTAGCCATACTATAAACTGTGTGAGTGGGTGTGAGTACATAGCACAAAATATCCTTTACCAGGTCTTAGGAGTTGTACCAGAGCTTCACTCATAGTGCTCACGGAGAAAGGATATTTTTGTTCTTTACTTTGTCTTGGCAATTGGTTGGTTATTTGTGCTCTGATTCCAGTTGGGCCCACACTTATACCTTTAGGTTGAATGGATATACACTCTACAGAAAACCTGAAAGGGTGAGAGGTTAAAACAATCATTGTTAGAGACACAAAACCCACAAAGGGAAAGGATACTTTACAATGACTGGTCCACATATAGACCCTTCAAGTCCGCTGTCAACATCGTTAGCATGTAAGAACATTATAAGTCGTTCGTTTTGTCCCAGTATATCTGTTATGGCATCGCAAGATGCGAACGAACTGTGCCGTAAGATAGGTTTTTCCAATTTGTGGGAATTGCTGAGACCGTTTGGCGATAATATTCCAGGAAGAGTGAGTATCAGAGACTCTCAGGGTATTTCATGGTCGTATGAAGATTTTTCAGTCAAGTTTGTGCCTGAATTGCCTCTAGCATCAGATAATATTGAAGTGTCTTCTATCCCAGGGTCTCCATCATTATCTTCATCCATGCATTCGTTATCGTTAAATCGTCAACAACCCGACCAGCAGACTCCGCCATTGTTTAACACGGAGGATCTGGAAAAGTATCTTTTTGAGTCTATTGGCAATACTGAGAACATGACCCAACAAGCCGTTCAGGATATTTATGTTGATCTATTCAAACGACTAATAGCACCTTACCATGCTACTCCGTTTGAGACTTTCAGTCATCCAGTCGCTGGGATAATAGCCGTTTCAGCTGATAATGAGGCTCCTATAGAAACACTTTCAACATTATTTAACAAAAGTCACAACTCTAGCATACCTGAGTATATCAACAGGGACTATTTACGATATTATGTACTTATACACGACGACGAGACCCAAGATTTGGAAAAGAGCCAAGCATTGTTTGAGAAAATGAAACGTCAGTTTGGATTGCATTGTTATTTGATACGGATTAGGGGGAATTCTTCGGGTACCATGGAACAGGTTATCCCTACTGAATGGAGAACGGCAACAGAGATCTTGGAAGATGATAAAAAACCAAAAACACTAAATGAAGCTGATATAAGTGCATTGAAAGTTTTCACTCGAGAACTCGTGGTGAGAAGTGTTATTCCTTTCATGGAAAGATGTATAGCTACTTGGAATGACCAGGTAGCTTCGTCCCGGCGCAATTTCACCAGCAGATTCTTCAGTGCATCTAAAAAATACTTTGCATCGTCAACAAAGGCTACCAGTTCTATCTTATCTACAGCAAGTTCATTCGGTCAGGCGAACCCTTTCCCCTTTTCATTACCTGGATCAACATCTGCGGAAACCTCGTCACCGGGGTCGTCGCCCTCTCCGCGTCCGTCATCGCCGTCGCCGTCCTCATCAAGCCCATCAATAATTCGCGGTAACTATAATTCTTCCAAGGGGTACTACGGGTACTTGACCCCCGAAAGTCAGCTGCGGAAACTGGCTGATTTTGCTTTCATGTTACGAGACTACAAGTTTGCGTACTCCATCTACGATATTTTGAAAAAGGACTACCATAACGATAAAGCATGGACTTATCTTGCCTCATGTCAAGAAATGGCAGTGATCAGCTTTTTGATGCATACTGACAAGCTCACTGAAAAAATGCGCACAGAGCAAGTGGACTTGCTGCTAGACTCGGCAACATACTCTTACATATCTCGGTGTTCTCTGCCGTCGTATGCGTTGCGGTGTATCTTGTTAAGCTCTGAGCTCATGTGTACAGTAAATTCCCCACAGGCTGCTGCAGAGGGCGCAACGCGGTGGATCTTGCTTGCTCTGAACGAACGGCTGGTAGGGCGGCTGGGGTATGCTATGCTTATGGAACGCATAAGTGGTGCGTACGCCTGTTACGATGAAATCATACGGTTTCCGGATGCCATACCGTCCTCCTCAGCATCATCTCGACCCAGAGATCGCGAGAACAGTGTTGGAAGCTCTACAGTTGTCTCGACATCAAGTACAGGGTTAAAGGGTAAGCCGTATGAAGAGTTTCATGGCCCTCTGACACAACGTACCAGGAAATCTGCATTCTGGTGTTTGCTAGCATCAAGGGAATGGAATGACGCTAACCAACCTGGTCTCAGTAAACACTGCATATCACAATGCGATAGGGTCTATGGCAGTCTACCGTGGACGAAAGAAGATACACTTCTTCTAGGACGTCTCAAAAAGGCTACAGGAGTACCCAAGGAGTAATTTACATTTATATAATGGCCCACAACATGGGTTGTGTTGTAAATTAACCATGTTAATATAAACCCCCAATCATCAGATTGTTTTTTCACATTTTTGTTTTTCGCCTGTCTTTCACCTGTCATTGTTTAATCATGCCACGTTCAGCAGCAGCACGACAGCCACCTCCATCCGAAGAAGAACCTGTGGAAGAAACAACTCTTACGGAGGAGAATGCAGATATTGTATCCATAGATGAGCTTCAGGCTCATGGGATCAACGCGTCCGATATCTCGAAACTGCGTTCTGCAGGGATATGCACTATATCTGTAACTTTACAAACATTGATAGTTTTGCTCTTAGTAAGCATTTCTAACATCTAGGGTGTTCACGCAACCACGCGTCGTAACCTTTTGAAAATCAAAGGGTTCAGTGAGGTCAAAGTCGAAAAGGTAAAAGAAGCTGCGGGCAAAATCTTGGTAAGTAAATTATTGGTAGTTACAACATGTCCAATGTTGTTGAACTAACCAGTGTATAGAATAATGGGTTTATCTCTGCACTAGACCAAAAAATGATCCGTCAAAAGGTCATCAAAATCACTACAGGTAGCAATTCCTTTGACGCGATACTCGGCGGCGGCGTACAAACCATGAGTCTTACCGAGGTGTTTGGAGAATTCCGGTGCGGGAAAACCCAGTTGTCACATACCTTATGTGTAACTGCCCAGCTACCCACCGAAAGCGGCGGCGCTGATGGACGCGTTGCTTTTATAGATACCGAGGGTACGTTCAGACCTGATAGAATTGAAGCTATTGCGCAGAGGTTTGGTGCTGATCCTGAAACCGTTATGGAGAATATCTCATACGCGCGTGCGCTCAACTCTGAGCACCAAATGGATCTTATCAACAAGCTGTGCGAAAGTCTTTCCGATGGCACGTACCGGCTTCTCATAATTGATTCCGTTATAGCGCTTTTCAGGGTAGACTACAGTGGCCGTGGCGAGCTGAACGAACGGCAGCAGAAGCTTAACCAGATGCTAGGCAGGTTGACCACTCTCGCCGAAGAGTACAACATTGCCGTGTTCATGACAAACCAAGTCCAGTCTGACCCCGGTGCAAGTGCGCTGTTTGCCGGCGCAGATGGTCGAAAACCTGTTGGCGGACATGTACTTGCACATGCATCTGCAACACGTATTTTGTTGAGAAAAGGTCGAGGTGAAGAACGGGTTGCCAAACTTCAGGATAGCCCCGAAATGCCTGAAGCAGAGTGCACTTACTCACTATCTAACGGCGGAATCATTGATGTCGCTTAGATTGATATCTATTTCATATATGGTACATCTTTTTACATAGTAGTAATAATAAAAATAATAATAATATAATCAATTGTGGTAGATTGCATCCGCCATTTTGACTGTCTCGGAAATTTCCTTGACATCATGCACGCGCACAATGTCAGCTCCCTCAGCAATAGAAGCTACAACAGTTGCAGCGGTACCCATGACTCTTTCACGGGGTTCCTCTACGCCGGTAACTGTTCCTATGAATCGTTTGCGGCTCGATCCTACCAGCCACACTAGGCCGGTAAACTCTTCGCGTGCGCGTCGCAGTTTGCTAAAGTTCCGCAATAGGGCTAAATTATGGTTGCTGTTTTTAGCGAACCCGAGACCCGGATCAAGGATAATCTGCCACCTAGCCAGCCCAGCAGCAACAGCCGCTTCAACCCTCTCAGCAAGCTCGTCTGCAACTTCACGGATAACTGCCTCGTCGCTATCATCGTCGTACTTGGCAAGTTTTGTCATCTCGGCAGGCGTGCCTCGAGTATGGTTCATGATAATTGGCACCTGGCATTGTTTAGCGACTTCGAACATCTTAGGGTCAAGACTACCTGCGCTAATATCGTTGATAATATCTGCACCGGCCTCAATCGCCGCCAGGGCCACTGATGCGCGATATGTGTCTACCGATATAGCTACAGTGTCGAGCTCAGAGCACTGTCGTAGTTTCTTGATAGCGCTGACTACTCTTGTCTGTTCCTCTACAGCATCCACTTCGACGCTCTTGGGGTTCGTAGACATTCCCCCTAGATCAAGAATAGTAGCACCCTGAGATACCATGGTCAGGGCAGTTTTAACTACACCATCCAAGTTTTCTAGGGAATGTTTACCGCCATCTGAAAATGAATCAGGAGTGACGTTTATTATGCCCATAATCTTGGTGTTCACCCTGTGGTGGGATGGGTCAAACACAAGTGTGCGGCGGGGATCCTTGGCAGGGATAACAGTGAACAATTTGGAAGAAGTCTGGTTAGCACTACTTTCAGGCAGCTGTTCCAGATGCGAATGGAATGACTCGGCGGTCAATGGATGCAAAGTGTCTGAGGATACCAGCTCAGCTAAAGGTCGCAAAACAAATGACCGCTGAAGCATGCTAATATGTGGTATATTAAGTCTAGCATCATTGAGAACAATGTTATCGTAAAGTAGTATATCGAGATCAAGTGTTCTTGGGCCATTATCAATAACTTTGACTCGGTCAAAAGTACCGTATTCAATTTCCTTCAAAACGTCCAGTAATTCAGTGGGTTTCAAAAGTGTCTCAGTCTTGAACACCCCGTTGAGAAACTTGTCTTGATCTTGCACATACATTGGCTCAGATTCATACAGCGATGAAGTATTAACAACGGTTATGCCCCGCTTGTTCAATTCTTCTCTTGCGTCCCGAATGTTCTGGACTCTGTCTCCAACGTTGGTTCCAAATGCAATATATACAGTATGAGTAACACCGTCTTTAATTTCTCCAGATTGAGGGAAGTATGGTAACGCTGAACTTTGTTGACTTGCGCCGCTAGTAGATAATTTACTAGTGGCTGAGCCTGAACTACTAGCAGTCTCGACACCATCAATATCAGTTTTATTTTGTTCAAAAAATTCCTGTGATCTGGTAACTTCAACACCAGCTGCTTCGGCAAATGTTATAGCGCTAGGTTTCTCAGCACGGACAGTGACTTTCTGAACCCCGTCGTTGCATACGACTTTAGCAACTGAGGTGACAAATGCTTCAACCGTCTTGTACATGGAATCCTCCACGTGAGATGTGACCGATTCAACAATCTGTCTGAAATCATAATCCTTATTGAAAGATCCCTGTGATTCAGAAGGACTTCTGTACAAAGTGAGAGTAATGATAGCGTTTTGTTTATGCATTCGCTCAATGGTGTTCACGCCAATGATAGTGACCAACCGCAAATTATGAATCCGAACAATATCGGTAGTACCCTCGACCTGTTTGATAACGTAATTCTTGGTATCTCCGGGATTATTGTAAACCTTGGATCTGGAAATTATAATTTCAGCAGCATCTGCTCTTAGCAACGCTCGTGGTTTCTTAACATGGATTCTTGCCCATGACCCACCGGTTTTATCATCTAGCACTACTTCTGCTACCCGTTCGGCTATCTGCTCGAGGGTCCTAAACTTTGACTTCTCAATGTCCTCAGTGATGTTACGACTGATCACGTCGTAATTGAGTGAGTATGACAGATGGTCAGTGCTCCCTGCTTGTTCGACACTGGTTTTAAGCCATACAGAGATCAGAACTGGCTGGGGCTGAGGACGACGCCATGCGTCCACGCCAGTCAATGCCTTGACCCATAAGTCTTTGACAAAAACCAAATCAGATCTACTTGAGTTAACAAAAGATTGGGAGAATTCTTTACTTTGTCTGGTTAGATCACTTACGGATTAGCCATTGATCTTGAACGGCTCGGTGACTGATTCGGAAATCGATGAAAAGAGGTTGATGAAAAGGAGGACGAATTCAGAATCCGTCTAGGAAGAAATGGTTTATGAATGAGCAGCAAAGCTCGAGACCTTAAAGTGATTGAACTCGTCTTGGAAAAAAAGAATAAAGAGAACTGGGGGAGAAAAGAAAAAACAAAAAAAAATAAAAAGACCAAAAAAAAAAAATAAAAAAAAAGTCGGTGAAATGCGAGGCCCTGAAAACGGGCCGATTTGGTTAATTTTTCCGCTGTTAACTGCCATGTGAAAAAAAAGAAAAAAAAAATTAAAAAAACTAGCTACAGTGGTGGGATGGGATATCTGGCCCATTGTGATTACGTAAACTTCTTTTTTTCTGTATTCTCGCAAACTACTTGAAAAATGAATTAGAAATGTCATTATTAGTTATTAATATGTATAAATATATCTTTAATAAAATCTATCAGGGAAAACTACTGGAGCAATAAGAGTCCATCCATAGAGAACGAAACATATCCAAGCACTAATGATTTTGACCCAACTGTAAAAATAGGTACGGCCAACTGGTACGAAATCTCCATCAATTTCTTTCTCTACATTCATAGTGAGCAATGTTGCAGTCCATTGCGTAGCCAGTAAGAAAACCAAATGAAATAGCACGTAATTGTACTGAGTGGATGACCTTTCATCATCTCTGCTACCAAAATCCGATTCCGAGTCGTCGTCCCAACTCTCGGTCAGAGCACTTGCTGGAAGTGACCCTTGCTCGACTGCAGCACGGATAGCCTCTTGTCGCATAGTCAATCTTGACGGTTCTTGGGTAACCAGCCCGTGCTCTTGGTTGACTGGCTCGTAGTCCTGACGCGACCCAGAGGTTTGGGTAGCTGCTCTAGTGGTAGTATATGCAATAGCCAGGAACGTAAATATAGCACCTAATACAATACTAGCAGTTCTAGTACCTCTTGATCTGATCAACGGGTTGCAGCTTCTGTCATCCGGCTCAGATGCTACCGCCGACATTGTGAGGTAAGCACAGTACACTGATACCATTGAAGCCTGAGCCAACCCTGCTTGAGGGTTATACTCTTGCACCGTAGGATGAATAGACATACATGTGACAATTATAGTCAAAATCAAGTTAATAGTGATTGCCGCTTGGTTCATTGAGCATCCTTTATTAGCGAAAAACACATACATCAAAACAGTCAAGATTATACTGCCAATGTACATTCCGACGGTAGACCCAATGAGAACAAATCTCCATAAGTTAGAGTCGGATTCTTCGACATGCTCCAAGCAAGTTTCAGCCCAAGAATGAGCAAAATCTACCAAAAGCACCAGCCCAATCATGATAAAAATAAATGATAATCCGATGGCGAAATAGTTACCCCAGACGACGAAAAACCCCTCAGGGATAAGGAAAGTCAACACAATAAGTGATAACCATGAAATGATTTTAATTCCCCAGTATCCATTCTGAATGGATGAACGAGGGTTCTTAGTAGAGTGGACTCCGACTAACAGTAATGCGAGTATTAAATGGAAAAGTCCAAGAGCGAAATTTATCCTGTGAACAGCGACAAATCCGTAGCACTGTCCGCCCATGCAAGTAATCTTCATGTAATCCAGCGTAAGTTTCTCCAGCTTCCTCACAGCCCAATCCGTCAACATCACCCATGAAAGAATCGAGTTGAGCAGGAATATTATGGCATAGCATATTCGAGTGGCAATACTTGAAGAGCATTTCCCGGTCACCGAACACAAGGCACTCATCGTCGCCGCACCACAACACGATGCGGCCCATGACCCTATAGTCGACACTCCCATCAAAGGAAGCGACAACAAGGCACCCATCTTTTCTGAATTATTCTAGAAAGAAAAAAAAATATGAAACACTTGGCCGTTCAAAAATTGGTGTTTAATGTTGTTGTTTTCGTTGTCGTCTCTGTAGGAGGACGTTAAAGTTCAAGAGCAGAATTAGAATTCGAATTGAACTTCAACCCTCGATATCGAACCATTTATAACTCAACTCGAACTGGTTAATGTTATTTTGAACTATTCGATCTCCCCTCTCTCTGGTGATCTTTATACAACATGAGATTCCTAACTGTTCCGGTTCGTTCTTTTCTGAGAGCAACGCGGTTGTATAGTACTGCTAAGACCAGTTCTGCAAGTTCTGGGATAAAGGCCGAGACCAAAAAGCCATCGAAATTGGATGTTAATGACGTGGTAATTGTTGGTGCTGGGCCAGCAGGATTGACACTGGCAACTGCATTGAAATCCTCGCCAATTACCAAAGACCTCAAGGTGACGCTTGTTGAAGCATCATCATTGGATAATATTCGTAATTGGAATCTGCCTGATGATAAGTACGAGAACCGTGTCAGCAGTTTAACACCCAAATCAGTCAAGTTTTTGACTTCTATTGGCGCATGGGATCATATACATTTGGATCGTGTCAAAGGTTATGACGAAATGCGGGTATGGGACGGTGTTTCAGGAGCACAGATTGAGTTCAATCCAGAGTATCTGGGCGATTACTCTGAAATTGCGTATATGGTAGAAAATTTCAACCTTCAAAACTCGTTACTTGCTAGAATAGCCGAGATCAATGACAAAAAGCTTAAGATTCTTGACGGACACAAAATTCAATCTATTAATTATGGGGAAAATACAGAGGAAGCTGATTTTTCGTCATGGCCTGTGCTGAACTTGGACAATGGGAAAAAATTGGCGGCTAGACTTTTAGTTGGTGCTGATGGTGGGAACTCGTTGGTTAGAAAGTTCTCGGGTATACAAACTCGTGGCTGGAATTACGGTCGTAATGGGTTAGTAGCAACGTTAAAACTCGAATGGGAAGATTTTAGGTCTGTAGCATGGCAAAGGTTTCTTGTCACTGGACCAATTGCTCTTTTGCCTCTACCCAATGGATTTGCTACTTTAGTTTGGTCTACTACTCCAGAAAGAGCTCAACACTTGAAGTCGTTATCTCCTAGTGACTTTTGTTCTATGGTCAATGCAGCATTCCGGTTGAGTACAGCTGAATTGGATTACTTGCATGATCTCAAGGAGAATGTCGCTGAAGAAGTTGAATGGAGATTATCGCAAACCAATATTGAAGACGAACTAAATAGTTGTCCTATACCTGTATCTGATGTGCAAGAAAACAGTCGTGCTTCATTCCCTTTTAGAATGGAGCATGCAGATACTTACGTGATGGAACGTATTGCTTTAGTAGGAGATGCGGCTCATAGAACCCATCCTCTGGCAGGACAGGGACTTAACATGGGTCAAAGCGATGTTGCAAACCTTGTTTCCTCAATTGAAGAGGCAAAGAACCGTGGTTTGGATATTGGAAGTCTTTTAGCCCTGGAACCATATTGGAGTAAATCATATTTCACAAATCACGCAAAGTTAGGTGTCGTTGATAAATTACACAAACTATATGGAACTGATTTTGGTCCAATGGTCGCCCTGAGATCTTTTGGGCTCAATGCTGTAAATAGTTCTCCTTTGATAAAGAAATTCCTCATGGCTCAAGCATCGAACAACTAAGCCATGGAATTCAAATAATTTATTGAAAATATTAAAATCATTACTTTTTGATGCCTATGGTTCTTTTTGATCCACAAGCTTTTTCTCTGATCAATAATTTGTAAAGAATTCTAAGCGAGGTACTAGTACGTATACTAGTCCGCACCCCTTTCAGCGCGATAAGCTCGATCAGGCACCATTTAAATACCTTTAGGTTACTTAGTACTTTAATTTTGCAGCGAAGATATAAGCACAATATTGTACAAGTGCAATCGAGATGACGACCATACCCCACGAGTGCACTAGTGTTATCTCTCACGACCCCTTAACAGCACCCAGTTCTGCTTTATACAAGAGGGAAGTGTGAATTGCAGCCGTTCAATTTGAGTTCAAAGTCACTGACTATCCGGAATTTTTGAATTTTAATAAAGTTGTTTAATAATAAGTTTGGTTCCACCGGGTTCAACCAGCAATTTAGTTACAAGCGAGTATTTAGCTGAGGGGATTCAATAAATTTTCATTTCTGAAGAGACTGGCTTCTAGTTATTCAAGCCTTCATTTCCCAACTTGTTATTTCAACCATAATTGAAAAAATGAGTGCTCGTCTTTTTCAACGGGTTCCTAACGCGGCCGCAGGTTTGGGCACTGAGTCAAGTGTGCTGAATGCTTCTTCTGTGTCTAGCGACGATCTCGAGTATGAGGGAGATCTAGATAACGGATTATTGGCTGAGCAAGATACAGAAGGAGAATCTGAATCCGAGCCTGAATCTGAGTCTGAGTCTGAGTCTGAGTCTGAGTTTGAGTCTGAACTGGAAGCTGGCACTGAAGAAGGTCTTAGTGGCAGTTGGTATAGCGAGCCTCTCACAGATTACGGATATCCTACAAGTTCTTCCGCAGTGTCAGATTCTGGTTTTAGTGATGTTACTAGTACTCCTGAAGCTTGTACTCAAAATTCTTTAATTTATGACGGTGACACCGTCAAATTGCCTAAATTGAGTGATCTGAGAACTTTTTTCCCTCCTCTGAAACTTGATCAGTCTATATACATGTATGGCAAATATTGTAGTAAGAATAAGGGTCACGTTTGGATGCGTGCGGTGTTTCAAATATTCAATATGGATTTTGTATGCTCTGATGCCATGACCATAAATGCAGCGAAATCTGAAGTTTTTGATGTTTGTGCAGTCCTTGCATTGATTTATTCGAGTATCGACGTGAGGGCAAAAACTATCAGGTTAAAAGCTGTAGATGTTCTTCGTCGTATTAAGACAGGGGTAAAGCTGACGAGCCAGGTGAAAGTTTTTCCTAATAGATCCCAGGTGTCAATGAGTTTATCTGATAATCTATTTGGTTTGACCAAAAGCTGTGTATTCGTTTTATTGGATACGTTGTCAGGGCATAACTCTGATACTATGCCTATTTTGAGGCTATATTTATCTGAAGCTAAGACTTGGCCTCCATTGTTACATACAATTTTCACTCTTTTCAGAACATTGGATTTTTCTGTCAAATGTGTTAAACCTTTGAGGAGGTTTGTCTTTTCATCTGATTTGACTCCAAGACTCCGATCTGCACAGAATTTAAGACAGTTTTCATTAGCTCTTGGTATTGTAAGAGACGTGGAACAGGCAAAGTTTGAAAATTATTTGGACGATATTCAAGACAGTGAGGAGTTGACTGAAGATTCGGCTAGAGCTAAAACTGCAAGAATTGAATTGACAAAGATTTTTGTCAAAAGTCCTAAAGAAGCCGCATTGAGACTTAATTGGTATTTTAATGGAGACTTTTATACTCGGTTCATTGAATCTGGTGGCGTCCAGTTCAAAGAATTTAGTGGGAAACTTGGAGATAAGGTGTTTAGTGAGGTTGAGCTGGACAAACTTGAAAAATTAATGGCCAACTTGAAGCTTACAAATCCTACAAAAGCACAAAGGATCCAAGGGCAGAAACCAGATATTAAAGATAAAAAACAGTCAACCAGCATCAATGCTAAAGCAGCCGAACCAAAACCTGAAGCCGGTGTGTCTTTCTTAGCTGAAAATGAAGAGATTTTGGCCGGGCTGAGCAATAACCGCAGACGAACGATTTTTTATGCAGCATTACGGTTAATGAATAAAAGGAAAAAAATTAGAACATCAACATTCACTAGTCTTATGGAATTCATTGATCCCAAAACTATGACTACTGCGCGAGATATTTTGTCTGTGCTCACCCACCGCGACCAGAGACGACTATTAAGATAGTACATGACTACATGAGATGATATTTAATTGATTTTGTTTTTATTGAACTGGAATTCATTTGACAAAAATGTTTCATCTGCATACTCACCAACAGCACTTCAATGAAGATTAAACTGGGGTAAAAATTGATATAATATTAATGTCGTGCACTGAGCCAATTGCGTAATCCCGATAATTACCGAGAAGTTCGATGAATTTCATCGACTATTTATTTTGCACATATTAATATCAATATATTTATTAGTAATTCAACTCAACGCTTTTGAAGTTTTGGAAAACACAGATAAAAAATCAAAACAAAAATGACTGGTAAGTGAGTTGAAAAAGGGCTCTGTAGTAGGTCAGTTTTAACAGTATTAGAATCCGAAGTTGCCAAGAACGATGCGCCATCAAGTATGTTTCATTTTTTTTAACCAGCTGCAAATTGATAATGAACGATAATTCTGACATTTTCTTTAGAGCCCAAGCCATGCTGTGTTTGCATTCCAGAAAAGTCTGCCCGAGATGAATGCATCTTAATTCACGGACAGGATAGTGGTAAGTGCAAGGACATTATTGAACAGTACAAGACTTGCATGAAGGGATACGGATTTCAAGTTTAGTATCGCAACATTCTCCTGAACCAGATGTACATTTTGAACTTACATGTAAATATAACGTCTGCCATACTTTTATACACCATGAATTTCATGACAGAATAATTTCATACACTGACAATTTATCTTTTGTAACCTCTTTTGTTGTATCAACCATTTGAATCCTTGGGGGCCAGACATTAATTACGGCTATTACCTTAATCGGCACATCGGCCGACTTAATGATCTTTGAACAAATCTTTCAACTGGAAAGAGATTTTTATCAGTGACAGTTTTCAATGTCGCTAGCGAGTCAAATTCATCATAATTTGCGTTACCAGCATTTATGGCCTGAAATAGATATCATTTTAGTCAAGTTGCCAGATAGTAGCACGCTTGATCTGTGTAAAGGGTCGCCGCCTGAAAAATTGCGCCGTGAAGATGATCCAGGTCAGATTGAGTATATTCTTCCTTCGCGCACAGAAGCCAAATGGACAGTTAAGCAGTGGAGTGAAACTTTTGCTGCTATTAAGCAGTCAGAAACCCTGGAAGAAGAGCCTAAACGCATTTTAATGGCTATGGTGACCGATGATTCAACGGTGGTATACTATTTTGTTCACAATGGGGTCGTAAAGCCACGGAAAAACTGACAAAAACCAAAAAAATATCAAGAGAAGAAAGGAAAACCCCCTTTTTTTTCATTATTTATTTATATACATATCCTTCATAGACAAGTGGCAGTATTTTACGCAGAACTGACTGGCAAATACTGGCTGAGCGTTTTGTATGTGATATTGGTGAGACTGTACGTATCTTCAGGTCTGCTAGGCTTAATATTTAAAACTTGTGAGCCTACCAAAGTTTTAGCTGATTTCTTGGTGTACTCGACCATCTCAGGGAACTGGCTTTCCAATAAAGTTTTAGCCACAGGGACAGGAAACTTGGCTAGCAATTGGAGTCTCAAGTGTGCTGTCAGTAAAATATCTGCTGTACTCAGCTTAGTTTTGTCAAATAAATATCCACCTTTGGACAAATGTGGGCTGAAATCTCGGATCGTTTCATATGTCTGCTGTGAATGTGTTAAAGCTTTGATATTCTGGCTTGCGTCGTTGAATGCTGAGATCTGCATACTTCTTCTGGCTGAAATCTGCTCTTCAAGCTTGCTAAGTGAAGGTCTGTTGGACTTTTCTGGTATTTCATTATCTGCTTGATCCTGGGTTTCTGAAACAATTTTGGAGCAAATATGCTTTGCTATCTTCCTTTGCTGGATAGGTAGACTGTACTGCATGGGAAAGGGGACCAGCTTTGTGAACAAAGGTCTGGTCACATCCTCAAAGTTCTGTCGCTGTACAAATAACGTATATGATGAAATCATATTAACATTGACTCGGATATATTCTAAAAGAGCTTCACTTTCGAACTTCTGATCCAGTTCCTCATCTATGTCGTAGCCGTTACTTTTGAGAAATTTTATAACTTCAAAAAACCCTCCTATAGCAAGGCCGGTTGTATCGTTTTGCATTCGAATGGCTGGTAACTGGCCATTAGAGGAAACATGAGGGTTGGAATTCTGATATATAGTGAAACTCTCCTCTGATTCCTTCAGTGCAATGCTGAGATACCAAATAGCTGCAACGCAGTCTGGCGATAAAGAAACAATATCGCTGTCCAAAGCTCCCCACACATAGAGTTCAAACATGATCAAAGACCAGCTTTTGTAATACACACCTAGAAGCACACCGTTTCCGTTTAGACCAGTATACTGCAGTCAATATTCACTCCAGTCTATTTTAAAAAGAGTTACTATACTAGTATCACTGTTCTCAAGTACCTTGTTGAATCTCCAATCAATCCACAGGCTTACTTAAATCTTCTTGATTTGGCCTTTTTGATCTCAAAGTCTTACCCGGTACCCGCCATCGACAACTTCGAATTTGACTTAATCTCGATCTGATATTCATTTTTTTTCCTTGCTTGCACTTGCGTGGAAAATAAACCTTATACTATTTTCAGGATCACTTTGCAACTGTGTTTCTTATCAGTATAGAATACCCCGTTTTGGACGTGGAATCCTGATACTATGACTAAGGACGAAGGTGTTTTGGAGGATGGGAATGGGGTTGAATCTACAAACAACAGTGTAGACGTTGTTTCTGCTTCTCCGTCTGTTGAACCGGAAACTTCCAAGCAGCAGGTAGAGTCCAATGGTCATGATAATTCCAGTGACCGGACCGAATCTGTTGAGCCTGTTGCTGAGAAATCTGAAAAACCAAGGACTAAGCGAAGACGTTTGGCGCAAGATACTATTGGTATACTTGAGGATAAAACTATTGAATCGCCTACCGATGTTTCAGCATGGAAGGACCTGATCAAAGAAGTCAAAACCAAAGATAATCTTGATGATTTGCGAAACGTTTATGAGAAAATGCTTGTTGTTTTTCCTACGTCTGCCGAAGTGTGGGTTGATTATATCAATTGCGAGCTTGCGAATGGCGAATTCAAAAACAGCGAACAACTATTTTCTCGGTGCTTGACAAAAGTATTCAATGTAGATCTATGGGAATGCTATCTGGGGTATGTACGTAGAATCAATAACCTGGACGAAAATGAAGGCGCGTGGACCGTAATTGCCCAAGCGTACGAGTTTGCCTTAGACCGCATAGGAATCGATAGAAAAAGCGGGATTATATGGACTCAGTTCATTGATTTCTGTAAACTTAAGCCTGCCGATTCCACTTGGGAACAGCAGCAAAAAATGGATATCTTGAGAAAGAACTACCGTCGAGCTACAGCCGTCCCTATGGATAAGCTTGAATCTTTATGGCAAGCGTACACTTCATTTGAAAATGGACTTAATAAAACAACTGCTAGGAAATTCTTAGCTGAAAAATCGGGAGTGTACATGAACGCTCGGTCAAGTTTGAAAGAACTTACTAATATCACTGATAAGTTACAAACTCAAACCTTACCTTATCCAAGAAAATGGACTCATTCAGAGAAAACTCAAGTTAAATTATGGTTAGATTGGGTCGCTTGGGAGAAATCTAATCCTCTCAAATTTGAAGACTCTAAACAAATTTTCCAAAGAGTACAATATGTTTTCAATCAAGCTGTGGTCACTATGAGATATTTCCCAGAAGTCTGGTTTGAATCTGTTTTGTATCACTTGGAAACTGACCATTCTGAGGATGCTGTAAATATTTTAAAAGATGGTATTATTGCTAATGGTACTAGTTTCTTGCTAAGCTTGAAATTAGCGGAAATCTATGAACAAGATTTAAGGAAGGCTGATGTCAGAAAAGTCTATGAGGACTTGATTGGTAAATTGACAGGTGCAAGAAATAGCTTATCAAGTACAAAAGATTTAGAAGAAAACGCAAGAAATGTCACATTTGCGTATTCACAATTCATGAAAGCAGTCAAAAGACTAGAAGGAATCAAAGAAGCTAGAAAGATTTTTGGCCAAGCAAGGAAATTGGATTTTGCAACGTTTCACATATTTGTGTCGTCTGCTTTAATGGAATATCATAGTAGTAAAGACTCCGTCATCGCTACCAAGATTTTTGAGGTTGGTCTTAAACGGTTTTCTTCCGAGCCTGAATTTGTCAAACAATATTTTGATTTTCTTATTTTGATCAACGATGAAACCAACGCCAGAGCTTTGTTTGAAAAAGCAGTCCCTAAGATGGATCCATCTAACGCCAGAGAATTATATGAACACTTGATCAAGTATGAGGCAGATTATGGAGAGTTATCATCTTTAATCAAACTTGAATCAAGATTTAAGACAACCTATCCTGATGAAACTGCTGTGGATCAGTACTCATTAAGATACAAGGATAATACGTTTAATCCAATTGCTTATAATGATCTTGGGGGTAGATATAAATCAAAACAGTCCCAAGAACCACTGTTTCAAAACGACTATGATGAAAGTTCTGATGATGAGTATGACCCTGCAGCAATTTCCCCACATAAGCCTATTGTCTCCAATACTGTCTCGTCTTCGGCGGCTGCACCCACACGAGAAGAGACCCCAAAGCCAGTGGTCACTCATGGAGCTACATCTATTCCTGGTAGTATTGTTCACCTACTGAAAATACTTCCACCGGCATACAGTTATGATACTATAGCCTTTGACACGGGAAAACTTACTGCACTGCTGAGAAATATCAGAATACCTGATGAATTGTATAATCTTTGAGCAAGACTGCTTCTTCATATAATTCTAGAACAAAGAGAAAATAATTAATTTATTAAATTTTATTAATGTCATGAAGTGCTTTTTCTATGGTACTATCTTACAATATTTGTCATCAATCACAGGATCTAGTGATAAGTTGTGTTTCATTAAATATTCTTCTGCTTTTTGTAGTAGAATGAGCTGTTGGGGCTCTTTTCCGCCTTTTTTCTTCGGTGGTCCTTCTTCTAGTGCATCCATGTACATCAATGCAGCATAAACGTCGTTTTGTCTTATGCAGGTCATTTCCGCTAGCAAATCAATGGAGATTGGTTTCGGTCCATTACGAACTAACGTGCGCGCAATCTCATGTGCCCAAAACGCCATGAAACTGCGTTGTCCGTATGATGATAATGGCTTCTCAGGCTCAGAGGGTCTGGCTTGTAACTTAGAGATGTAGTATGAAAATGCAATTAATAGTTTCCCCAGTTTGAATCCTTGGTACGGCGGAAATACCAAGATACATGCAAGGTTATAATCATGCCATGAAATCTTTTCTCTTGAGAAAAATCCAAGAACGGTTTCCCGTTCAGAGTGTGCTCGGGTAAGCACAAAAAAATCAAACCCATCAACCGTGAAATTGATTGATTTACTTGTAAGAAATAGTTTACCAAACAATGATAAACACTGACAGTATAATTTATATCTTTCTCCGTCAACTAGTCGTATCCGTAAGTCTTTACTTTCGTACACAACGACACCGGGGCCTTTACTGGCAAAGGGGCATAACGCTCTATGGTTCTTGATGAAATTTTCATTCTTGGTATACTTAAAACACGTGTCGCACACATGAATCAAATCCAAATGCTTTAAAGGATCAATTGTTGTTGCATCTCTCGGCTCATTGATGAGCTCATATAGTGGGGATAAACCTCGTTTAAGTTCACTTTTTGTCACTCTTCCATTCGGATCAAAGTATCCAGTGCTGGCATACCAAGTATCAAAGACCTTTTCTCCAAAGCTGACTTTACTTATATTGCGTTCTTCCTCATTCATAGGACTATTTTTATGTGTATTAAACCTGGCACAAATGCTGAGCAGTTTACGAGGGATATTGACAGTAATGAACGCGATGCTAGTAAATTTATTCTTTGATCGCGATAAGAATTGATAGTGATCGACATGGAAAAAAAAAAACGTTAATATACCACTAAAAAAAAAAAAAAAAAAAAAAAAAAAATTCTTGAATGATCTCGGTGAAAAACAACACAATATAGTAAGAAACCTAGCATGGGAAAATACAGGCAGAGGTTCAACGAAAAGGCGAGGGCCGGTATGGTTCAGAAGCGAGAGGCTTTGAGACGTGCCAGGCAAAAGCGGTTTTTGGAACAACCAAATGGCGAAGAGGGAGAACAGCCACCCCAAGTAGCTGCTGAACCACAAGCTGATCCCAATTCTGAAGTGCTTTTACCTATGACTTCTGAAATGAAGGCGCAAAAGAGAGAAGAAATAAGACAGGCTATGAATGCCCCTAAAGCTATGTCGAGTACTAAACGGAAGCGAATAGACAAGTACATTGAGAAACAATTGAAACGACAGGAAAAAGACGAAATCTTACAAAAACTGGCAGAATCTACTATAGACTCTTCTTACCTCAAAAGTATGAAGACTCTAGGTAGCAGGCGAGAAACTAAAAAACAGAAAATTGAGAATGCATTGGTACTAGAAAATAAAGGTATTGGTAATGAAGAAACCAAATCCATCTTATACGAAGAACATGAAGTAAAGGACTGGAAAAAAGATGAAAACTTCAAAAAGTTCTTAGAAAAAAGTAAAGCTGAAAAAAGCGAGCCTGAACCTGAACAGGTTGATACTGAAACTAAATCTCAAATAGTTGATTTCAGACCTCAAAATGGTACTACTGGATTTGGATTTCAAAATATAAAGCAAGTGAAAGGTTCTAGAAAATCAACCCCTGTATCATGGAAAGAAAAACTTGCTAAAGAACAAGAGAGGAAGTATATTATTGCATTGTCCAAAAAGGGCACTAACGTGGAAGCGATATCTAGAGTTTCTAACTTGAGCCGGCCAGTTGAAGTGCCAGACCAAGAAGATGTCTCAAGCTCGTCTGAGAAAGATGGATGGGATGCTATTTCGAGTGGTGAGTCTGAAGACGAAGAAGAAATTGAAGAGGAGGATGGAAAAGAAGAAGAGGAAGAGGATTCTGACGACGATGACGATGATGAAGAAGAGGAAGAGGAAGAGGAAGAGGATGCTGACGACGATGACGAAGACGAAGATGGCGAGGAATATGAAGAGGAAAGTGAGAAACCAAAGTTGGGTGCATTGTTCAAAAACAGAATCAGTGAAGTTCAGTCTCAAGTGGATGTTCTCCCTGAAACACCGGTTTACAAAGGAACTTATATTCCTGTTGACCGGCCTGAAGACCGTGAATCGCCCCCACCTGAGGTCCCCCTGAATATGCCTAATAGAAAAGCTGAATATGTCAATGTGGTCAGACCGGACGAAATTCAAACTGTTAGGATGAAGCTACCCATTATTGGCGAAGAGCATCTTATCATGGAGGCTATACACAACAACGACTGTGTTGTCATTTGTGGAGAAACAGGTAGTGGTAAAACTACTCAAGTGCCCCAGTTTTTGTTTGAATCCGGTTACGGATCAAAGAATGGATCAACGCCAGGAATGATTGGCGTAACACAACCCAGAAGAGTGGCTGCAGTCAGTATGTGTCGAAGAGTTTCTGAGGAGCTAGGAAACCATAATGACAAGGTTGGTTACCAAATCAGATTTGATGGTAATGTCAAACCGGAGACAGCTATAAAGTTCATGACTGACGGTGTGTTGTTAAGAGAAGTCACCCAGGATTTGACTCTATCAAAGTATTCTGCGATAGTAGTTGACGAAGCTCATGAACGTAACGTTAACACTGACATTCTTATTGGTGTTCTGAGTCGAGTCATTAAGCTTCGTAAAGAACTGCATGAGGAAGGTAAAGCATCTTCTCCTCTTAAGCTGGTTATTATGTCTGCAACTCTTCGAATTGGCGATTTTACTGAAAACTCTCGTCTGTTTAATACTCCACCGCCAGTCATGAAAGTGGATGCTAGACAATACCCAGTGTCGGTCCATTTCAACCGAAAGACTAATATAAATTATATGGATGATGCATTCCAAAAAGCTGTTCGTATTCATCAACGATTACCTCCAGGAGGCATTCTTATCTTTTTAACCGGTCAAAATGAGATAACTCAAATGTGTAAGAAGCTTACAAGTAAGTTTAGTAATGGTAAGAAGAGCAAGCAAAATGATAATGTTTCTTTTGTTGTGGACCCCAACAATGCTGTTCGAGAAATTGAAGATATCGATTTCGGTATTGATGAGGAGGATGATTTTGATGAAGAGGATGTTGCTGCTTTTGATGAAGAAGAGGAAGAGGAAGGGTTTGAAGAGCAAAGCGAGGAGGTTTCTAATACCCCGTTACATGTCTTACCATTGTACTCGCTTTTGCCTACTAGTGAGCAGTTAAAGGTTTTTGATCAGCCCCCCGAGGGATCACGACTTTGTGTTGTTGCAACAAATGTAGCAGAAACCAGTTTGACCATCCCAGGCATCAAATATGTCATTGATTGCGGTCGATCCAAGGAGAGACATTTTGACGAGGGCACTGGTGTGCAAAGTTTCAGAATAGGGTGGATCAGTAAGGCTAGTGCTGAGCAACGTGCTGGTAGAGCTGGTCGAACCGGTCCAGGACACTGTTATAGAATATTTTCGTCTGCTGTTTATGAAAGAGATTTTCCACAATTTTCGAAGCCAGAGATTTTGAGAATGCCAATTGAAGGTCTCATTTTGCAAATGTTGTCAATGGGTCTTAATCAAATTGAAAATTTCCCCTTTCCTACTCCTCCATCGACTCATAGTCTTAAGAATGGGTTGCGTTTGTTGAAGTGTCTCAATGCAATTGACGACAAAAACGATAAAATTTCTTTAAGCAACGTTGGAAAGTCCATGAGCTTATTCCCGTTGAGTCCAAGATTTGCGAAAATGCTTGTAATTGGTAACCAGCATGATTGCTTACCCTACATTGTTGCTCTAGTTGCTGCAATGTCTGTAGATGACCCTTTCATTGCACAGCACGAGTTGGGAATCAAGCAAGAACAAAACCGGCCCAAGCCAAGCAATGGCAATGAAAAGAATTCATCCGATTCTGAAGATGATGACGATCATCAAGAAGAAGAAGATGATGATGATGATGAGTTTGAAGACATGGAAGCCAAAGAGAAAGCGCGTCGACTGAAGCAAGATTTTTTCCAAGCTAGAAGTAAATTTTCCAGATTGGATTCTAAATCTGACAGTTTAAAACTTTTATCTGCAGTATGCGCCTTTGATTACGAGCCCAATAATAGGAAGTTTTGTGATAGCAACTTTTTGCGTCTGAAGGTAATGATAGAAATTTCCAAACTGAGAAGTCAATTGGCACATATTGTTGCAACCAATACCCGGCCAGATGCTGTGCAAGCCAGTGAAGTCAAATTAGTGGGTAAATTGAAGTTGCCTAATAAGACTCAAATTCAAGTTCTCAAGCAAGTTATAGCTGCAGGATTTCTTGATCAAATTGTAATCCGTGCTGATAAACTGGAACCTGAGCTGCAAATAGGGTCAAGAGTGAGAGTCACTTCGTACCCGTATAACACACTTTTCCCCACTCGTCCTTTTGATGCCGAAAAGGAGTATTCACCATATGTATACATTCATCCTAGCTCAATACTAGCTGAAGGATCTGATGCCCCTGAGTATCTTATTTATCAGTCGGTCCACGAGAGTGCTAATCAGCAGTCTGTACAAGAAACAAAGGGCCAGCCCATAAAATTGAAGTTCAAACCATTGTGCGACATTAACGGACAACAATTAGCTAACGTTGCTAAGAACTCGATGATACTAACTTATTCAAAACCGTTGGGTGCACCTTATGGTCCAAAAGATTTGGGTAATAATACGCGTCAATGCTGGGTAGTTCCAATACTGGGTGCGGCTATAGGCACTGGTGGTACTGGATGGAACTTGCCCGTAAAGAAAGTCACTCAGAAAAAGCAAGGATTAGAATGGGCAGTCGTTTGATATCGTTATAACTTGTACATAATTTTATATTTGTGATTCTATGTTATTTATTATTATTCAGCCTACTGATATTTTTTGCTGTGAAGGTATTTCCTTTGTAGTAGAGTGATTTCCTGTCTTGATAATTAATCTTTGAGGTTTTAAATGTGCAGGTCTAGGTTTTATTGCCTTTGCTTCGCATCCCGGGCAATTGTGAAGCGTTTCATGACAGTAAACGTCGCAGTCTATGCAAAAATGATTGTTACACAATTCGCAAGCGTACCTAGATGTGCCAGTGTCTGCGGTTTCAGGAAACAAAGTGAGACACGAAAAACAACTTTTCGAACTTTTAGCTTCCTGTACATCGACATCTCTGAATGACGCCAATGGAAATAAATGATGGTAAGAACGTGCTAAATGGGTTGACAAAATCAATGTTAACCCGCAACAAGGACAAAGCATGGGTAAAGTACAAACTTTTGCATCACACCTAGGACATAAGTATCCTCCTTGTTCTAACGATGAATGGCAAGAGCATATGGTTGGTTCAGCTTCTGATATTCTAGAAGGAAACCCCATCAAAACAAGAGCATTAGATTTCCCAGCATTAATTTTAACTACCGCCAGAGGTGTTGTGATATCCATAAGTAAAGACTTGAAATGGGATTCGTTCAAAACCAACCCATACGCATTTGAGTCTCCATGATTTGTTTTCTCCGCTAGCTCTTTAAAAATAGCAACCTGTGCCGCTAACCCTATTACTCTTACCCTAATTTTTTCTTTCACCAAGTGTTTTATAGTCTGGTGTATATCACCGGGATCACAAGAAAGCAATGCTCCAAATATAACAAGAGCTTCTCGTGTATAATGAGGCGGCACATGAAATAGCATACCACGGCACATTTCTAGTGCGTTCTGTAATGACGGGCTACCCTTAGGCTCCTGTTTTTTCAGCTTTTGTAGTGCAAGAATATGATCATGCGGATTACCGCCTAGATCAGATACAAGAACAGCAATTCCGTCTCTGATGCCAACGATTCCAAGTTGTGATATCGGATTTTGATCAAAAAACTCGGCCACAAATTCAATTGCATAAGCAAGCATCAACTGATACCTAGTTGGCCTCAAGTCTCGTTCGAGCATAGCTTCACTCATATCTATTATCAAAATAAGATTCCTGATAATACCTCTCTGTACAGGTGTATTATCTTTCAATACACGTTTTTTCTTGGATTCTTCTACTAATCCTGCAACTGTTCCTGCTAAACTTCCGCCTTCATCTTCCTGCACTATGTCCCAACTACGTTGGTATTGGTCTTCCCATGAGTATCCCGCATCTCCTGTAGATGACTTAGCTTTGCCTTGAGATTTAGACCGCGAACGAGTATTTCTGGTCCTCCTAGCTACACTCCCTTCAACATACTCTCTATCCACCTCCGAGTCGTAATCCACATAGTCGTCATCTGAATCATCCATGTTTGACTGTACCTCTCGCCGACGCAAATAGGAATTCAATCAAGCTCCACCTTTAAAGTATGAGATCATGATCATAGTCGACTTTGATCGATCAAGCGCTTTTGCTTATCGAGCTAAAATGCTCTCTGTACTTATTATGGTTAGTTAGCCATGCTTTATTTCCTTGATCGATCAGTCAATGAAAGCAAACCCAAACTGACAATATTTTTCAAAAGAACCAGCCTCGACAAAACGAATCTACACGCGATAGAGCATCGAAAGTCCTCAGTTCTTGTATCGTCTCTGGATTTATATATCCCGAACTTTTTATCAGACTTGGTAGTTCTCACTAACTTGTAGCTGATTCACGATGTCTACGAAGGGTAAGTTTTTTACTTTGTTTTTATCATCCTTGTTTTCGTCTCCGTTTGTGCATCTGTTTTTTTCCTGCAATTTGCATTTTCGCTAACAATCTCAAAAAGACCGTTTATCAATATTTATTAAGGATATAGGCACCGTCCTATCATTGTATGTTACTATTTTGATTTTCAAAAGCAATGCGCGAAATTCATGGATTCTAATCAATTTTCAAGTCACGACACTGGCGCCCAAATAATTAAATATGAAGCCATTCCAATAGAAAAAGTTGACCTACCATTGAATGAAATTATTACCAACCAAGACTTGGAACGCACAACAATCGAAAACAAGCTGGAAAATCACAAATATGACACTGATCTTCTTGGTTTTTACACAGATATAAAGATAGCCGTTGTTTCTGCGTTGGTCCAGCATTCCGTTGGAAGCCCGGAGTATAAAGCTATTGATGACTTTTTTAAATTTTCAGCTGAGTTGATTTTCCAAGAAGCTGCTCGCACGAACATAGCTCTAAGGTCGTCTAACGAATCTAATGACGGTGGTGATGATAATGGCGATACTAATACGGATATTGATCTCGATGTATGGAATACTTTGAAGAATATTTACGCGGACGTGTTAGGGTTTTATGGTGAAGCCTACTATGTTGTAGGTCAAAACGGTATGTTATTTTCTTCATTAACCGGGAAATCTTCTGTTGATCCTAGGGACGCAGACCTTTATGGAGGTTTTGAATTGACAAAGATTCTTCCTTATACTGCCAATGTGGGCGTTCAACCGTTAGGTTTCATTGTCCCATTTTCTCCTAGAGTTCCTCATCCAGCGTTACCTCCAACAGAAATGCTGACGACGTTTGTTCATCCTATAGAACAGTCTCTTCCATCTACAAAATGGCTGGATTTTGGTCCTTACTCTAGTTTTGCACCTTCAAAAGATGATTCGAAGGTTCTTTTTAATGCTCCTTTAACAAGCTCGGTATGGTTTGAAAAAGTGTTACCCGCAGCCAAGGAAAAGCAAGGTAAAAAGCAGTCTACTGAAGTACCTTCTTCTTCAGGTGACGAAAAACCAAAAGAAAACGGTTCTCAACAACAAGATGAGGATGTTGAAATGAAGCCAGTTGAGGATGAAGCAAAGGAGGTCAAACCAGAAGTCAAAGCGGAGGAAAGTTCCAACGGTAAGGAAAATATAGACTCCAGTGAAACGTCTAACGGGGATGCTCTGAAAAAAGCAGCCCCTGAACCAAGTAAAACTGGTGACGACATAGATATCCTCAAAGTTTTTCAATGGTGTCCTGAAAATTTTATAGATGAAGATGAAGAAGAGGCTGTTACAAATAATACGGAATCGGAACTTGTCAGTAAACTGATACTTAAGCTGCAGCATTTACAAAGGTCAAGACTTGTACGTGAAGATGGTTCACAATATATCATATCAGAGGAGGAAAACAGACTGGCTATTAAGATACAAAGCATGTTAACAAGACTTGCTGAAGACATTTCTCCTAAGGATCTTGATTTGAAACCTACAGGTGTGTTGCCAGTGGTACAAAAAACGTATCAAGGTGCCTTACCTGCAGCAGAGCCTAAACCATTACATGGCAGGACACATGGTAATTCACGGTCAACACCTTCAAGGTCTTCTCGTAAACGATAAATAAATTTTTTTTAATAATGTTAATAATTACTCTTTTTCATGATACTGATAAATTTATTATTCTAAAGCTTTTTTGATCGTTTTATTTATGTCAATGCCTATAGACGGTGCGTCTTATAAATAAAGTCACCAGGAAAATGGGGTTACTGATAGTCTTTCAGCCCTAAGACTGGATTACAAATGAACGTCTGCTCCAAGAGCCATAGATACAATCAAGAAAATGTTTAATGAACTGACAAGAGTGAGAATAATAGCAGCAACGATGTTTGTCAACTTGCTGTTACTCATGTCTTTAAAAAGAGGAGGAGCTTGTTCTTCATCCTCGGTAGAACCATTTTCCTCTGCCGGCACATAATCATTTTCACCCTCTCCTCCACTAGCACTCGTCCGTCTTTGTAATTGTGAATATTCATTACTAGTGGTGAGGGGGACACTCATAATTTTCTTGCTCGCAGTAAAATACAATAATGGGAAACTTACCAAAGGAAGCATCAAACTTAAAAGCACTTGACTAGCATTCAGCACAGTAGCCAACCCCTTTCGTCCAACAAAAATTGATACCACAAAGCATGGAGCAATTGCTATTGTTCGGGTAACTAACCTTCTTATCCACGGTTGAATTGACCATTGCAAAAATCCCTCTGAAACCATTTGACCAGCCAGGGTACAAACAATTCCAGCGGATTGGCCAGAAAACAAAAGTGCTAAAGCAAAAAGTGTTCCAGCAGCTGGTGTCAAAAACAATTTCAACATTTCATAGATGCTGAATAAATCAGCGTCAACAGCATCAGGAGAATCAGAAAGAGTGGCGCCAGCAACAATTAGAATAGCACTATTCACAAAAATTGCAACAGTGAACAATGATATGATTAACTCGGCAATTGAATAATGCATAGCATATTTGATGGCATGGATACTGGGTCTATAAGCTGATAAGGTTGATTCTGACTCTGAGTCTTGCTCTGGGTCATAATATCCATGCTTAACATCAAAATCTTTTAATCTTGGTTGAACAAGACCAGATCCCAGGTAAAGACTGTGTGGCATGACTGTGGCTCCCAAAATACCACAGGATAAATAAAGCCCCTGAGACTCAATCAATTCACTAGAGGGTAAAAATCCTTTGAAAATAGCCGAGACATCAGTAGGACCAATCTTTGAGAGTTCAATGGCAAAACATATTACCACTAATGCAACTAATGATGACACAAGGTATTCGAAATACCTTACAATGCGAAGAGGCCCATTGGGTTTATAAGCCATCAAAACTACTAAAACATCAACAATAGTCAATGCAACACCTACTGCCAGAGGTGTATTAAATAAAATATTAAGAGAAATAGCTGTTCCAATAACTTCCGCCAGATCTGTGGCAATAATGGCAATTTCAGCGCATATATAAATAGCCAATGATAACCACGGAGGCAGGTGTTCACGGCAATTTTGCGCAAGATCAAGGCCTGTTACACCTCCCAGTTTGGCACAAAGAATCTGTAAGAAAACTGCAAAAAGATTAGATACCAAAACAACAAATAGCAGCTTGTATTGGTAAAGAGCTCCTGCAGATACAGCAGTAGAATAATTTCCAGGATCCATATAAGCCACCGAGACCATGATTCCAGGTCCAATGAATTTTGCATATTTGGTCATAATCAATTTGGTATTCCCTATCAAGCTATCCAACTTTTCTTTGAAAGATGAACTGCTAGAATAACCCGAGCTTTGTTCAAACCGTGGTCGGAACCCTGATTCAGGATTATCTGATAAAAAGGAGGCACCATCATCTGAGAAATCACCATTATCACCATTGTCACTAGACTCGCGACTATTTCGAGGCAAGTTCTCAGTATACCGACCTCTGTCTTTAGAAGAAGATATTAACGCGTCATTTGACCTATTATTAGGAAAAGAAGACATTGATGTACGTTTGAGTGGTATCGACTCGGTCTTATTAAAGCTGATACTACCTTTTCCAGAATTTCTGCGGTCACTGCTACTAACTCCTGCAAAGCTTTTGTTGCTGATACTACTACTTTTTCTCCTTCTTTGATCCTGGTGTGATAACAGCTGAGATTTAGAATTACCGTTGTTATTATTGTCTTGGTGGTGGTCGTTGTTTAGTATTTTAGGATTAATCTCGCTAAATGAATTAAAGGTTCGGGAATCGGGGGACATCGAACCACCTTCTTCATGCAGAAACTTGGCGCTACTATCGCCAGATCCCAATTTTTTGGCATCGTTACCATCGCCATTATAATTACCACCACCACCACCACCACCATCATCATAACCGCCCACACTGGTCCCAGCATCTATTTCCAATTCACCATCAATTGACAGTTGACCATCGTTGGACTTTCTGCCATCGTAGCTATTGTTGTGTATATTGCCTTTGCTCTTGTTTTTGTTCTTATCTGTATTTCGAAACACGTCTGATATTATACTTGCATTATCCGTTACACCTTTGTGACCTTCGCCGACCTCGGGCTCTGGCTTGTAGAAATTCATTGTACTCTATCCGTTCAAACTGCCTCTATTAGATAAAACGCAACCCTCTAGATATTCAGCTTCCGACAGCCACTACCATAAGACTTTGGATATTAATTACCTGTTGCAAAACTCTAATTCAGCTTTCTTCACACAGATTCGCTTTTCAGTGTTATAAAGAAAATGCCTTTGTCAGTTTACAGAGACTCAAAAGTGATAATCTTATACCGAATTAGAGCTTCCAAGAACTTATTTTAACTGCTATAGCCAGTTCTTGGGACCTTTCTAAAAGGTATGATAATACACGCTAGATCACCGCTAAAACAGCACAATGAAAACTGTGCTTGGCTATTTTAAAACACGGTCGTATTCGGTGTGTAGAAATAGTCGCAAGCAAGGTGCGCTTAGATAAATAAGCAAATCAATTCCTGGCAAGTGTCTTGAACGAAACAAAAGATATCTTGGTTGGTTGTTAAAGATAGTTGACAGATATGATAGATACAGCTGTGCTGGACGTGTGTATATCAACAATTTTGTGCTGTTCAAGACGTCGACACGCGCGAAGTAGTGCTATAAAACAAACTAAAGTAATACGCTGGTACTTCTATGCTTTAATGGGGGGGGAGGGGGCTCACTGGTAGACTGTAAAGTCTTGACGCTGTGTTATGTGATCGAGCGCACATGCTTAAACGTTATTTGCTGGCATTGGCTAGCACTGACTAGCATTGGCTGAAGACCCCCTTTTTTTTATTGTCAGCCGTAGCGAATATTTCAGTCTAGCAAGATACTTTCATACCGATTGTGAATTACGCCCGATTTTCTACAGCCAAATTAAATTTGTTACGCCCAGCTCTCACTAGCAATTTTTGTATTTAAGTCAAATTCTTGCAGTCAATTTAATTTTTACAGCCAAATTTTGCAGTCAAACTTCTTTAACAAAATCAATTGGCTTTGATCCTCAAAGGTCAAATCGTCAATACAACCTTAATTAACCCAGATCAAATCTGCCGGCTGACCTCCCCAGACGTAAATATCTTGATCCAGATCCAGGATTTTTTTTGTCAACAAACACACAAATCACCAAAGGTTTTTTTGTCCTGATAACAGGCATTCTACGTCCAACTTTAACCAAGGTGAATGCCAAAAGCATCACATTTTAAACAAGTGGAGGAGTCGAATTTAGAAGTTAGTTTTGTGTTTTTGTGCTAAATTGTTCACATTTTGTATTATTCATGTCAACTCCGCCGAGTGTTGCGCGCCGGTCTTCGGTCAAACCATGGCACAAACAACAAGAAGCAACAACTGTTACGTCTGTATCAGTAGAAAAAACTGATACTGAACCTGCTCCAGTCATCTCAGAAGAGTACCTGGACCGGGGTAGCCAGAGGTTAGTGGTTGTGTCTGTATTTATTGCCCTGCAAAGTATGAAGCTATTCAGTTTAGTAACCCATGGCACAGGCAATGGGTTTCTGATCAAATACAGTATTTTTGATGCACTATTTGTATGGATACTACCCGTATTCAGGATACCTTGGTTTACATTTTCATCGAAAGTGACTGCAGTACAGACCTTTCTTCTCTTCCTTTTCAATATCATGATTGGGACCGACATGATCCCAGTGGGCTCTGTATTTATCATTCTTTGGAAGACCCTTTTTGATAGACAATATTCTCTCAGTGGTGGAACAGTCAAGAGTCCCGATTTTGTGGACACTTCTTCTCTTTTCCCTCCGCCCTTTGTGTTGGATATCTTGCCGGAGAGTACTGCTGTTATGGACCCTCAAGCATACCCCCTCTGTATTCCTTCGGCAGCACGTGTGGATTCTAGTCCGGTATTAATTCCTATTAAGATGAATTCTACGGACCCTACTTACATTGAAATTACAAAAGTAGATTTTGCAAGTAATGTTGAGACGGTGATTAAATTTTCACAAGAAAACTTTGCAGAATTAAATCCCACAGTGACTAAAGATAATGGAGGGAGAAAAATCACCAATTATTTTTATCAAGTCACTACGCCGGGGCTTTATCGGTTGACTAGAGTCATTGACGCTTATGAACATAATGTCACCATTTTTCCTGCAGATGTAATAGTGCCTTTATGCCCCGCGGCTATAGTTGAAACTTCAAGCGAGCATGTTGGACGATACCCTTACAAGTGTGTTGGTGATTACTTCCATCTCGATGTCACTGTGCAAGGTGTGGCACCTTTAATTTTACGATATTCATGGGATGATAGTGAAAATAGTGTTGATGGGTTACAACCAAGTAGGTTTCAGATACCACAAGAGGTGCTTCTAAGGTCTGACAATAAGCATCCTGCGACATCGTATCACTGGACGCAAAATGCTCCATTGACATGGGCATCTTCTGCAGTTGTAGACTTCTCGCTAGACTATCATGTCGTCAAAAGTGGATTTTGGTCGTTCAATATTTTAGAAGTTGAAGACGCCTTTGGTAACGTTGTTTCATTTAAGAACTTTGGACAACAAGAATCTCAGGTTCGTGGCTCGAGCGCAAGAGTACTTGTCTATTCGCGACCAAAGGTTTCATTTGAGGGCTGTAGTATTGAAAATCCATTGAGGATAGTAAATGGAGAGAAAACAAAACTACCTCTCAGTTTTTACACATTAGAAGGTGATGACGCTCCAGCTAACGTTACTATTGAAATCTCTCAGCGTAATGATGCTACGGGTTCATCATCAGAATTTGTTTCATACTCTGTTAAAAGCCGCAGAGAAGTCGATATAGAGATTTCTGAGCCTGGGTTGTACACTATACATGACTTGAGCGGTAGCATCTGCAATGGAGTTATTCTTGAACCCTCGGCGTGTTTGGCTTACGTGCCTCCAAAGCCATCAGCCACATTTGAAACAAAGATTTTAAAGGACAAATGTTCTGGTGATACTGGATTCAGTTCGGAGATTGTATTTACGGGATCGCCGCCTTATACCATGCCATACTTTATGACACTTGACGGTGAAGTCATTCTAAAACATGAAATTCAAACCTCATTGAGTCGGTACCCGTTTGAATTTATGCCGGAAGTTCCTGGTGCTTACCATCTTGAGTTTGAGCAAATTTCTGATTCCTTGTACAAAGATGTTCCTCTAAGTGAGAAGGTCAACATTGATTTCCATTACAGAATAGCCCCCGAAGCGACGTTCGTCAACAAGCAACAGTTTGTCAAATGCTGCGCTGGATACGAGCCTGATATTGAAGTGTGGTTACGAGGTGCTCCCCCATTTAAATTGGGTTATGATATTATCACTTTTGATTCCCGAAGGATCAAAGTAGAAGTTGAGGATATTTACGACCATTACCATACAATACGTCCACCAGTACTTCACAGCAGCGGAGAGCCTTATACTATATCTTTGGATTACGTTGAAGATGCTGGTGGATGTCACGTTCCAATCAACGTGCGTGATTTTGTTGTTGATGTGCGACGATTGATTCCGTCTGTGAGATTTGATCCCTATGTACACTTTGGCAATACTACGTTGTATGTGGCCGAGGGAAATGAAATCAGAGTACCCATACAGTTAAGCGGAGAGGGTCCATGGGAAGTCAAATACGAACATAAAAGGCCCGGCAAGGGGAAGCCGAGAACAATTTCCAAAAAGGTACCCATAAGTGACTTGCCGTCGCTAACTTTTACTGAAGCAGGCAGGTACACATTGACAGCTGTTTCTGATACCGTATGTCCAGGAAAGGTTATTGAGGCGGATTCCATTGAAGTTTTGTATTACGAAAAGCCGCGAATTGTTGTTGCTAATAGTGATATACTCACGCCTATTCCCAAATCTAATGACCAGTTTTCTCTTGAAAGTATATGTGTTGGTGAGGATAAAGTTTTTGATATTGGGCTAGAAGGAGTTCCTCCATTCAATCTGTATTACGATATTATTGGCCCGACATCCAAGAAAAACCAAAAGATTTCTACTGCTACCAAGTATGCAAATTTCAGAATGCTTTCAACCCTGCCTGGTGACTACGAGTACCAGTTCAAAGCAGTCTCTGACGACTTGTACAAGAACAAGATTCCCTTGAACCGACCGATCACAGTGAAGCAACGCATTTTTGAGAACCCTTCTGCTTCTTTTGCATCACCTGGTAGGACTTATCGGGCGTGTTCTAACGCTGATGGCACAGCTAATTCTGTTCAGGACATCAACGTATTGCTCAAGGGGTCACCGCCGTTCAGCTTTAGTGTAGATGTCAAGTCCGAAAGCTCTGGCACGGTGTCTACTATCGTATACAACAATATCTACGATAAGACATTCACACTTTCGGACGTGTATGATGCGTTAAACCTGGGACGTCATTACATTACTTTGGGGAATATTAGCGATTTCAATGGGTGCATACAAGATCTCTCAACAGATTCTAAGCGTGTTTATGTTGAAGTGACTGAAGCTCCCTCATTCGATCCTCTCAACATCTACCCTGATTTCTGTGTTGGTGATAAGGTATCTTTTGCATTGAGTGGTGTGGCACCATTTGAAGTCATATACGAGTTCAATGGTGTACAGCAAGTAGCTAAGACGAATTCGCCTTTTTCGCGAATAGCTTCTGACCCTGGAAAATTGACACTTTTATCACTAACAGATGCTGTATCTGGGTGCCCTGCCAACATGTCTAAATCTACAAGAGCTATAATGATTCATCCATTACCTGTGGTCAAGACTGACACTAATAATAAGCACAGCATCCGTGGCGGCGAAGAAGCTGAGATCACTTTTATATTTGAAGGAACGCCGCCGTTCACATTCAGCTACACTAGAAGCGAATACGATGCGGAGGATGGTGAGTACAGAGTCGTCGAGACTAACTCAGTTGCCAACATTGAAGGTCACAAGCATACCATACTGACGAGCCATGGCGGTATATACGACATTCTAATGGTTCAAGATGCATATTGTACCGCTGAGAATAGACGGCGACATGGGTAGTAAGATAAAGCTTAGAGAAAAAAAGTATCAATAGTCAAAGTATATAATGAGCATTAATTAATTTATTAAGAATTTTCGAAATCAAGTATTTTCCAGCCGTCGCAGCATGTTAGTTCTTGGTAACTGAGCTGAGACCCCAATTTTTGCTGAACTGAGTCCAGTACAACCTTTGTTTCAATGCTAGCAACTGATTCACGGTGCAGGGAGCGGTAGTATACTGGTAATGATACTCGCCGGTTCAAAGTTAATTCCGAGGGAAACTTGGTATTACCAGAACTTGTACGTCGGTGAGGACTTGACACCGAGACAAAGTCAAGAATTGAAGCATTACCCGTGACAAATGACGTATCTTCGCTTAGTGAGGTGTCATTGGATGTACCATGGCTTGTTTTCCGGTTAGATACTCGTTGTAAAGTACGTCTTTTGGTAGGATTATTGCCCAATGAACACATGCTAAAGCTCGTGTCTGGCTCTATTCTTCGTTCTGTAAAAGACGCATCAGTTTCAGCTGGACTTGTGATTGGGGCACTAACCGTTGGAAAGCTTGTCGAATTTTTACGGGATAGGTCCAATTCTGGCATGACTATGGGGTACATACGAGCTTTTTCAATCATACCAGTTTCGTTCTCCTCAAAACTTTCTTCTGCGTCTAGAGTCTCGAACTCTACAATTGGTGAACTCTCCCGTGTTTCTTCAAGTACTAGAGACTGTGATACAGTTTTGACAACTATTTCTACCATATCAAGAATCTTTTCCAGATCATTGAAGCAAACATCATCCTTGCCAGGCTCCACGTTAACATCGTAAGACTTTGGAGGACATTTTACCAGTAATGCCCATGCATATGGTTGATCCACTGACCTTATTAAGCTATTGACTTTAGAAATCACTTTTTTAGCAGTGGGTAAGGATGACCGCAATGGCCGTGAATCAACTGCAAACAAGTTGTACATATTTCTAGTACGAGTAGACTCATTTGTTGAGGTAACATCTGGAAGAGCATATCTCCATGTGTATTCACCTAAAGTCATCTCACCATCTTTAACATTTGGAGACTTTGCACCAAAAAACTCCAAAAACTTATTTTTCAGAGAGTTGGATGTGTTAAATACTCGAATTTCACCATTAGGTACAATTTTCAACGTGATTTTGATATTTTGGCACAACAAAGAATATGAAAACAACAAGTTTTTGATAGACTCAACAGTTTTCTTTCTCTCTTTATCCAAAACTTTTTTTCTCACGGGATACTTTTCAAAAAGGTTTTTCAGGCTTACAGTTGTACCTAATTGGCCACTTGCTGTTTTTTTAGATTCTGAGTATTGACCAACATCCCATGTTTCAGCTCTTTTGTCCAACCTTGTTCGTGAAGTTATACTCATTTCACCGGCTACATCAGCGATAGCTGCAAGTGCTTCACCCCGAAATCCCAAACTACCTACATCTTCTATATCTTCGAACCTGGATATTTTAGACGTGGCATGTCTGAACCCAAGCTTTTTTCTATCGTCTGCGTTGATCCCATCCCCATCATCTCTTACAACAAGTTTTAACAAAGTAGAGCTATGGAGCTCAATTATTACATGACTTGCTCCAGCGTCGATGGAGTTATCTAAAAGCTCTTTCACAACAGACACGGGTGTTTGTATACAAGTTGTTGATCCCAGTTTTGTCACAGTATCACGAGGCAAAACCGTTAGACCCATTGTAAGCTATACAGTTAGCCTATTCTGTACCGTCATATTACATGATTCCACATTATTTAACATGGTGAAACTGACTTGGTGACCTTTCTGCTGTTTACTACAGGACCCGCGTTGTGATCTGTGATGTGGAGTAAAAACGTCGGATCTTGATTAGCGGGATTACTGATAAGATTAGGGCTAAGCTAATCTTGAAGCCCTAATTTTAAAAACCACAGTCACGTCGATATTAAATTTTTTTGGTCAGCGACGAAAAAAACTTTAACCTTACCATCGAACACTAACTAACCGACTCTTGAAATTTCTCGAACCCTTTGAATCTCCAAGTTTTAGAATTTCAAACATCTATTACCACTTCAACTTCCAAAACATATTATAAAAAATGGCTCCTATTGTATGTGAAGAAAAAAGATAAGAAAGGCATACCGCTTTGCTGTTTTATTTTGATGTGCCCGTCTTCAAAATGCCAGATCTCTTGTTTCTTGATGTTATTAACATGTTATGAAACGAAAGAACTGGATTTCATTTGGCAGTAGGCAGGTTTGCTAACTTATTACTTGTAGTCCAAGAAGGCCCAAAAGCAGGCTAAGAAGTACACCCTTGAGGTTACTGCTAACGCTGAAAGCGAAATCATTGACGTTGCTGCTCTCGAGAAGTACCTTGCTGAACACATCAAGATCGATAACCGAACTGGTAACCTCCAAGACCAAATCGTTATCAGCCGACAGGGTAACGAGATCACCGTTTTGTCTAGAGCTAAGTTCTCTGGTAAATACCTTAAGTACTTGACCAAGAAGTTCTTGAAGAAGAACTCTTTGAGAGACTGGATCCGAGTTGTTGCTGCTACCAAGGGTGTTTACCAACTCAAGTTCTTCAACGTTACTCTTTCTGACGACGAAGCCGAGGAGGAGGACGAAGATGAAGAGTAAATTCATCATCATTAGGTACATTTTTATCGTTGTATCATAGAAGACCAACAAAATTCTAAAAAAACGCCTAGTGCGTGGTATTTAATAATATGAGACATGTCGTGATAGTATCAAAATGAATACACAAAAAATAAAACAAAAGTTTTTTTTCTTTATTATTATGTTACAATCGTTCGTAGAGTCGGTAAAAAAACCGCATGTTTTCAAGTTTCAAAGGGTACTTGAGCTCTTTTTCAAGCCGGTACCATCTGGAGTCTTCTCCTTGTACAAGTTTCCAATTACCTCCCGATGTTAAAGTATGGTGTATTAAGAAATGAACAGGAAATTTTTTGGCGCCAATTGTGATTTCAGAGTATGATCCTGCACTTTCAACAAAAAGGAACAATGCACCCGTTTTGCACTGGGCAAAGGATTGCAACAATTTGACGGTTTTGGCTTTGGATTCAGCAAATAGTTCGTTAATGGTGAACATTGATGTGATGAGATCCATGCTACCCAGATCACTGAACGATGATGTCAAATCCAAATCTAGTATATTGGCCTGTACAAATGAAATCCTAAACGGAGAATCATCTAGCTGTAACCTTTCAAACAATTGTTCTAAGCTAGCCTCCTCGCCAGGCTTCTTATACCAGTCGAGAGCCACTTGAGCTCGCAACTTTTCAAGCACTTGGCTCCAATCAGCGATATCCACAACATTAACGTCAAGTTTTCCGCTAACTCCAGACAAAAATGCAATAGATGCTAAAGCAGCCACCTCAGCGCCCGCGCCGCCGCCAATGCTTAAAACTTTTGATCTTTTGGACTGGTCGGCATTGGATAAACTGGTCTTAATCTCTGGTAATGACTCGAATAAATATCGGTAAGAAATCGCTCGACTGGGCGACCATCTCACCACGTATGCATTTAAATTGGTTTGAGAACCAAATGCTTCAACGTAGTTTCTGTCATATAGACATGCTTTTACCTGTTGGATATCTAGATCAAGTTGTCTATCTTGAGACAAAGTCTCGGCAAATGCATCTGAAAAAATATCAATGGTTTTCTGGCATACCTCGATGTCTTCTCCCTCGTTTGCTGTAGTGGAAGATACTTCAGGCTTCACTGCATTCTGGTGACTTTTCCCCATGCCCCTTAGATATCTCTCTATAAAACTTGAAGGTTTTGTCAGCTATGGTATCGAGATCAGTAATCGTAGTAATAAATATATTTTTGTACAGGGACTAAGTAGATCGACATCGGAACAAATTGGCCAACCTACATTACGCTGATATTAATAACGTTATATCACCAGTAACATTTACTACTAGTAACCAGGCCATCCATTGTGTATGTGCTGCGTATCCAGGTGAATCTAGCGACCTATGCGCGAAATTTGAGAGATACAGATACCGTAAGCACTTGAGTACATTTGTGGTTGGTGTGATTTACTACACTACCTATCTACGGGTCAGCCTTTATCTGTCCTCTCGCAGTATACTTTGTGTGTGTGTTTCAGTTTACTCCAGTTAATTAGCCACGCACCGCACGGCATTTCACATCTTTTTTCTGCATTTCAATCTGGTCGAGACATTCCCAAGCATCTATTAAGTGCTTTTGCTTCAGTCGGCTGGCTAGTTTGTTGACAAGTATTTGTTACCCGGATGGCTTCAGAAACCAAGGAATCTGATCATGTTGGTCCCGCAAATGCAAGTAAAGACGTTAACCGAGACAAGCCCGACAATTTTTACCAGAACACCGAGATTGTAGATTCAAACACTACGATCACTCCCGGTGATACCAGAACCAGCTTTAGCGGTAGTTTTGGCGCCAACGAAGGTGGATTGCACAGACGCAGTGTGAGTAAGGCAAGCTCCGAGAGCGGTGCTAGTTTTGATGATGACTTTCTTGAATTTCGTCTAAGCTCGGATGATCCGAGTATCATGCGCGCCCGGTCTGCTACAGATAAAAAAGACTCTGCGCCTGAAATTGTACGTTACTCATCGTCAGGGCGACAAGTGTTACCTACTCTAGATTCAATTGTATCTAGTAGGAGGGGCACTTTGAACCGGTATGGCAGTAGCCAAAGTCCTTTGTCTGCACCGTCTCTGCCGTCTCACAGCGAGCAGAATTCTTCTGTTTCTATGCCGGTTAGCACGTCACATAATGCAGCCGAGCTAGAGTACAAAGAGGCCGAGTCTTCCACAGAGAGTACAAAATCCGAGGATACAGAGAGCGAGGAAGGATGGCAAGATATGAAAACTGTCGGTAGTTACGAAGTCTACGACGATAAGGGCCAAGTGGTCGTGCATAAAAACTCAGATCCGCATCTTGGTGGGGTTTCTGACAAAGCTGAGCTGGACAGAGCCGCTGGTGATAAACTGAGCGGAAGTAAAGGGTATACAAGAGTAGCATTGGACGACGATACTCAGAGTGTGAACTCAATGGACGATAACGTTGATTTCTTATTCCAAGAAGATGATGAAAACCTAGACCGGAACCCACTGTCGCAGCTTCAGTCGACCAAAAAAATGTTAACTGATAGTCAACGGATAGCGTATGTGGGGTTGTGCAGGCTGGTAATGACAGATATGTGTGTTGATTTATCTAAATTAAGTGGTAGTAGAAAGATATCCAAAAAATTGAGCATAGCTCAAGGTTCCACCAACATGTGGTCACAGAAAATGATTATGAGATTGTATCATCATATGGAGATCACCTCGGAAGAACAAGTGATGATTGAACAACTATTTTTACACGGTGTTCTTCCGTCGGATTTGTCTCCAAGTCTCATGAAATCGAGTAAAGTCAAAAACCCAATGGCTAATTCTAACCGTCTTGATAGCGGTATGGTTCTATCGGATAACAGTAATAATAAAGAAGACTTACATCGGGAGGCTAAGGATTTGAATATAGAAAATCCTGGTGACTACAAGGACCAAGATGTTATTGATATTGATGTGAAATGGACTGTATTATGTGATTTATTTTTAGTTCTTGTATCTGATTCAGTTTATGATTCTAGGTCAAGGACGCTTCTAGAACGAGTGGCTAAGGAACTGAACATAACTCCTTTGGACATTGCGCAATTTGAAAGGAAAGTGACTGACTCTCTAGAATTAGAGGAAGGCAATGTTCAAGAGTGGGACGAAACCGAGCTACTGGAAAACAGACGCAAAATGGCCCTGAAAAAGAAATATATGTACATGGGACTAGCTACTCTTGGAGGTGGGCTTGTCATAGGTCTATCTGCTGGATTGCTTGCACCAGTGATAGGAGCTGGTTTAGCAGCAGGGTTCACCACAATAGGAGTTGCAGGTACGGGTACATTTTTGGCCGGTGCGGGAGGTGCTGCTGTTGTGACATCAACAGGTGCTGCAGTGGGCGCTACCATTGGAAGCAGAGGAATGTCTAAACGTATGGGTCATGTCAAGACATTTGAGTTCAAGCCACTGCATAACCATAGAAGAGTCAACGCTATAATTACAGTATCTGGTTGGATGCTGGGAAAAGAAGACGATGTTCGGTTACCCTTTTCCACTATTGATCCTGTCATGGGTGATTTATTTTCCTTGTTATGGGAGCCGGAAATGCTTCAGAGCATGGGGCAAACTATAAATATTCTTGCGACTGAAATTCTTACACAAAGTATACAACAAGTACTGGGGTCGACGATATTAGTTGCTCTAATGGCTGCTATCCAATTACCTATGATTCTTTCCAAACTCGGGTACTTGCTTGATAATCCATGGAATGTTTCTCTTGACCGTGCTTGGGCCACCGGTTTGATCCTAGCCGACACGCTTATTAATAGAAACCTTGGCGTGCGGCCGGTCACGCTAGTAGGATACTCGCTAGGTGCAAGAGTTATATATTCCTGTTTGGTGGAGCTTGCAAGGAGAGGCGCGTACGGGCTAGTGCAAGATGTATTTATTTTTGGAGACCCCGTGGTCATCAAACGCGACCAATTTGTCTTAGCTCGTGGCGTTGTCAGTGGCAGATTTGTTAACGGATATTCTACCAAAGACTGGATTTTGGGTTACCTTTTTCGTGCTACCAGCGGCGGTCTAGGCCGTGTGGCAGGGCTTGGTCCTATAGAGTTCTCAGGGTGTGATGTGGAAAACTTTGATAACACCGAGTTCATCGATGGTCATATGGGGTACCGTAAGGCGATGCCAAAACTGCTTGGCAGCGTTGGATGGGAGGTTATCAGCGAGGAGTTCACAGAAATAGAGGACCCTGATCCGGATAAAATGCATGAAAAACAGCGTGAGCTTATTGTGGAGTTTGAAGAAGCTCGTAAACAAATGGAAGCGGAGGCCAAGGCTGCTGCAGACGCCGCTGAAAATGGCACCGATATCAGTACTAAAGGCAAGAAACCTAAATCCAAATTTTTTTCGTGGATGAAACCAAAAAAGAAAGAATGGTGGGATTTTGCAGACAGGGATGGCGAGGCAGAAATTCAGAAAAAAGAGCATGCCATGGAAGAGCAGCAGTACCAACATGAAAGTGATGAAAACGAAAGAAAGACGTCTACTGATAGTAGTAATGTAATGTTTGACTTATCAGCGATCCAACAAGAAGTACAGAATATCGCACAAGAGGTTGAAAGAGGGGAATACACTGAACCGAAACTTAATACTGTACCACCACTGTCTCCTCCTTCAAAATACAAAGATGAGCCTAGTATAGAAGACACAGGTGATCTGGCAGAATCGTCAGCGCCTATACAAATGTCTTTTGATGATTTTGATGCTTTCACTGATGACGAGGCCGACAGACATGGACACTAAGTTTTATAAATAGATGAATAAATGATGATATAAATTAATTACCATTAATGTTGGTGCCTGTTTTTTTTAACGCTTAATTTTAGTGTGTAGCTAACGCGCGTATCGCGTATACCTCCGCTTCAACTTTTACCTCGATTGACCGTATATATATCGTGCCTAGCCTGGCTATAGAACGCCAGCCTTTGGCTATGCCTCCGAATAGTAAGCTTTTTTACTATGGGGCGGTATAATTGCTTTTGCTGGTAGAGATAATTACTCGATCGGGAAATTTGGGGGGTACCTCGTTTTGCGATCTATTGCCTATTATGGAATTAATAGAGAAATCTTTTGAGACCTAGTTTCAGGTCCTGAGTTGCAAATTTTGCGCAAACTGTTAAAAACACGATATTTTTGTACTCATTCGGTGCGCATTTACATGAGAAATTTGATTTTCAGATGCAATTATAGTTTAGAATTGGCTCTGAGAAGTTGTCAAAGATAATTGTAAATCAAGAAATTGAATCAAAACTTACTTAGATTTGAGTTCACGACCCCAATTTTGGCCGGATATATGTGAAAACATGAATCATGGATTTCTTAAAAGCCTTTTTATATTATTTTAAAAAAGCATTGGGTAAAAGTTAATATGGAGGAATGTGTTCATGATTTATCGAGAAAATGGCCAGTTACATGTACAGAGCTTTTTTCAAATTTTGGACCATTTACCATACTTTTCAATTTTATTGCAGAACTAGCCAGCCCTATGAAAGTTAACTTCTAGAATTATAGAACTTTTGCTTCCTCTATTTGTTTAAATCATATTGAGTCTTATTAAATAATCATACGGTTTAATGAGACTTTGAGATAGGTCACAAAAAGGGGGGAATTTCAACAATTTCCCAGACTTTTACAAAATCGGCTCCACTTTTTTTTTATTCTTTACTTACATCACCACTACCAAATGCGATCTTTTTATCTACCAATTCTAGAATCAATTACAGTATTCCAAGGTGATGTTATCACTTAGGTCCCATAGAACAGGGAATTTCTTTTTAGGTTTCATATATAACAAGAACATACAACTGTTAATAAATATTATAATATCAGGTATATAACTTGATTTTTTATACTTTAAAACACAAAGTAAAGCCCCATAATGACCCCAATGACCTCCCAACCCTTTATACTGGCTTTGGTAGCACTATTAGACTGTAACAAGGCACCGTCGTCTGGCAAAGAGACTGATGGAGCTCCATACGGTGCAAAGGGAACCACTGCTGTACTAGTCGAGCTTGAAATATCAGAGCTCGCCAACACTGTCTCTGGAGTGGTCACAGTGCTCTTAGCACTGGAACCTTGTACTGTTACAGAACCTACGCACTCAGAGCATGTAATGATCGTAGTCTGTGTGAAATACAACGTGGTACCTTGTTCGACCACCGTGGTGGTAGTGGTACCATATAATACCTCAGCCACAGAGCTAGTAGGTACTGTGGAGCTGGTAATGGCAATAGTAAGCGTGGGACATGGAACAACTGTAGTGTACGTAGTATAGTCGGTGATGGTGTTCCCACCATTTGTCCTGGTAAGAGCCTCGGTTGTAATGACATTGGTAAACGAGGACAACCCTGGAACGCTTGTAGTAACAACCGACATACTTGATTGTGGCGATGGAGTGCTGAAAACAGAATTGCTGGGTACAATCGAGACGCTCAAATCAACTGGAGTAGAGGAAATTCTTGGAGTGCTCAAAACTGGGGTGCTTGGACCAACCTCGCTAGAAACAACTGGCGTACTTAAAATAGCTTCTCTAGTGACTGCAGCAGTTGAACCAGTGGGCACGCGTGAAATGCTTTCGCTCAAAACAGCGGGTGTGTTAAAACCGTTCGGTGTAGAAACAACTGGAGTACTCAAGCCGACTGGCGTACTAGATACAAGAAGAACGCTTGAAATAACCGGAGCGCTGGAAATACCTAAGGCACTGGAAATAATTGAAACACTAGGAAAAACTGGCGCACTTGAAATAACCTGAGAGCTCGAAACAAGTGGTGCACTGAAGATAACCGGAGCACTAAAAGCTGGGGTGCTAGAAACAACTGGGGTAGTAGACACAACTCGTGTGCTAGACAAAACTGGTGTGCTGAAAACAACTGGTGCACTAGAAGCCATTGTGCTCAAAACTGGTGCAGTATACAATGTTGAACTTTCCACAACAGCCGTAGAATCTTGAGTACTACTTACTGTTGAGGCTAGTAATGTACTAGTAGTATACTCACTTGTAGGCACTGAGCTTGAGCCAGCGCTTGGTACACTTAAAATCACCACAGCTGATGTGTCAAAACCACTGGTTGACTCTACAGATGTGAAGACTGGAGCAACTGATGGAGTAGTTGAAACACTTGTGCTTTCAGGCGGACAAGGAATATCCGTGGTAACAATAGTATAAATAGTTTCAGTTAAACCTGTCGAAATAGGAATGGTTGTAACAATAGCAGTATACAATACGGTACTTGATGGTGCACTCGCCACAGGTAAGATTTCAAGACTTGTGGTTGCTGGATTACTGAGTATACTCGACTCACTTGATGGTAAGCTTGCGTCAAAAGTTGGAACCTCGGTGTTAGCAGAATATTCGCACTTGTGACAAGGTATAGTTGAGGTGAACTTTGAATAAATTGTAACCTCATGTCCGTCGGAGACCGTGGTTGTAACTGGCGCTGTGAATACCGTCGTTTCAATGTCATCTGTGCTGGAATAACCTGTGATCGTTTCTCCAATTGAGCTGACTGGCGCTGAAGTGACTGGAAAAGTGGTCGAGCTAGCAGTACCAGAAGTTAGCGTTCCACTAACAACACCAGTAAAAATTGTAGTGGGGCTACTAGAAAAGATTGGTAAAATGGTTCCAGATATCATAGAAGACTCAGATACAGTCGAACTACTTGCAGTAGATACTGACAACGCGCCGCCCATTGAGGTAGATACTTCATATGTAGCTGAACTTGACACGCTAGAGACAGTTGGCAAGCCAGAAGATGGTGATAAAAAGCTTGAACCCACCGCACTAGAAGCAACCTGCTCACTTGTTATCAAACGAGAAGCTGTAATTGAGTCAGGCACGCTGGAAGCAATTTGGTCACTTAAAACCGGCAATAAACTTGGTCCAACCACAGTGGATATAAATGGCACACTGGTGGCCAAACTAGATGAATTAGCTGACTGGCTTGAAAACAAATACGGTGTTAAACTAGATACCGCCACACTTTTATTTGGTCCAATATTAGAACTAGGAATCGGTGTAGGCACTAATGAACCAACAACACCAGCGTAACTTGTAGAAACTGGAAATTCACTTGTACTCAACCCGCCAGTCAAGGCTGAATATGTACTATACCCGGTAGAAGTAGAAACAGGCTCAGTAGTTGAGTAAACTGGAAGTACCGATGGTGCTACAGTGCTGGATCCATGTCCATTTTGGCACTTTGAGCAAGGAACAATCACTACAGACGTTCGAGTAGTATACTCTGTTATTGTTGATCCATCACGAGTGCTTGTTCCACAAGGCTCGGTGATTAGGATTGTTGTATAAACATACTGTGTCTCTGTGATATCTAGAGAATCTGTAATGGATTCTGTTGTCGTTGGATCTTCGTCATCGAATGTACAAGTATAGTCATCTTCGTCGTATCCGGTACTGGCATTAAAGCTGGATATTCCAGTAGTCAATGAGAAATAGCTACTGGATGCAGGAGTTGTAGTAGTAAAATTTGAAGCGGTAACAGCTGCCAAAGTGGTATTCCCGCTCGTACCCAAAAATGTGAACGGAGCAACCCCCGAAGCTGCTCTGTTGCCAGTAGGGAAAGGTGAAAGATATGATTCGGAGGTAGAACCAGTGGCATTTGTAGGTAGTGCAAGAAAAGTGGTACTCAATGTGGACGGAACGACCCCCAAAGCTGCGGTACTGCTAGTAACGAGAGGCAAAATATATGATTCAGAAGTAGTACCAGTGGTGTTTGTAGGTAGTGCAATAAAGGTGGTACTAGATGTAGGCAAAACGACCTCCGAGGATGAGGTGCTGCTAGCAGTCAAAGGCAAAATATATAACTCAGAAGTGGTACCAGTAGTGTTTGTACGGAGTTCAAGAGAAGTAGTATTAGCAGCTGATTCTATAGTGCTAGTGAAAACCAAAGAAGTGACAATTGTAGAGTTAGCAGATGTTATGGGAACCGACACGGAAGTAAAAGTTGGTATAGTTGAACTCGAAAGGGTAGCCACGTCAGTGGTATAATTTGTGGTAACTTCTACTGAAGTAGTAGTTTCTGGAACCAAGAAAGTAGAAGAAACTAGATCCACTGAAGAAGAATAGTTGAAAAATTCCAACGAACCCCAAGCTTTAGCTGTCAAAGCAGACAAAACCAGAGCATAAATGACCCGCATTGTAAACTCCGCTCCAGTAATGAATGAATATACTTATCCCAATGATAGAAAATGATATCAATTGGGAATCAACGAAGTCCAATTACCAAGCAAGTGATATATATACCATGGATACCATTCAAGTCCCTTTTGAGGAGCAATATATTGTTCCATTACGCAATAAATGTTTCATCTGTATGACTGTTTTCAGCTTACTTGGTATGAAAACCCATTCTTGTGGACCTAAATTTGAGGCCCGGTCAAAACCCTATAGCTATTTGCCATCTCATCAGTCCCTGCATCATCAGGTACCATTTTTCAATAAAATTATAGCTCACATGAATGAGGCTGCTCTTTGAAACAAGTAATATAAATTTGTTTCGGGGCGTGAGAAATGAGGATCTCCCCCTGCCGATCTTGATCCATTGATTTGCAAATTCTAGAAACCAGAGAATTTTTGAAACCCCTCAATACCTACTGAAACTCATGGTCAAGGAATATATGCAAAAATTGGTGGATACTCATAGCATTTAACTCGACAATGAAACCATACTTGTAGACTTACCGCACTCATTGGTGTACTTCTTTATCCAGTAAATCCTTTGCCTCGTTGATTTTCATGGCAACATAAGAAGACCCGCCTCTGTCCGGGTGATTCGATACCATTATCCGTTTATGGATCTTGTTCAAGTCTGATTTGGTCAGTTTCTGGTTATAAGGAATCCCCAAGATCAGTTTCGCCTCCGGAACGGTCATTTTAGTATCGAACCCGCCATAATGATATTGGGTATTCTTTTCTGTAAATGGATGGATTCCAAAAGCCTCTGGTGGTAATAACTTGAATCTGGCATATGCACGACTACCGGCACGGATCTAGACATTATTATTAGTATTGGCAACAGGTTTGATTCAGTAGCATAGACTTACAGTTGTATACGCCAATGCTCCTCCAAAAACCACCAATATCGGGAGAACCTATTCACATGTTAGCAAGCATTCACCTCTCACCTGTAATGGACTGAAAATGTACTGAAAATGTACTGAAAATGTACTGAAAATGTACTAACCATTTCTACTTCTGTTTACCCAGGTTCGTTACCGTTGATAAACTCGCGTAATGTAAAGGTCCGATCTATAATTGGTAGACAAAAGTGTAGTTTTAGTAGCATTTATAAAATAGCAAAAATCCATTATTTAGATGCAAAAGAATAAATATTGTCTATATCTAGGTAAAAAAAAAGCACCTATCTGTAAAGATACTACTTGAACGGAAAAGACAAGTAAAAAAAAAAAAAGAAGGGGCGTGAAAAAAAAGGAAGAAATCCCTTATTATTGAGTTTTCTGACATCTTAGTAAATTTCCGAAGATTCCGAGTTGAAGGTCTCAACTAGAGGGATATCTTCATCATGACGAAGTCTTCTGTTTCTATCTTGTTCTGGGTAGTAGCTAAGATTTTGTTGATACTGTCTTTCCCAGTATCTTTTTTGAGCTTCTGAAGCTTCAATTTCGCGATGTGCTTCTTGTTGAATTTTATGCCATAAATTTTCATTAATAGGGTATGAGGTTCCTTTAGACATTAGTCTTGGAGTTACTGGTAAGAACCATTCCCATACGCTGTACCCCATAACTTCTTTCCAGTTACGACTTACACCCAAATCAAAAAGGTTACCAGATGTAGATAATGACGGAGCTTCATTGAATCTGAACGATGATGATGCAAGTTGAGTTTTGTATCGTACAGTTTCTAGCATTTCAATTGTAGTTTGGTTCTTAGTAACCATTCTCATTGAAAATAAAGTGAAAAGAAAAACTGATAATCCCATTACTCCCGAGATAACTAATAAAACCACTCGGTTTAATGCAAGATAAGCAGAATTCAATTGAGTTTCATCTTTAACAAAAGCAATGACTGAGCATAGAGTAGCAAAAAAGCATACCATACAGAAAATTGATGCATAAGATAAGAATAACACAAAAAACTTTTGGTTTTTGAATCCAATACACGTCGCGAACCATGGACAATGATGATCCATTTTCAAAATGCATTTTTTGCAAGATTTGCAATGATGAGTTCTATCAGGTTTCCAGCATTGGCATTTATTACAGTACCGCATTTCTCCGTTTTCCTTTGCAGTAACATTGTTCATGACTTCGGGTGGAGGTAAAAGACCGGATTCTGGATCATCTTTTTTCTCTGCAAATCCGGGAATCTAACATGTTAGTATGTCTATAAAAAAAAAGAAAAAAATTACACCTCTCTCAATGGTGATACACATACGTCTAAAGGTGAGCCTGCACCAATACTAACAGTCCTGTAATAAGAAACAACTGCCAGATTATAAATAAGCGAACCGAAACTGACCAGAAATATTCTTGTCCAACCTTCATATTCAGTAGCACACAAGTCACAGACAAGCGTGTATTCACCCCAAACAAGCAATGCATTAACGCTTACTCGGGGGAAATAGTTGGCCAAAGCACAGCAAAACCGTTCACAACTCGTTAGTAAAGACATAGGCATCGTGACATGAAGTTTTTTGTTCTTGGCTTTTTTTGTTCTGATTTTTGGACGCCGGGAAAAGTAATCAATTTTAAACGGTCGAGGATCAAATTCAAATGGCAGAAGAGTGATCCAAGTATCAGTAGTATCCGCCCAAACACTTTGTATTATAGCAAATGAATGAATATTCTATGTTGAATAAATTTACCGAGGAAAATGTTTGGGTGTTTGAAAACTGCGGCTCGGATAATTAAACATAAACAAGCAGTTGGCTATGTAAACTTAAGTATCTAAATTAGTGCAATACTATTTATAACGTTCAGCAGGGCAAAGCCTTAAATTAGAGCCATCGAAGATCTCGCGTTGTATTTAACAAAAAATGAGGTCTTCACCGTGAATTAACCATGAAGAAGCCATTGAAAAAAGTGCAAGAATGGTACAAGAATAGTTGCAATAACCAGTCAACTTTTACCATATCTAGGAATAAAAAATTCAAGAAAAATAGGAGACTTGATGTTCTAATGAACTTGATTAATTTAAACATCATAGTAAAGTATACATGTGGTCACGTGATCGAATTTCAACATGATGAAGATGACCCCCACCCGAATTAATATTCTTTAATTAGTTTCTATATTTTATTTCAAATATAACCAATTTTGGATCGTGGTAGCCCAGTCAAATGTTTACTGGTAAGTAGCAATGAGCTCATTAGCAAACTCAATGTACTTTTGTTCAGCTTCTTCTTGGGAAAGACCGTTGAGATCATCCCATGCTTGCCACTTGTACTTTCCCTTGAGATCAAAGATACCAGGCTTAGGAGTAGTGTTATCACCAACAGTAGCTTGCTTGTAAAGGCCATAAAGCTATACACACGCGAACATGTTAGAAATCAATAATGGAAAGAAATATATGAAACTCTTCAAAAGAATCATGTGATAATCGTGGAATACATACCTTCAACAATTCATCGTCGCTGGGCTTTTTGGTGAGCTTTTGAACAGCATCAGCCTGAAATAGTTAGATTCAGCTTCTCTCATTGATCAGTTTAACAAGGAAATGCTTGTATGAAAACCACTTACTGCTGCGAGAAATTCGGCGGAGGGCATTGTTTCAAAGGGTACACAAATGGAGAATGAAGTGTTGGGATTCAAGAGTGGAGAAGTAGAAGAATACAATAATAAAATGATCCGATCGCGATTACCTCGTAACTAGTAGCACACTGTACAATACACAGTAGTAACATAGGATCAGTAGCACAGTAACGTTAAGTTAGCATTACGTAGTATACTAGTACCTATAGCATTAACCTAGTAATAGTATTAATCTCATTCTTTTCATTGGTCAGTAACTACAATTATTACCGTCAACATGAGATTCACCAGTCTTTTACGACAGGCTGCCAAAGCCACCACTGCCAAGGCTTTGCCTGGTGTACAGTTCCAGATGCTAGAGACCAGTCCGCACATGTTCATTACCTTTAGATACAACCCTCAAGGGTCTAGCGAAAAAGTTGTTGAGCATTTAATTGTCAAAGATGGTGAAGGAAATCCTACTGGTATTACGAATCTTTATCAACACCAAAGTCCTCGAACTACCCTTATTAAGTTATACGAACACACTCTTCGGATACTCAAGGAGTCGTACCCTGAACACAGCATTTACCGTCAATCCGTGGAAAAGTTGACTGAGGCTCGCAAGAAGATTGTTGAAGAGAACGATGTCGTTGAAGCTATTGAAGAAAAAATTGGCTCTGGCTTGATTGAAGAAGTTATTGTTCAAGCTGCTCAAGAGTGTCGTCTTGCATATGATATTTCCAAGGATGAGCCATGGGGAGAACTCTTACGGAAATCTGATCCCGGTCAATGGGAATATTTTGATAGACATTGATTTATAAATATGTACTTATAAAATATTAAGCGAAAAAAAAAAGCCAACTTAGACATTATTGAATTCAAAAAAACAAAATAAAATAAACAAAAAGCATTAATAAATGGTTAAATGTGTTGTATCGTATGAACTATATATAAATGTATATAGAAGGAAAAGGACAAACCCGCAAAAATGATGAATGATGGTGATGATAATGATGATAAAAGTAAATAGAAAAACAACAAGCAAACAGAATTAGGAATCAATCAATGAATCAATTTGTGTGAATTAACAGCATCCACTACGAGATGAAGTATTGCTAGTACCAACATTCACAGATCCACTGGCTTGACCGCCAAAAGAATCGGCATTATCAGCAAATTGATGATCTTTAACATCTCTTGCAAGAGACTTGAAAACTTCATCGACATTATCATTGGTTTTGGCACTTGCTTCAATGAAACTGATACCCAATTCGTCAGCAAGAGCTTTACCTTGCTCATAGGTTATAACTCTTCTGTCTCCCATATCTGACTTGTTACCAACTAAGATTAACCGAGCATCTTCGCTACCATGTTGTTGGACATTATTATACCAAGACCTAATATTCTTGAAGGACTTTTCATCGGTCACATCATAGACTAAAACTATCCCCATAGCTCCTCTATAGTAAGCAGTTGTAATAGTCTTGAACCGTTCTTGACCGGCAGTATCCCATACTTGGAGCTTGACTCGTTTACCATCCAAATCGATTGTTCGAATCTTGAAATCAATCCCAATGGTAGTAATGAAACTAGGAGTAAACTGGTCATCACAGAAACGTAACAAAAGACATGATTTTCCAACACCTAAAAGCAGTTAGCATTAACGCCATCCTCCCCTCTACAAAACGCAACCCATAAATGGATTGTTTTGGATTGTTTTTGTGTGGTGACAAGGTATAAACTTACCAGAATCTCCTATTAGAAGAAGTTTGATCAGTATATCGTAAGTTCGTGTAGTAGACATGATTCAACTTGTATGTTTATGATATGAAATGATAAAATAAAAAGGATTACTTGTATCCCACTGTGAATGAAGATAATCCAATGATAATTATGATGGTTATTCGAAAGTCGGATGCTGCGGAGAAAAGGTCAGACTCCAGAGATGGCACTGTTCCAGAAACCTGTATTCAAAAGACAAACGCAAAGAGAACAAAAAACACAGTTAGAAAAACAGAGCACAACTATGAAGAAGAAGAAGAAGAAGAAGAAGGCCTGTTGCTGCGGTGATGGTGGTGGTGGTTATTACTCTGTGCTTGAGCGTGGCGTATTCAAGATGAAAGTGTGTACAGTGTAGTAGGTATTTTTGGGTGGGTGGGTACTACGTAGTAGTAGTGACATTCATTACTTACTTACTAACTAACTAGAAGTTATAGTGTACTCCTATAGTAGTTTACATACAGTATGTGTGCATTTAAAGTGTGTAGCAGCGGTAGCTTACATACATTAGTGTGTGTTAGATAAAGGGGTAAAAGGCTCGGCTAATACAAGTTGCTAACACAATTTGCTAACAAAATGGCTCGATCGTTACATTGTGCACACGTAAACGTTTCTCAATAGTTTTTTTTTTTTTTTTTTTGGAATGGTGCGGCTGAACTTGAGAAAATTTAATCCTCTGCCTCTCCCTGCGTAATTCTGATCCCAGTAGTTCTTCTCTCTTTCATCTTCAGCCTCACGTAGTTAGCGTGTATAGTGGTGGTGAGCAGTGGTGGAATACTTCTTTTTCACTTTAAGGCATACGAGATTTTTGGTTAGATGATCAGTGACTAAGTAAAGACGACGACAATTTATTCTCGTTTATTAATATTTCACCTATCATAATGCCTACCATTTCTGTGGATAAAGAGGACCTTTACAAGGCTCTTGGGAAAGAGTACACTACTGAAGAGTTTGATGAGCTTTGTTTCGAGTTCGGAATTGAATTGGATGAGGATACTAGTCAGTCTAAACTTGCTGAAGGTGAAAGGCCTCAGTTGAAAATTGAGATTCCTGCGAACAGATATGATATGTTATGTTTCGAAGGGATTTCCTCAGCATTGAATGTGTTTTTGGGTAGAGCTGAAGCTCCTAAGTACAAGCTGTTGAATCCTGAAAAACTGGTTGAAATCACTGTTGAGCCTGAAACCAGTCAAGTTCGACCTTTTATTGCCGGAGCTATTTTAAGAGGTTTGAAATTTACTCCTCGAAGATACGAATCTTTCATTTCTCTTCAAGATAAGTTGCATTCCAATTTGTGCCGTAACCGATCTTTGGTCGCTATCGGAACCCATGATTTGACGAAAATAAAGGGTAATATCCGTTACAGAGGATTGAAACCTCAAGATATTAAATTCAAGCCTTTAAATCAGTCAAAAGAATTTAATGGTGTTGAGCTTATGGAATTTTACGAAAAGGACAAGAACTTAGGTAGATTCTTACATTTGATCAGAGATTCTCCTGTTTATCCTGTTTTTGTTGATGAAGAAGATAATGTTTTGTCTCTTCCTCCAATTATCAATAGTGATTTAACTAAAATCACTTTGGATACTACTGATGTATTCATTGAACTCAGTGCTTTGGATAAAACTAAACTGGAAATTGTTGTCAACCAGATTGTTGCAATGTTCTCCGTTTACGCTTCTGAACCTTTCACTATTGAACCAGTCAAAATCATTTCAAACCATGATGATCAATCTAGAATTTGTCCCAATATTCAATCTAGAAATGCTACTGCTGAAGTTGATTACATTAATTCAGTTTTGGCATTAGACTTGTCGCCAAGCGAAATTTGTGATTTGCTGAAAAAGATGACCTTGTCTGCTACTCCTTCAACTGATGATTCAAAGCTTATCAATGTTGAAATTCCTATCACTAGACCAGATATTTTGCATCAGTGTGATATAATGGAAGATGCTGGTATTGCATATGGGTTTAACAACTTGAAACGGACTTTCCCTTCCAATTCTTATACTATTGGTGCACCTTTTGAAGTCAATAAAGTTTCCGATATTGTAAGACGTGAAACGGCTATGGCTGGTTGGGCTGAAGTCATGCCCTTGACTCTTTGTTCTCGTGATGAAAACTTTGCATGGCTCAACAAAGCTGATGACGGCACTGCTGTACATTTGGAAAATCCTAAAACTTTGGAATACCAAGTTGTAAGAACAAGTTTGTTACCTGGAATCTTGAAAACTGTTAGAGAAAACAGAAAGCATAGTTTACCAATCAAGGTTTTCGAGGTGGCTGATATCGTTTTGAAAGATGAGTCTTTGGAACGTAAGTCTTACAATAGACGTAAGTTGGGAGTTGTGTATGCTGGTAAAACTAGTGGATTTGAAATCGTTCATGGTCTTCTTGATAGAATTATGAAAATGATGAATGTTAAATGGTCAAATCAAAAGGCAAATGAAAAGGGATACTGGATCTCCGAACTTGAAACTGATGGCGCTTACTTCCCCGGTCGTGGTGCTAACATTTTCTATCAAAGTGGTCCGGATTCTGAGCCAAAGATTATTGGTACTATGGGTGCTTTACATCCTAAAGTCCTTGCAAACTTTGATATCCCTTATGCTGCATCAAGTTTAGAAATTGATGTGGAAGTCTTCCTATAAATTAGTATAATCTATTAATTGATAGTTGTCTATGTATATGTGTTTTTTTCTTTTTGTTACTCATCTATTAATCTATGATTGATTTTTTTTTGCTCAATTTTTGGCCTTTTTGCGAAGCTTTGATTCTTTATACTTCATCCAAGCCTCTGCTCCTATACCTGCAAATACTGTCAAAACTCCTGTCCATTGACCAAAAGACAATTTATGGTTAAACCATATGACACTCAATAGCATTGAAAACATTTTTCTAGTCACAGTGACTGTAACAAGAACAATAGATCCATAAGTTTCCAAAGTTTGGTAAATAAATATCTGTCCAATAGCTCCACAGATCCCAAACAACCCAATATCTATAATTACCTGAGGGTGGTCTGATATGAATTTGAGCGCATCACTCAACTGGGAAGTGAATGGGCTCAACAATGTTATTGTGGTTATTATTGTAGACAAAATGTTTAGCCCACACATCATGTGAGGCCCAGTAACAGATTTATCAGTATGGAAAATGTGATCCTGAGCAGTATTATAAAACCCATCAAGTAAAAGGTTGATTGAAAGCAGTGCTATGCCTATCCAAGACGATGATGTTTCGGATTTCATTTTTGCCTGAGCAGACGGATGAAATACTGTAAACATACTGACACCAGCCGTAATTGCAAGTACGACGGCATACTTGTAAAAAGGGTACCTTTTCCTGTAAACTGTTAAATGAAGTGCCATAACTGGTAACAGTTTACAGCTTTTGGCTAACAATAATGTCAAATAGTCAACATATTTCAAACTGGCATATGCAAAGGGGCTTGATAAACTTTGACAAAATGCCACCACTGAATAATCCTTGACAGATTTCCAGCTCTTGAAGATAGCTGAGTCTCCTTTTGTATCGTTTTGGTAAGTCTTGTATCTTAAATATAGCAACCCTACAACTGCTCCCAGCGCAGATTGTATGGTATTAATAACCAAAGATGCTCTAAATATCTGATTATCCGGACCATATGGCGTGGTAGATATCCGTTCCTGTAACACCGACCAAGTCAAAAACGATCCATATATCCCCAAAACTGAAAAAACAAGTCCCAGAATCGAATTTGATTTGCCAGTTCCTCCTGTTGGAGTATTACTGGAGGGATTACTACCAGTCTTCACTTCAACACGCGACATCCACCAAAAAAATATTCGCCGGTTAGAACCTTTTAAAAATCCTGTGATCCCAAGTGTCAACGTGCGTGACTTAGCCTAACACGTAGCTATACATACGTTACTTGATCCGGGTAATAACGTTAACGTTATGAATTTCAGGGTAACCTAATCACCAACGGATGCTAAGCTATATTATAATAATCGATCGATGGCGGGTTTTATCAATTAATACTTCTTGACGCATCCGATATTTCGTGATACTTCAACATGGCAGACATAGCTCCTGTTATGGACCCTATTGAGGTCAAGCCTAACGAGAAGAAGCGTAAGTGTACTTGTAGAAGACTGATATGAAGAGCTTGGTACTAACATAACTAGGGGTGGCATATTTCTACGATTGTAAGTTGGTCTTTTTTTTTCCTGTGCGAAAAAAATATTGTGTGTGTTCTTCACAAGCGGGACGGACCTCTCTAACCACTGGTTCCAGCTGATGTCGGTAACTACGCTTACGGTATGGGCCATCCCATGAAACCTCACCGTATAAGAATGGCTCATTCTCTTATAATGAACTACGGTCTTTACAAGCACATGGAAATCTACGTATGTATCGGATGATTGATGATTAGTTTTCTAGGAAACTCAACTAACAAAGGGGTGTTAAAAAGCGTGCTAAGCCTGCAACCAAACAGGAAATGTGTCAGTTTCATACAGACGAGTATGTTGATTTCTTATCGCGTATTACTCCCGAGAACATGGACCTTTTTTTCAAAGAACAAGTCAAATTCAATGTCGGAGACGATTGTCGGGTATTTGACGGGTTGTTTGAGTACTGTGGTATCAGTGCTGGTGGATCAATGGAAGGTGCTGCTAGATTGAACAGAGAAAAATGTGATATCGCTATTAACTGGGCTGGTGGATTGCATCATGCTAAGAAGGGTGAAGCCTCAGGGTTCTGTTACGTTAATGATATTGTGTTGGGAATCATTGAACTGTTAAGGTACCATCAACGAGTTTTGTATATCGATATCGATGTTCATCATGGTGATGGTGTTGAAGAATCTTTTTACACTACTGATAGGGTCATGACATGTAGTTTCCACAAGTACGGAGAATTTTTCCCCGGTACAGGTGAACTGCGTGATAACGGAATCGGTAAGGGTAAATACTATGCAGTAAACTTCCCGCTCCGTGATGGTATTAACGACGTTACCTATTCCAGTGTTTTTAAACCTGTTATTCAGCATATCTTGGAATGGTATCAGCCTGGTGCCATTGTCATGCAATGTGGTGGTGACTCGTTGTCTGGAGATAAGTTGGGTTGTTTCAATCTTAGTATGGAAGGCCATGCTAACTGTGTTAATTTTGTTAAAAGTTTTGGTCTACCCACTTTATTTGTAGGTGGTGGTGGTTACACTATGAGAAATGTTAGTCGTACTTGGACTTATGAGACTGGTATTCTGGTTGGACAAAAACTTCCAAAGGAAATCCCTTACAATGATTATTACGAATATTATGGCCCCGATTACTTTTTAGAAGTCAGACCTTCTAACATGCAAAACGCAAACAGTCCGGAATATCTTCAGAAGATTTTGGACCAGGTATTGTCGAACTTGGAGCGAACCAAGTTTGCGCCTAGTGTCCAGATGAACCATGTTCCAAGAGACCAGGAAGATAAAGGCGATGAAATGGAAGACACGGAATCCGCAAAGGAAACTAGAGGTGGAACTCAAGAAGCCCGTGATATTAGAGTAGAACATAAGGCAGAGTTTTACGATGATGAGGATTCAACTGGTGGCAAAAAGGTTTCATCAACAGATCCCAATGAGATGGAACTATAATAATAGTATTCATATGAATTTTTTTGCTGTTGTTGTAGTTTTTGTTGTTGTTTTTATTTTCTATATAAATATTTAAAAGTACACTAATGTCTTGAAGGTACCCCTCCAAATGTAGAATTAAATCCTAGCAATCCGTTCAAATGTTGGACCCATTCAGTTTCACTGCTTGCCACACACCATATCCCTCCTTGGCTTTCTTCAATCTCTACATTGATGGAATCATTAGGGTTGAACATACCTTTACCTATCCCGTCAATGCTGAGCTCAGCAGCGCTTGAACGAGATTCCGGTGGCACGCTTATGCATATCTTGGACGATGCAGGGAATATCAGTGGCCGGAACGACAGCGACCGGGGGCAGATCGGTGTAATCAAGATGCACGAAACTGACGGGTGGACTATAGACCCGCCTGCTGACAGCGAGTATGCCGTTGAGCCTGTTGGCGTTGATACAACGACCCCGTCGGCGATAGCTCGCGTGACGAACTGGCCGTCAACTTTAATGTCAAGCATGGTTAAGTGAGGGTCAAGTCCCCTGTGGATATTGATATCGTTCATAGCATGGATATATAGATTCCTGTTGCGAATATCTGGCGACGGTCTGCTCTGGGAAACTTCACATCGGAGCCGTGCTCGGTTCATCACTTTGCTTTCCGACATGTACACCTCGTCAAACGCCTTGAGTGAGTCACGAATATCAAAGGGTAATAAAAACCCCAGCGTGCCCATGGAAAAACTCAAAATAGGTGGTACGTCTAGTTTGCCGGCAAATAATGATGATGCATGTAAAATTGTCCCGTCGCCTCCTAGTGTGACCATAAGGTCGGTTTTATCGTACAGTTCTGACTTATTGCTAGTGGTATACAATGGGTAAAGCAAGTCTTGCTCAAGCTCGTCGGCTGTATCCTCTTCAACTATGATATTAATGTCCTTATACTGGAACGATATTTGTCTACTAATGTTAGGCATGATCTCGAGGTGGGGGGAAAGAAGAACAAATTGATGGGACCATTTTTTTCCTTACTTTATGAATTCAGTCATTGCAGTTCTGACTGTGCTGTTCCATGGCTTCTTGACAACAAAAATGTTTCGAGGAGGATGTTCCCATGTCAGTAATTTGAGCCCTGATACCGCCGAAGCTTTTGATGTTAGTCACATGGCAAAGATAATTTCTGTAATAGAGATACGTACTTTTGTACACAGGTTTCACTTTGGATTCTAGATCAGTTATAGGCCGTATAGCTCCAAATAAAACCCTTCCAGTAGAGAACAGCCGTCTCACTGTATGTCGTGCGTGCACTCGGCAACCCACTTGTATCATGGTGGTATGGTATGGTATGGTAATACCGGTCGTCGTATAATATAATGAGTTTGTGAAGAAATCGAAGCGACTTCGGTCCGAGTCGGCCAAACTTCAGATCGGATTTTCAGCCGTACGTAAAAGTAGATATTAGTGACCCCAGGTTTGGCCATTAACCAGTTTGATGCATTTGGTAATGGTTCCTATTAGGTGAGTAGAAGCTTCAATATTGGAAGCTTTTGACTTATATACTAAACCATTGAAAGAAAATTTTGAAGAAATTCAGTTACTATATGACGTTTTTGCGGATCATTGTTAAATTGTATCTCAAAGTTCAACAAGCTGCTGTCTATGACAGTAAAAAGTAAAAGCTACTTATTTTGCATGTGTCAAGTGAATTGTTCATTATATTTCTTAGTAAAAATCAGTATTACAATATCTAAAGCCTGAACGGTTTAACCATGGAATTCTTACTTGGCTCAAACGCTGATTGGCTATTTTATCAGCTGACACGGGTTATAAATGGTTGAACGACAATTTTCTACCCTTTGTGTACATTCATTCACAAATCATCTTTTTGCAATTGTTTAATACGCTACCTCAAGAACATTTCAAAAGCTGTTCAAATAAATTTTGTACTTTTGCCAAAATACAAGTGAAGTAAGTAACGAATATTGACTAGAAATCTTAATTTTATCAACACAAAATTTACTTCTTGGCTTATATCTTGACAGAGCTAGCATATATAACTTAGATACTGTTACACGATAAACTGAATTTTGATACAAAGCATGTGTGTAAAAATTGACAAAATCTATTGACAAAATCTATTGACAGAAAGCACTGGAATTTTGCGTATTAATACGTCAAAGTAACGTGTGAAATCATGTTGACATTTTACCTTATTAGAGATCACTGATAGTTACCATGGTAACATTTAATCCAATTATATCACCATCTTTAATCAGTCACTTTCCTGACAGCTACTTTGCAAACCATTTTTTGTTTCCATTCCAACAGCATTAACATGTATTAATACTATAGTAAATTAAACTAAGATAAAGGGGTTGTCATTTGGGATAATTCACTGTTGGCCCGTCTACGTGAAGTTTTTCTACTAATAAACTGGAATTAGCATCGCCCACGCGACAATAAGACACGACCAGCAAACTAGCTGAAGTTGCAAGCTGTTTAATAATGCAAAGCCCTAAACTTACTGTCTGATACATTTGCAAGTTGTAGGTTGTAGTACATTTAATCCTTTATTGAGTAGCCTTGGACGATTGACCATGAAAATTGCAAATAAAATTAAAGCACAAAATGGGTTTTTAAAGCACCTTGAACTCCAGAATTTTTTACCATTCAAATTTTATTTCAACTAATGATACATTTCACTTAAATGGTATTCAAATGACGAATATGACTGAAAAATTCCTTAATATGATCAAAATAGAGGCGGAGAAGAGATTTCAGAGATCTACACCTGCGTGGGGTTCATTAAGGTCCATATTGATGTTTCAGCCGTACAACGTTTAGGAATCGGATATCTCTATTAACAGCTGCTCTGATTACACCGAGATTTATTTCAGGTTACACCTAGGCATTTCTCCTAATGAATGGTAGTAGACAATGAGCTTACGACCAGAGGATTTGGCATTTTTTGAATCTGGGTTATCAAGTAATTCATCAGTGCCAGTAGCACCAGCAGCATCAGCAGCACCAGCAGCACCGCCGGCCACCCAGGATGATGATGACGAGTTTGGAGATTTTGTAGATTCAGAACCAAGTGGTAATCAACAAACGCTAGTAAACCAACTTGGTAATCTCTCATTCGATAATGGTTCAAATCCATCTAATAGCAGTCCAATGACTGAAAGTGCATTTACAAGTTCTGCTAATGGGCCACAAAATATCGTTGCCCAAATTATTAACAAGGCAGAAAAATCACCACCTATTAGTTCACCTCCACTTACTCAGTTAATTGATAGTGGATTGGACACTGTTCCCGCGGGTCTAAACGACAATGAAAATGCATCACCTGTACTAAACAGCTCTCAGAACGACGAGTGGGACAACTGGGAAACGTCTTCAGTACCCGCAAAGTCAACTACTACCCAATTAATTGACAACAAATCATCACAAGCACATGCAACTGAGACCACAAAGCAGAAGTCTTTGCTTTCTCAAGATATGGAGCAGAAGGCCAAAGATTTAGCATCGTTTGACGGACCTATACGGTTTGGACAACATTTAGTTACCAAGAAAACAGTTTCAGGGTCTACGGAACAAGCACCTTCATTGATAACCAGCAAGCAATGGAACAAAATTGTCTCGGCAACTCAAGGCACCAGTCCACCTTTAGATAAACCTGCCCCAACAAGTTCATCCAAAAGACAACCACCACCCAAGAAACCAGAGCCCAGCGAATGGGATGCCGCTGGGGGGGATGCCGATTTTGATGACTTTGACGATTTTGATTCGTTTGTTTCTGGACCTCCAAGCGTTCCAAGGCCACATGAGCTGCTATTATTTATTGGAGAAAAAGTCATACCAACAGTCGATACCCTCATAAACTCGCTTGTACCATTAGAGTTTTCGCTGCGTAAACGGGTTCTGGCACGACCAGAGACACAGAGTTTTCTCGGCGGTTACTTTACCGCTGTGGATGTTGCTGCGCGGATAATGGCTGGTCGTAACCGGAGGTCTATAGACGGCCAGGAACGCGCGGCGGCTGACAGAGAGGCGCGACGCGTGCAAAGCAGCTGGGAAGCCCAGTCTACCCGACTACGCACTCTTGTGCGCGATAAACAGATCCCTGCGCTTGATCCGAAAGTGACTTTTCCAATAACCGTCTTGGGAAGCACCACTGCGTGCGATATATGCGGTCTGGCGAAAAATGAACTTGTCAAGGGCCAGGATCGGAAAGAGGAATGGGTCGCTGCACGGTCGGCGTTCAGGGGCCACAAGCTGTGCATCTTGTTTTGGGAAAACAGAGACAAGTTTGAAACTGAGTCACCCAAAGAAAGAAGTATGTCTCCTCAAAATGAGTCGTTGATATAGACTAGTTACGATCGGAGGATCTTGAGGCATATCCTAATCGAGTAATTCAGGGGGACAGAAAACTAAAAAAAAAAAAATCAAGTACTCAAAATAGCATAAACGCATTATATACAACCACAAAGTAAAACATTGTATATTATCATCCAGTTAACTCAATAAGAAGCCCAATTGCTTCAACGAAATACTAATAATTTTATTATTAACACTCTGCATAACATTTGTAGGTTATCATACGCGAAATATCTAGTACTATAAATGAGATAAATCGATCAAATCGATTCAATCTTTCATCTTCATTTTTTATCACCACGGCAGAAACGAATGATATGGCTTAGAAGTACCTTTACATTTGGTACATGTGGTAAAAGGGCACTGGGGATTCAAATACGGCACTTTGCAAGTGGGAAGAAAGACCATTGGGATCTTTTGTCGTACCTGCGATACACCCACATCTCGCAAGTGAACCAGCGCAGCACAGTTCATTCTGGCACAGTGTACGAGTATACCGTTCTGCACCACCTTGTGACGCGGTTTGGACTTTGTGACCCTCGAAGATGCGGCGGCGCGGGTGATAGTGGGGTGGATATTCTGGGATATCTAGAAAGCGGTGACTCCAGCAAATTTTTATCGGTAATGGTGCAGTGCAAGAGCAGTAACTCGAAACTGACCCCAAGTGCAGTTCGTGAACTTATTGGTACGTTTGAGTCGCAGTTGTCTGGCACTAAAGACGAACACAGGACTTTGCTCATTTGTTCCTCACCGTCGCCGTTGACGTCACAAGCGTTGAGGACGTTCAAGGGGTCGTCGAGACCGTTGATGCATTTGAGGATCTTGAAATGGTCGCCGCTGTACAGTATCAAAAATGAAGGTTACGATCTATCGGGGCTATCTACAGGACTGAGCTCAGTATACGTCAACCAAGCCGCTAATGATCTATTAGAAGATTACGGTATTACATTGCCTACCTTGTAAACTACTCAGTCTTGGTTTTGCCAGGAACCCAGTTGGATATTATCTTGTAAGTGTCCACAGCTATCAGAGCTGGCAGTAAAAGCGTTGGAAAATAAACTGCTAGCAGTTTGATTCTGGAACTTGTGTCAATGGTGTCCAAGAAGTACAATTCCACTAAGCAGGCGAAAGTAGTCACAGATGCTTCTACGCCGTAGACAAGCATTGCAATGTAAACTTTTTTGCATCCTAAAAATGTTAACAACCGGTATTTGGGCCAAAAATCATCAGAAAAAAAGCTTACCTTTATGAAGCGCGTACGCGGCGAAAAGGAAGAACGGGGTCTGGAAGATCAATTCGAGCCATACAAACCCTTGAAGCCATGCAGGACGACTAGCTACCAGTAAATCATTGTTCTCCTTGATATGGAACTCACCAGCTTTGCGTTGGATCTCCCACAAATACTCCGACGGTACGGCGATAGTGATATCTATCACGACCGTGATGAAAAAATGTAACACACTAGAATAATCAGTATTGTACAATTCGTCCAATTGAGTCGTCTAACCTACAAATAAGTAGCATAGAACTTGTCTAAGTTCCGTAAAAATCCCATTTTTTTGGATTCGTCAACTTCAACCAGGCTTGGATCGAAGAAATATACGCGGATAGCCAAAACTTTTTAACTGTACCACCACGCGATCGGTCCTGGGGTAATTTCGACAACAAAATAAATTCTATATTATCATGACATGCGAATTGACAAACATACAGAAAGAGAATCCGAGTATATTTAGGCAAACGGGCAAGACTTATCATGGGAAACTCTTGTACAAGTCTGATATACCACACGACAAAGTAGCACTTTCAACTGATTTGTTTGAAGACTTGTTCAAAGACGAAAAATCATTATATGCATCAATCAAAATCTTACCTGATGGCGAATGGAAACTATTCTCAGTTATAAGGCTAGACGACTTGCCTCCGGATACGTGTGCCTTGACACCGTTTCGTGAAGTGCATTCCTATATACCCATGGTGCTGATTCGGCAGATATCACCTCCAGTCATTGACAATGCGGTCATATCGTTGCCTGTTGAAGAGTACAACCATTTTAGAGAATCCAAAGACATTGTTTCTCTGCTGCTTGCCCATTCAAACATTATATGTCAGGGAACCTTTTTGCCGGGAATAAGGGGCCATGTGGAGATATGCGAACCTACCGACCAGGGCATTTTATCAGAAAACACAAAGATCACAATAGTCAAGAAAGCCACTGATACTATACCACCGGATAAGACTATTGAAGTGGACGTTTCCAAGTTCATGGATCTCAGTTTTGGGCTTGTTAATGAGGGACAGCGTAAACCGCTGACAGTTTCACCACTAACATCACCTATAGACCCTACGACACTATTGCCAGCGCCAACAAAGTACCAAGACATTGAAGCTATAGCCCTCGTGAAAGTCGAACGGTTGGCAGAGATTGGTTGCTTTTCAGGCGACCTGGTCACACTAAGGTCACCGGACAGTAATAATCCTATTCGAAGAGTCAGGCTGTACTCTTACCCTGAGCCATGTGCCGTGTCGAGCAACAGTATCTATATGTCCCCGTTGTTGTGGTACAACATGGGTTCAGTTGCGACAGTTGTGATAACCCGCGATACTGGAGAAGAACAAGTTATACCCGTAGCGACTGAGGTGGTTATAGCGAGGATAGCGACACCCACGACCACCGACAGAACGTACCAGCCTGCGTTTTTGTCTGCGCTGCGAACCTCGTTCGAAAGCTGTCAGCGATGCGTCAAACAGGGCGATTTGATAGCTGTCACTATAGACACTATCCTTGCATGGAATTTGTATTCCGGAGAACGGTCGTACCAGGATATAATGCCTACAGGAAATCCTAACGAGATCACCTGGTTCAAAGTGGCATCACTCACTTCACCCCGTGCGGACGCTAATGCTGCCGATACCGAATGCATAGTCGATCCGTTTTCCACACGCATGGTGCAGTCAGGATTGTTTAAGGAAAAAATAGTAGGCACTAAGCTGAAATGGAGAGATTACGTGGGGCTTACACCATTCCCACAGTACGACAATACCATATTCCCGTATGCGAAGCGTGTGCGTCAGATACTTAACGCGGCAACGTTGAGCAATGTGCCTCTGCAGACAAGTATACTGGTTACGTCATCGAACCGCGGCGCAGGCAAGACAACAATGATGAGAAGCATCACAGGCGAGTATGGCATTCATTTGTTTGAGATAGAGTGTTTGTCAATAGTTGGGGAGAGCGATACCAAGACTCTGGGAACTCTCAAGGCAAGACTCGACCGTGCTAGTACGATATCACCCTGTGTGGTGCTCCTGACCCACTTAGATGCGCTTTGTAAATCATCAGAGGACTCAATTGCTACGAACCTAACAGAGATGCTTGCAGAGTATACCGGTTGTATACTTGCAGCCACAGTTGTTGAGCCGGATAACTTGACTGATAATGTGCGGTCATTGTTCAAGTTTGAGGTACAAGTACCGGTTCCTTCCGAACAGCAAAGACGTGAGATGTTCAGACACATTTGCGATACCTTGGGTAAGAACAACAGCAACATGACGTGGTACTACGAGCTACGCGATATTGCGGTATCGTTTAAACTGCGTAATGATGTCTCGTTAGCCAAAATGGCCTTGGAGTCTGCTGGACTCGTGCCTAAGGATTTGGTATCTATAGTGAAATACGCGCGAGCTGCCACACTAGAACGACTTGCACAGAGGGCAGACACAACCACATCGGTTGCTGACCTTGTGCTGTGTTCCAAAGCCGTACTGAAAGTTTCTCCGCAAGACGTTGAAGAGGCAATCAACTCGGCTCGGTCCAAGTATAGCGACATGATCGGGGCACCGCGAATACCCAACGTGACGTGGGACGACGTAGGAGGGCTGGACTCAGTCAAGGGGGAGATATTGGATACTATTGATATGCCACTGAAATTCCCTGAGTTGTTTGCTGATGGTGTGAAAAAACGAAGTGGGATATTGTTTTACGGACCGCCAGGAACGGGTAAAACACTGCTAGCAAAGGCTATTGCCACGATGTTTTCGCTTAATTTTTTCTCCGTCAAGGGACCTGAGCTGCTTAATATGTATATTGGTGAGTCCGAGGCGAATGTTCGCCGTGTATTCCAAAGAGCACGGGATGCGAGACCATGCGTAGTGTTTTTTGACGAACTGGACTCGGTTGCGCCGAAACGTGGTAACCAGGGCGACTCTGGCGGAGTAATGGATCGTATAGTATCCCAGCTTCTAGCCGAGCTCGACGGTATGAGTGGCAGTGACGGCGAAGGAGTGTTTGTTGTTGGAGCTACAAACCGACCGGACTTACTTGATGAAGCGTTGTTACGTCCCGGCAGGTTCGATAAAATGTTATATCTAGGGGTATCGGATACCCATGAGAAACAGGCAAAAGTACTTAAAGCGCTCACGAGAAAGTTTGAACTTGACAAGGATGTTTCATTAGCGAAGATATCTGAAAAATGTCCGTTTACGTTAACAGGAGCCGATTTTTACGCGGTTACTTCTGATGCGATGCTCAATGCAATGATACGAACTGCTGGCCAGGTCGATGCCAAGTTGGAAAAATATAACAATGAGGAAAGACGGTCAAAGGAATTGCCAGTAGTCAGTCGAAGGTGGTGGTTTGAGAATATTGCCAGTGAAGATGATATTAAGGCCAAAGTTCAAATGCAAGATTTTGAACGGGCCTTAGATGAGTTGGTGCCCAGTGTCAGTGCTGAAGAAATGTCACATTACATAGCGGTTCGTGAGAATTTTGAAAACTCAACTACTCAGACAGAAGGGACCCGCAATGTTTCCAGTGAGAAGTTAAAGGGTAAATCAAAAGCTGTAAACTAGTATTTATTTATATTTATTTTTTTTATTAGAAATCCGGGGAGGAATAATCATTGTAAAAAAACGTTGACTAAAACCAATTTTGGCACGGCTGAATAGGTGCGATGGTCAAGTATGACGAATTTAGCATTTGAGATTTCCAATATCACTTGGTGGTCTTATAAAACGACATATAACTGTACTGTTTTGTACCAACCACTTACTCAGATTGACAATGGGAGTTTTGGCCAAATCATTGAAAGTTGCATTGGTGCAGATATCTGCTGGAGCAAACAAGGCCGCCAACTTGGCCAATGCTAAGGAGAAAATTCTTGAAGCTGTTTCGAATGGAGCCAAATTAGTTGTTCTCCCTGAATGTTTCAATTCACCATACGCCGTCACAGCTTTCCCACAGTACGCGGAGTCTATTCCTGACGGTGAGACCACCAAGTTTTTGTCATCTTTAGCAAAGTCGTCAGACATTTTCTTGGTTGGTGGCTCTATCCCCGAGTTGGCATCCGATGGGAAGCTTTACAACACAAACATCTCATTCAACCCTAAAGGAGAGTTGATTGGCAAACACCGCAAAGTACATCTGTTCGACATTGACGTACCAGGCAAGATAACTTTCAAAGAGAGCGAGGTTCTGACTGGTGGGTCAAAGGCTACCATAATTGATTTGGAAGGGTACGGATCTATAGGGCTGGGCATATGCTACGATATCAGATTCCCAGAGCTTGCAGCTATAGCCGCCCGTAAGGGTGCATTTGCAATGGTGTACCCTGGTGCGTTCAACACTACCACAGGCCCCATGCATTGGTCGTTGCTGTCTCAGGCCAGGGCCGTCGATAACCAGGTATACGTTATCAGCTGCTCCCCGTCACGAGACACGTCCTCTTCATACCACGCGTACGGCCACTCGCTGGTAGTCGATCCACTGGGAAAGACTGTCAAAGAAGCAGGTATAGAAGATACGATCGTCTACGCTACGTTGAGTCCAGAAGCTCTTGACGAAGCTAGAACCATCATCCCTGTAAGCACCCAACGAAGATTTGACGTCTACGACGACGTTTCAGCCACCGCAAAGACTTCTTAGTACTAGTAGTATATAGAAAATGATGTTTAATATATATAAAAAAAATAGTTGGCAGGACTGGTCATATCTAACGTACTGGTCACATCGCATTGGTCATATCGTAGGTCATATCGCACTGGTCATCGGTATCGATAAGCTAATATGTATAGTATAAGGTCTAGTACAAACACTTTGTACAGAGAACACCCCGAGCTTTGATCACAATATATTTATTATTGAATAGAATTTACCAAGTTGTCAAGGGGTCAACTACCGCGATAAATGAGAGTAAGGGCTACATCTGCGGCTTCGTCGAAGTCATCAGCAGATGAATCTATATTAATGGAGCAGGTAAGTTTTGACTTATTATTATGATTATTCTATGTCATTTAAATTAAGGAGATTTCATGTTTAACTAATACGTCTTTTTTCCAAGGAGCTTGATAGTTTGTATGACTATCTTGCCAAGATAATCATTTTGGGACCGTCTGGATGCGGCAAATCATGTATACTTCATAGATTCGTCAAGGGGTCATGTAAGTTTTATCATTGATGCAATGGAAGATGTTATTCAGGAAAAATTCTAACCCAAATAGGGAGAGTTTTAGTTTCACAGACTATTGGAGTTGAGTTTTCCTCCAGGATTATAAAAGTAGGACAAGGGATACACAAGCGAAATATAAAACTACAACTATGGGACACAGCCGGACAAGAACGGTTCAGGTCATTGACAAGGGGATACTATCGAGGCTCGGCAGGAGTGTTATTAGTATATGATACCACTAACCGGGATTCGTTTGCCAAACTCCCAGAGTTTCTTGCAGATATAAGAGCATTGACATCACCAAACGTGTCTATAGTGCTGGTAGCAAACAAATCAGACTTGAAAGCTAATACAGATCATTCTTTACTAGTTCCGGACGAAGAGGCAGTTGAGTTTTGCATGCAGAACGGCGATATCCCGTTCATAAGCTCGTCGGCCTTGACCGGTGAAAATATCGAAGAGCTGTTTGATACAGTGGCTAGCATGATTCTGACTAAAATAGAAACTGGGGAAATCGACCCGGAAGATATGGACAGTGGAGTCCAATATGGGAAAGTCCCCAGATGGGATTCAACGTTACCCAAAAACTCAAGGTCGCTAATCGGATTAATAGGCGGATCAAGAAGAACTCAGGGAGATGAACAACGCAGTTCGAGCTATTTTGGACAAAGTTCATCATGCTGCTAATAATGTCGATGATGCCAAATGAAGCCGACACATCTATGTCAATGGATTTGACCTCCGCGACGCACGGGGACCACCCGGAGTCAATTGACAACTGTATTAACAAATTAATATTTATACAACCATATAATTAGAACCATGCGCATGTCACACGATACAAGAATGCAATTGACCTAGCGCTAGGCCTACATGAAAGACCCGGTCGAATACGCATGCCTGTATGTACGGCAGGTCGGATCGGGTGTGCCAGATCGTACATTCTGAGATCTCGGGTAAAAAAACCCGGCTTCTTCATGAATTGGCGGAACTGTAGCCTGGATATCATCACGATTTTGCTTAGACGGTCAACCCCCACTCAGGGACATCTACCTACTGTGGAAAAAAAACATTCTACTAATTCAGGGAGGGGGTGGGTGTCTAATGGTCCAAATCCATCTTTGAGATATATCGCAGATGTCAATTGTCGTAACAAATGAGGAAAAGGCTCTTCCTTCCTCCCACCCCCCGTGTGCATGCGTGCATGGATGCGTGCCAATTAGTTGATTGATTGAGAACCGATTTTTAGCGGCCAGGCCTGGACCTAAATTTTCTGTTTCCAATATAAAGGATTCAGTTTCAATTAGCCTCTATTGGCCAATTGCATATAACCATCTGTACGTAGTTGTAAAATTTACAATTTACAATATATGGTAGTTGCCATTTTCTTGGATGATCGTGATGAGCTGACCAGAAGAGGATACTTAATCAATACAGCCACCTTCTTCACCTCCCCCCTTTTTTTCCTTCCTTGGCAGAGCTTCAACGCCAATGAAACGTCAATTACCTTGATTAGCAAACTGAAATGGAAAGAAGAATCAACAATTGACCTATGGTACGGCTATATAGAAGAAGAATAAAGCGTGTAGTAAACAACCTCTCAAGTCAGGAGAGAGAAGGGGACCTCCTTTGATAAGATTACCTAATCAATTGGGTGTCCACCACCACGGTAATAGGCTATTAGCGGTACTAAATAGAACACAATCATAATTTTTTCTAAGCACTTTAGACAAGAGCTTAACCACTACATACTACTACTATTACTGCTACTACTATTATTACTAGTTAGTCCTAGTACAACCACTGTTGACAAAAAAAAATCCATTATCAATTCACTTACTCATTACCCGAGTTTTTATGGTACCAGCTTTTTAGAGCAACGCCTGCTAAGTTGCTGGATGGACCAGTGGTTGAGTATTGGAACCATTACTCTTTTGGCCGCCTTTTTTTGTTTGCAAAGCATACTACTACTATCTACTACTCACACAATCTGAGCATCGTTTTTCTCACTTATTGAAAAGATCCGTGCGCTCTTTGGTCATCATTGACTTACTACAATTACAATTACTTTAACCTGTTCTACCACTCTCTTTACCGTCTTGAAGACAATGTAAGTTCGAACGATTGTTAGATGCGTTTGTTCATTTTATGGGAAAGTTATCTTGGGGCTAACATTTAGATTAACCAATGGATCAGGGTCATGAAGATAAAACCCACTCTGATGCGGCGTCAATGCGTGGAAGCATTCTGGATGAGCCTTTGTCACCTACAGCGTCAAGCTCAGAGCGACATGCGAGTGTTGCGTCTTCTATAGGGTCGACAATTGACCAGAATACTGGCGACCCTGGTCGCAAACGGAATAGAAGCAGTAGGTTCTTGCATGCATTGTCGCATATCCCAACACTGAGCCGTTCGCCTTCCGTTGAATCCAATATGGCTGGTAGAAGCCGAAGCAGCCAGAGAAACTCGCTGGCCCCCGGACGGTCACATCCAGTCTTATCGTCAGACATGTCTGAATCGGCTATTTTCAAGCGAGTGCAAAGTATGGACTCGGATGACGATATTTCCCAGAGTCTCCGAAATAGCCATCATTCTCATCCTCACAATCACAAGCATTACCAGCATCGTAGGTTGCTGAATGAATCGAATTCAAGTTTCTCTGAAGAGGCTAATGATACTGTTTATGACCTTGAAAGTAGCGGCCCAGACTCACGCCGGCCCTCATATGCATCAATTATCACTACCCGATCGTCTGACCAAGAATCACATACCTCTTCTACGTCAGGAGTAGACTTGCCTCATATCCTAGTAGGCGGGGCGTCAGATAAAGACCTGGCCGCTGCTACTACAGCCAAGGAAACTGAATCACTACCGGCTTCAACACCAGAAGTACCTTCAGAAGCATCTTCAGAAGCACCAATAGCATCATCTTCATCATCATTATCACCATCAGCAGCATCAACCTTGCCAACAGTTACGGAACCTAAACATGAAGATAAAAGGTCGTCATCTTTTGGCACATTGTACGCTGATAGCGGGTTATCGCCAGCAGTGGCACCACCGTCGTCCGTGTCTACATCAAAACCCAAACGACAACCGATATCGTTCCCCGATCCTGACCAAGTTTTTGACACTAGGTCCTTCACCAAACATGAACCGACAGATAGCCATATTAACCAACATCAGCCGCAGGTACAGCAGCAGCAGCAGCAGCAGCAGCAGCAGCAGCAGCAGCAGCAGCAGCAGCAACAAGTGCAAGCACCACGACACCCGCAAGCGAGCAAATGGCGGACGAGTCGTGGTTCTGTTGGCAGTGCGCGAGGTGCCATGCCGCGACCGCCAAGGAGAGTTGAACCGCCTACAGATTTTGGTCATACTTTCA
>JAJMEP010000039.1:0-71525 GCA_030574195.1 Groenewaldozyma auringiensis
ACGTGAAATTTGTAACAGGAGAATAGGAGAGGCAGTTTGTGTTTCAATTGGTTATATTTCTGGTGCAATTCTAGATAATGAAAGTATGTGATATCGGCAGAGATAAGAAATGATTCACGCGTTATGTATTCAACGGGTGGAAGAATCGTTCGATACTTCCAAAGTTGAAACAACTACTTTGACTGCTGATTCGAGCTTGAATATCCTTTGAAAGATTACAATGGAATTAATTTAATATACCGTTTTATATCAAATTGAATAAGATTTTTTCTTGGAAACTGGTTTCTAAACGTTAATGAAGCCGTGGGAATGCACATGCGTATTTGAATGGTGGTCCGTGCTAAATTAACCAGTAATTATTGATTGGTAGTAAGGTAAATTCAGCCGTGCCAGTTTTTCAGAATTCCCAGCCGTGCGCAAAAATATGGAAGAATGTTTCTTCAACTGGTTATTTGACAGCATTGCTCAATTAAGACCATCAAATTGGTGAGTATAATGTGAATGACTACCTAGGATGTACACGGCAATGTATTCCACAATGAAAGAGTCAAGTCAAATGAAATAGTGGTATAAAAGCATGCATAATGAAAATATCCAAAGATATTTCTATATAAACTATTTGAAATGTACCTTAGACTGATTCTACCAACTCAATTGGTTATTTCCAGCACTTTCTAATCCATTTGACACCATATAACTGCCATTTGTTTGGTGAAATCGGCTCCAAAGTTCTAATATAATCATGGTTCTTAGATCAAATATCATTATCATGGTTAATGTCATCGGATCTTTCTTCGATCATCTATATTACTAACGTGTGGTAAGTTGTAACGTTACTACTACTACTACTACTACTGTTTCTCTCTAGTATACTAGTATTTATTATCAACATGGGATTACAGGAATTGTCCAAGGAATTCATCCAAGTCTTCAGTAGTGGCCAATACAAGGAGGCTGCCAGCTTCTTGCCTAAGATCAAGCTGGAACTTGCTCAGGCCGGTCTTTTAGTGATCACTCCAGATAATCCATTGATCAAAAGAGGCAAAACAAATGATTTAGAAGCTGCTCGACAGTTACTGGAAATAGCTGTTTTGACATCTGTACATAACAGAGACGAAGATGAAATGGCTCGACTGATAGCACAAGTGCGACCTTTGTACAATAGGAAACTGGGGCTGCCAGTTTCTGAAAACGAAAACAAGATTCTGGCTCTTCAGTTATTACTTTTAGTGGCCAAAAGTGAAATCGCAGAATTCCATACCGAATTGGAAACCCTTAACGAGGAGACACCGGAAAATGACAAGTACTTGGCGTACCCTATCTTACTAGAACGCTGGCTGATGGAGGGAAGCTATGATAAAGTATGGAAGGCTATCACCGAGAACTCTCAAGTGCCATCTCAAGAATTCGCCATTTTGGCAGAATCACTAGTGCAAACAGTCAGAAACGAAATCGCTTCTTGTTTGGAACGTGCATATGATTCATTACCCATTCAGAGTACCAGACACTTGCTATTCTTGGGCACAAACGAGGATATTTTGCAATTCGTGGCCGAACAACCGGGCTGGGTGGTTCAAAATGGTCGAATAATCTTCCCCAAGGATGAACAAGAAGAAGTATCTGGCGTTTTGTCTGATAAGTTGATTGAAAACACCTTGGATTATGCAAGACAAATTGAAACTATTATTTAATGGTATTCAAAATCCGTTGACTAACAACAGAAGTAGTGGTGGTAGTACTATTTACATTAGATGCAATGAATATCAAATTATTTTTCACTGGATCAAATTTAGAATCTTCATAGTTGAAATAGAATTCCAACAGTGGGTCTAACAGTAATGGGTCTAACTCGGTTTTAGTAGATAACACCCCAATGCTTTTGGTGATTTTAATCATTGGTCCTGCATCTTGTGTCGGTAAATTGTCCAATATGATTTTCAGTAAATCAAGATCATGGTACCATTCGATACAAGTACACGATACTAGTAACAGTAACCCACGAACTGATGGATCATCTTCAGTCTTCCATTGAGTGAGGATCACATCTACCATCCGAACTTTAGGCAATAGATTATCTAATAACCTCAGCCCTAAAACCCTTAAAAAGGGGAATAATTTAAATGATACCAGCTTAACAACCAAATCATCAGCTTTATTGATATCAATAGGTAATTTGACGACATTAGTCAAAATGTGACAAGCCTGTAGCTCAATGGGGTCATCAACTGATAGAAACCAGTCTACACATGTTTGGGGTAAATGTGGGTTTAAATCAATCAATGATTGTAATTTTTCCTTACTATCGCATAGATTACCAAGTACAAGGTACCCTAACGAAGCAGATTTCACCAAAAGAATCAATGCATTTTCAAATAATGGATCTTGTTTGCTGATATCGCAATTAACACTTTTCATGCTGGTAACTATACCCAGCCCACCTGTAGCTAAATGAATATCACATTCAGGAGCTATTTGAAACATTTTGATTATCGTCGTTTGATCAATTTCTTCAGGAGAATTTTCAATGAGAAACTTGAAAAAACTATCACCATACTCAACAACTTTCTCATAATCAATATCACCCAACTCAATCAACTTGTTGTCAACGAGTATTTCAAAAATCAGTGGCGATATATCATTATCATAATACACGATTTGAATAATCTGATCTTTGAACTCAACCAAGGACTCATTTGACAGTAAATTCATTACCAGGGCACTTTGCGCGTACTGAATCTTCAAATCATCCGACCTCCAGTTCATTAAAGTATCCATGAATTGGGAATATGCAACGATTTCACTGATATTTGGGTCACAGTCTCCAGCACAGTTGGCCAAAACTCTCAAACATTGGTACCGTGATTCCACTTTTTCTATAAATATGTCACACACTTCCTTAATGCTAGAAGTGAACTGAGGGCGAACGGTTTCGTCCCGTAACCACGTAGCTAATTCATCTAGCTTGGTTTCATCCCGCACTATTTCCATTTGGCCTTTCCCCTAAATGTATTATTTTTAATCAAGATCGCGATCTGAGTTTTGTATAGTGCATTGTTTTGTGCACCTACTGCATTTTTATTTAATTATCAATATACACGTCATGACGAAAGCTACCCAAACAGCAACATTCTTAGCAGTAGCCACGGCATTATACGCCGCTCTGTACTTGGGCGTTATCCCTACGTCTGAGAAGGTCCAAGATGAGATCTTGCCAGTTTTCCCGTTCTGGGCGTTGGTGACTTTTGGTGCTTACGCTCTTGGTAGTCTTGGATACGACGTGTTGACATTTAACGATAAACCTGAAAAATACCAAGAACTGTTAAAAGTAAGAAATAATAAATGATACAAGTTATTTGGAGTCTATATATTAACAGATATTCTAGCAAATTGACGAGGCTAAAGAAGACTTGAGAAGTCAAGGTGTTGATGTTGATTAGTAAAACAATAATAACAATAATAATAATAATAATAGTATAATGAAATTTCATTCTTTGTTTTGATTCTCATTTTTTCTGCAGTTTAGCCATCCGTTTTTGTCTAATTTTTTTCTCGGTCTCAACAAAGTACTGGATCCCCTTATCTACATCACTCCATTCTTCGTCTTGGTCGTTGATTATTGCTTCAGTGTTGATTTTCCCTCCTTTCCCTCTATTTTCAGGCTCAGGACCAAAATCAACAGGCCACGGCTCGTTCGTGTACTTCTCCACCAATGCAAGTTTCGCCTTATTGCGTAACGTTCTCCATTCTTCTATCTCATCTTTGTACAATTCCCATACACAATTAACACACCCGCTCATACAACAATTGGTAGGTTCTTCAGGTTTAGGAGGCACCTTGATTCCGCCAATTTTCCTGCTTTTTGCCTCGGCTTCTTTCCTTTGACGGTCTCTTGACCCTAACTCTCCAAAGACGGTTGCTGCTCGAGCCCTAGCATCTGGTCCGTGGTCATATACCAAGTTATCAGCACTGAAAGTTGATCCTGGATCGTGAGATATCGGTTGCCTAGCAGCCACTATTTATTAGCTTTCCGCCTTTTTCCATTTCAAAGCAAAATAATCACATTCTTTCAAAAGGCTTACAGTCATAGAAATAGTATGGATTCTTGCATAGTATTCTTGCAGTATGAATACCTCGCCATAGTCTCATGGCCTTTTGCCCCCAGTACCTTTTGAAATAATGTCCAGATTATAATCCTTCACCGATTGGTCAATAATTAACTTTTCACCCGTAGTATGAGCAGTCACGTGACAAACCAAATTCCACTGATGATAACACAAGCCCTCGCTTTCTGAAGTAACTTAACCAAATTGTCAGTGTAAATCTATTCCAAGCTGGTGTAGAATGCTTTGTAGCAAGTATCAAGGTCAAATAGTAGTTGTCTTGCCTGGTCATCACTCAATTCCTCGTTGATTTTCATTTGGTTTAGCGTTATGAGCCATTGAACCAACTTGCCACGGCCTTCGAACTCGTTATTGGTGACTCTGTTCACACTAGTAATGAGTTCGCTCAGCAATGGATGTAGCTGGTCTTTAGCTCTGAAATTTAGTTTGAGTCCATCCATAGTGGTGATGAAATTGCCCGTAGCCTCAGCCACTGCACGAGCAGATGCACCTTTCAGACCGCCGGCACCACTGCCGCCACTACCACTACCACTGGTACCATCAGCAAAATTGGCTATAGATGTTTCAGAGATAGCTGGCTTGATTGACGTTTCAATTGAGTGCTCGACGGTTGCTGGAACACCAATGTTCAGCCGTTGCGTAGCTCTAGCGTAGTTCATGCCGTACTTCTTCTTGAACGTCTCCAAGTCAACAAACGCGTTACTGACCTCCTCGTTCTTTAGGATCCCGTTGTACTGCGCAAGCAGCCTCAAACATACCGGGGTATACTCATTGTGGGTGATTGTATCCTTCAAGTACGCCTTTTCAAGTTTATCCAGAACAATGATTATCGAGTACAACTCGCCCAGCGACTCGTACAGCTCGCCTTCCTTCGGTGTCTCAAATAACTTCTTTTCAACGTCCAAGTTGATACCCTTGTTGTATCCGCTGACTGGCGCAAACGGTGGGATGCTCATGTTGTAGTCAAACAAACAGTACTAATCGCCATACACTAATATTAAATACACACAATAAATAGTATAATAGTAGATCGATACTGTTACAGTGTGGAGTTTTTTATAAATGATTGATAAAACTAATTACTTTGTATTATGTAAAACTCTTTCATTGAAAGTTTCCCAGATTTCAATGGCTTCCTTTTGGGATTCTACAGCGTTTTCCAAGTACAATTCGACCGAGTTTCTGAAATCTAATACTTTGTTGGTTTCAAAGCTATCAAATTCAGTTACTATTCGTTTACTGATATCATCGAATGCAACTTTGAGATTGAACACTTTATGTTCATGCTGTTTGATATCTTCCTCTAGAATAGCTATTTTATCCTGCAGCGTTTTACCCTGGCGTAGCAATTTTTCCAGGTGGGCGCGTTTTTTGGATAATTCTTGTTCGGCATTCGTAGCAGTTATGAAAGCTCGCTGTCTCTGCTGGAATACCTGTCTTATCGAAGTTATCAACCTCAAGTACTCGTCAATAGTTGTTGATAACGATAAAACATCCTGTAAGCATTGTCTACTATAAACATCCTTGATTCTGAATTGGGCTTGCGAGAACGCTGCCAGTAAGGCTGACGATGCTTGTGAGAATTCAATATCAGAAACTGTTTCCAATATTAATGCAAAATCATTAGTAGTATCTGATAACTCTTTCCGCTGTGATATGACCAAATCCAGTGCCTTGGCTAATGATTTAAGCTGGGTTTCTAATCCATCAAGGTATATCCGTTTATCAATAAACCATTGGTTAGTTTCAATGAACTTCCCACTGAACGAAAATGCGCCACCTAATGTTGATATCACCCCGCCGTTACTGCCATTGGCCTCTTCTAACTCCTCTTCAGTGACGACTCTTGTCTTGATATCCTTTGAGAACTGGTCAGATTCCAAAAACAGTCTGAAATCATCATCATTGCGTAATATTTCATGCTTGGCAATCTTGTTTAGCATGTTGTCCAGCGCATGGCGACGCAGCTCCACAAACTCCTCGTTGAACCTGCCCATGGTCTGTTTCTCCGGTGGCGGAGGTACAATGATACCCGGGTTGTTGGTCTCCAATGCATGGTAAACCCACCGGAAATCCCGATACCGACGAGTAACTGACGATTCGCTTTTGGAGAACTTGGGAGAGTTCGTCTTGGTGATGACCGTGTACACGGTATGTGCAGAAGTCAAATCACCGACTTTGATAGGATCACCTACCGATATATTGAAATAGATATCATTCTTAGGTGCAGTAGCCCCACTACTATTAGCAGTATTACTACTACTAGCGGCGGTCGTGGCCGTATTCTCAGGTAACGGCGGTAGCGGCACTTCTTCAGAGGATAACGGCACATCTGTGAACTTCTTCTTCGACCCTAGCGACTCAGCATCGCCGGCACCGTTGTCGGCGTCGCCTGCAAGATGGTCAGTATCGTCGTCGTCTTTGGAAAGCGATACGCTTTCGAGCGATTCGCCTAGCGGACCTAACGAAGAGGTATCTTCTTCCAGCACGGCGCGCGATATACGGCTACGACTCTTGCCCAACCGCGACGACGTGGACGTGCTTCGTACTCTAGTTTCTGTGTACTGTTTCTGTAACGGTTTTTCTTCTTCCTCTTCCTCCTCTGGTTTAGCCTCGTGGTGTTGCTGCTGCGAAGGTGGTGGTGTTGGCGGCGAGTGTTGTTGTTCTTCTTCTTCTTCTTGTACATCCTTGTTATCTTCGTCAGATTCATGAGCAACAGGTGCACTCGCAGTGTTGGTCTCGCCATCAGCAACAAGCGACGTGCTCGAGTTGTTCTGAGACTGTGACAAAGACACTTGGTCTCCCCATGGAGATTCTTCAAGGTCGGCCATTGTGGGTGTTATACGTTTGTAACTATTAACTGGTGGCTAACAACAGCTTCAATCGACATACGTTGATGTTAGTGGTGGTGGGTGGTAATACACCGCCGCTATTTTTCGATAACGTTAATATACTATGTAGGTAGTACTAATTAGCACCTGAACTCATCGGCATGCAAAACCAACTCCGAGTCAAGGTATCATAGAAATACAATCTATGGGAATATATATGTATAAATAAATTTATTTGGAAGACCAGTCAACTGGAGTGAATATGAACTCTTTGAGCGACGGTCGCAGATTTAACTTTGGTTTATCAAGGGCTACTTTTTTTTTGAGTGGCCGACGACGACGAGGTTCAATCTGAGATGCTGATACCATTGGAGGTACTGGTGGACGGGGAGGTGAATCTGGAGGTGAAGAATCCAAGAATTTCCGTTTCTTGTCTTCCAATTTGGACTTTTTAGGGGTGGTAAACTCTGGGGGTTCTTGTTCTTCTTCAATTGGCGAACTCACATCGCTGCTAACCTGTTCGGTTTTGAAAAACTTACTTGTATCGTGATTCTCTTTCTCCAAATCTTCATCTGAAGAATCCATTCTGAATTGACTTAACCGGTTACTGAACTTGGTATTGGTAGCACCAATGCCTCCAGATATAGGTGTAGCAAACCCACTCATAGCAGCAACTGACGGAGTGACGGGAGTGACGGGACGAATGAATTTGCTCAATGTAGAATTGATAGGTGTTAGCGGTTGTCTTAGTCCCTGCTTCATCACTGCTGGCTGTTTTACAACAGTTCTTTGAGGGCTTCTGATAACTGGTGGTGCCTGTCTTGGTGGAGGTAATTGAAATAACCTCGACCTTTGAACAATCTGAAACCTCTGTTTAGTAAATGGGTCCATTTCTCCATGGGCAATCCCCTTTGCAATATGCTCTTCCATGATCGGACCTATAATATTATCAAAATCAGGATGCTGTAGGGCACTGGGAGAAGGTTTGTTCAGCATAACAAGCTTCTGACTTATCGGGCAAAAAACTCTTTGGTGACAGAATGCCAATTCAGCTCTTTGATAAATATCTTCAAAATCATTGGGAATTTTGAAATGGCCTTCAAATTTCAGTACTCTAAGGATTCGTTCAAAAGTTTGAAACTTCTTGATTTTTTGGAATGATGTTATTAATCCTATCTTTGGGATCCCTGGAGAGTAATCGCAACCTGATAAAATTGCCATGATTCTTAACTGTTCATAAGTAAGAGACCCCAATCCTTTTAATGCTGTACAGTTATTGAACGTATCAGCATTATATTCAACCAAATTACCCATGTTATCCATTTTGGTCAATAGGGATTTGCATCCAAACACCAGCAAATCACTATCCTCGGAAATAATCGCTTGGATTTTATCAATTTTCTCCAAGTAAACAAGTTGAGCATCGGCTTCGTAAGGAGCGACAACGTACTCGATATGATTTTCACGAAGCATGGATATAACAGTAGCAGCCATGCTTGAAGTCACTTCAATTGACTTGGCGAGCATTTTGGTGCTTTCTGCGGTTTTGCCCTGGTTGCGAAGTTCCATGCCGAGAGTTTTACACGTTGCTCTGGATTCAGCACGAGAATGCTCCACAATAGACTTGGTTTGCAAGTGGCACCCGTCAAACACAAAATACGGCTTGATGTTATAATAATGCAATAGCCGTATGCGTTTAATGAAATAATCCAAGTACTTCTCGGTTTCTTCACCCAATGCAAGTTCATCCGAACACAAAAAAATGCTTTTATGTAGCCATGAGTAAGCGTCAATTCCTACACATATCCCAGAGTAATGGCTCAAATGTCTAGGAACAGCTATTGACTTCAGCAACGGTAACAGTCCTACTCAGTTAGTTAACCTCCATTTGCAACAAAAAAACCTCCCTATATTGGAAAAACGTACCTTTGACCCCCATTTTTATCGAGCGTCAAACCTTGGGCAAAGAAGAAAGAAAAAAAGAGTATATAAATCAACGTAATCCTACACGCGATTCGCGCAACGCGATTTAATCTAAAACACGTATCTCCCACGGTTAACTCGGTGTTTTTCATGCACGTGACTTTTGTCGCATTTGATCAAGTTATATCGGTACCAGGTAACCACACGCAATTTTATTAGCTTCTACATGCAACGTGGATATCGAACCGGTTGAATAATAGGATGGACCAAGTGACCCAGGGACTGGAGAATGTGCAATTGGGTCACGCGAAGCGGAAGAACAGACATGCGTACCATACATTGGAGCAACCAGCTCCTCAGCAATTAGAACCTGTACCACAGCCAATACAGCCACATCAACCACTACAACAGCCCTTACGACAACAATCACCATCACAGCAGCAGCCATTGTCGCAGCCGCCGCGGAAGGAAACAGATGATATACCGTCGCTGGTTGACGACAGGACGAGTGCGCAGAGCACGCTTGGCGACGATTCCGTTTTCAAGACGTTTGAGCATGCCTGTCCGCCGCCATCGGGCACGGTTTACCAAGTTGAAGATCAAGGAATATCTGGGCCTAATTTTGCACGGTTGACCTTGTACAATGTTCCGTGCAGCGAGAAACTGCGGTCGACAAGCAAGCTTCCCCTGGGGCTGCTCGTGCGGCCGTTTGCCGCTGCTGTGACGCCGTCGTCGGCACCCGTACCGGTAGTTGATTTCTCTGAAATGAGCGAGGTGCCTCGGTGTCGACGGTGTCGGACTTACATCAACCCTAGCATGCTTTTCACACACGGCGGTACGCGGTTCAACTGCAACATCTGCCAGTTTTCCAACCCTACGCCTGCCGACTACGCGCAGCCCACAGACGCGTTTGGCCGTCGAATTGACTGGCAGACGCGGCCTGAGCTCGCGTTGGGCACTTACGATATCAAAGTATCGCCAGAGTACTGGAAAAACAACATCAAGCCTGAGCCTTTACGTCACATGTTTTGCATTGACGTTACAATTGACTCTATAATGCGCGGGTTACCGAAACTGGCGGTCGAGGGGATCAGAAGAGCACTTTACAGCAATGGGCTACCTCCCGGTACCAAAATAGCCATTGTGACTTTTGATCGGAGCCTTCATTTCTACAATTTGAACAGTAAACTTGAGACTCCTCAAATGATGGTGGTCAACGATATCGAGGAACCGTTTGCGCCGTTGGAGGATGGGTTATTTGTCGATCCTACCGAATCACGGTTAGTGATTGAGGAGCTTTTGGATAGGATCGATGTATATTTTGAAAATAATATCTATGCCGAGCCGTGTTACGGAACGGTTTTGAAACTGAGCCATGAACTTTTAGGCAAAAACGGCGGCAGGTGTTCAATTATTCTAGGAACTTTGCCAAGTTGGGGTCCCGGTAGTCTGAAACTACGCGATGAAACTTACCAGGACAATGAACTAGATAAAGAACTATTTATTGCTAATAACAAGTACTACACCGACTTGAGTAATAAGCTGGCTACCAGCGGGATAGGGGTTGATTTGTTTTGCTTCCCCAATGGGTACGTTGATATGGCCAACACGGGGATAGTTACTCAAATCACCGGTGGTTCTGAGCTAATGTACCCCAAGTTCGTTCCTGAACGAGACGGTCCTAAGTTCATCACCGATTTCGTCAAAACAATGTGTAACTCGGAAGTCGGGTACCAAGGTATTTTGAAAGTGAGATGTTCCAACGGGTTACAGGTAAAAGATTACTATGGTAATTTCAGTAAAGTTGAATGGAATGACGACCCCTCGCTGGGGATAATCACCAGCGATACTTCGATAGCCGTTTTATTCAACTATGATGGGAAACTAGACACAAAGCTGGATGCGCATTTCCAAAGTGCGTTACTGTACACAAACAGCTGGGGCGAGCGAAGAGTAAGAGTAGTGAATATCCTGGCCGCAGTGACTGAACAGTACAAGTCAGTCACAAGTTTTGCCGATGTTGATACATGTTTGACGCTAATCACTAGAACATGTTTGTCCAACTTGGGCCAGCAATCGCTAAACGATATCCGGCTAGCCATCAACGACCGGATCACGTCAATTTTGGCGAGTTACCGGGTGAACGCCGGCACGAACCTGCCCTCGTCGCAGCTGCTAATGCCCGTTTCGCTGCGCCCGTTTTTAATTTACCTGCTAGCACTGACAAAGTCGTCTCCGCTGAGGATGCTGAAACTCGGCAGCGACTACCGCGTGCACGCTGCCCGAGTCATGATGTCCATGAATGTCGACAAACTGTCCGTCTTGCTTTATCCGCGACTGTACCCCTTGCATTTACTGGCCAGTGTCCAGGAAACTGACCCGTTGTTCTACCCCACGATACGGGCGTCTTACCAGGCTATCGACGACGGCGGCGCGGTGCTCGCGTACAACGGCACGTCTTCAGTGATAATCTATATCCGCAAGACGGCCACCAAAAACCTGCTGCAGGACTTGTTCGGGGTACCCAGCCTAGACCGGCTGGACCCTTACATGAACAAGTTCCCCGTCATTGATACGCCGGTCAACGAGAACACGCGAAAGCTGCTGCAGTTCCTGGCTAGCGGAGCCATCACCAACGACACCGGATACGAAACGCTGTCGGTGCAGCTGGCACGAGAAGACCTCGACGGAGCGGTGAACGAGTTCCTAACGTATCTCATTGAAGACAGGAAGTTCGATACCCAGGGGTACGTTGATTTTGTCACGCAAATCCACAGGAAAGTCAAGGTTGCAATTGAAAACGGGAACACCAAAATGGCCACTTCTGCGCTACTCAACGAGCAAATCAACCTTGCCCACGGGTTTTAAAATAATTTTATACAATATATATATATATATATATATATCAAATGTGTGTAAAATGATTCATGCTACGCTACCATAGAGCTAGCACCATGTGTATTTACGTAGTAGAGAAACCTCGGGCCGAGCACACTATTGTTTATAAAGGTTAAATACACACAGTACTGTTGTGTTTAATTGATCGCGTTAATTCTAACTTTTCATCTGAAGCGGATATACGACGAGTAAAGGGCTCCCGACCTTTGAATGGCTGTAAGTTTTCACCATGACGGCTGTGTGTTTTTGAATACAAATCTACGCTATTATTACAGACGTTTGGCAGTTGCAGTAGCAGCGCTTCTGGCCCTTTGGCAGAGAGAGAGAGAGAGATTAATCACATGCGAGGGGTGAGATAAAATTTCAACGTGATCACCACTATCACCATCGATCGAAGATATTAGCTACTACTAGTTACTTACTGGCACAGTACTGCTGTAGTTAATCTCTACCAGCCTTCTATTTGAATTCTTCTCAGCTACTGTTCCCCCTTTACTTACACAACGATTTCTTCTCTTGACTGAAACACTTTGAATAAACAGGAAAGGATTGGCTCCTTGGTTTTTATTTTTGTTTCTAGTTTTACAATTGTCTGCTGCAGTGTCAATTCGCTTGTAACACTATTGCCCTTTTGACGGAATAATAGCGGGTTTTTCTTTAACACACTCTCCAGCCAAGCACAGCTCTTTCAGTTGGACCGTGTCTCTAACGCAGTTACTTTTTTGTAGACATTTGAAAGATTCGACAGGTCTAGGTCACCACCACCAGTATCTTTTCGTGAGGACAGCGGCCGTGATTTCGGAGACAGATTAGGACCTATCCGCAAGTACGGCGACGAACTCGACGATAGCGACTATAACAGCAACAGCGGTGCCCGTTATCAACACAACCACAACCACAACCGCTACCAAGACAGGGTACGTGATTATCCACCCCGCGGACGACACAACGACAGCTACCGCAGCAGTCGATACCCGCCAAGAATGAGTTCCAACATTATCAACAAGGTCAGAGGATCGTCCGAGCAGGACCGCCGGGTGTACGTAGGCAACCTTGCGTACGAGGTCAGATGGTACCATTTGAAAGAGTTCATGTCGAAGGCCGGCGAAGTGCTGTTTGCCGATATCTTGCTACTGCCCAACGGGAGATCCAAGGGATGCGGTATTGTAGAGTACGCCTCGGCCGACGACGCCCGCACAGCAATTGAGACCCTGAGCAACCAGGAGCTCATGGGCAGGCTGGTATTTGTCAGAGAAGACCGGGAGAACGAGCCCAAGTTTGGCAAGACAGGCAACGGTGCCAACGGACGACCAGGCTCTGGCAGTATACCCCCGCCCCCACCTCCACAATCACAATCACAATCACATGCACAAGGGGCGGCGTCCTCTACGACGTCGTCGTCGTACACCCGGTCCGGAGGCCCTCCAGGAGGAGGACCGGGGCTGGCCAAGTACGGCAAGCCTGCGCCGCGAAACATGCCAGCACCCACTCCTGGCACCCAGCTGTTTGTGGGCAACCTTCCTTACTCTGTCAGCTGGCAGGACTTGAAGGATTTGTTCCGTGAGTCGGGCAACATTATCCGAACCGATATCAACCACGGTCCCGACGGACGGTCCAAGGGTACCGGTATTGTACTATTTGAGGATCCTGCCAGTGCCAAGGACGCAATTGAGCGGTTCGACAAATACGAGTGGAAGAACCGAACCTTGGAGGTCCGTGAAGACAAGTTTGTAAGAGTCGATCCTATTTCCGGCCACGGCGATAGAAATAGAAGTATCTTTGTGGGCAACTTGCCCTGGTCCACTACTAACGAGGACCTGGTCGACTTGTTCAAAGTAGTAGGTCCCGTGGAGGAAACCGAAGTGGAGCTACTGCCTAACGGGAAATCACTAGGTATCGGGTTTGTCAAGTTTGTTGCTCTGGAAGATGCCGATAAGGCAATTGAAACATTCCAGGGTTATACTTATGGCAACAGGAACCTTGCTCTTTCTTACTTGAAAGTGTAACATGTAATGAGACAAGGGAGAGAAAAAAAAACGAAGCAGAAAAAAAAATTTATAAAAATCGGAAGTAATACTAATAATTATTAATAAATTATTCTTGTATGTTATAAATATATTTATGTGTGTGTGTGTGTGTGTGTGTGTGTATGTTTTGGGTAGCTCTAATGGTCAGCTTTTCAGGGGCAAAACTTGTCTACGTTCAACTTCAGTTTCCTTGCCTTCTTCCTCCTCGCCTTCGAATTTCAGCCGGTACTTGGATCCATCCCGTTTCGTAGAGATCACCTCCGCCCGGTAGAACGACGTGGTCTCAGGGTACCGTGCCAGCACAATGGTCCCAGGGGCGAAAAGCGGCAGATCAGTGCCGCGTCGTTTCAGCGGTAGCGGTATCAGGTCGCGTATGTTCGACTTGTACCGCGTGCCAGTCGTGCCCTCTTCGGGCTCGGTGTCCTGGACCTCGTACCGCATACCCTCGGAGATCACCCTGATGACCTCGCACTCTATCCACTCCTCGTCCTCGCCACCGCGCTGCTTGTGCAGCCTGTACGCCACGCGCGTGCCGACCGTCAGCAACCCGCTATTAGCAGCACCACCGGTATTGGAAGTACCTGTAGCTGTGTTATTACTTTCAGGCCCTGGCGAGTCTTCTCCTACCAGCGGCAGGTCGTCGAGGTTGGGCGCCGTGCCTCTGCGGCGACGTTTGAGCGGCGGCGGCAGGTCGTCCCCTGTGCCTGTGCCTGACCCCGGCGGCTTGGTCTCCTCGGGCGACGCCGTGTCGGGTGTGGTGCTGCGCTGTGACTTCTTGACAAGGTTGATGTGATCTTGCAGTTTTATCAGCTGGTCAGCTGCTTCGAGCACCCGCGAGCTGATCTCCACCACGGGCACGTACCCGTTGTCGTTAAGGTCGCGGTACATGCTCTGCCTGTCGCGCAGCGCCTGGACCGCTGACTCTTGTTTCCCCAGGGATCCTGCCGGCGGTGACGACGGTGAGGGGTCCTGGGCATCTAGTCTATCGCGCACTTTCGACGCGTACTCCAGCGCGCGCAGCAGCTCCTCGACGCCAAGACGCACCGACTGCTGGTGGTCGTCTACCTGCTTCGCTACAGGGTTCACGGATGGCGACCGTGCTGGTCGGCCTCTTGTCCTGGACATTTGTCGTGTGTATAGTGGATAGTGAAATCTTGGTAGTACTATAGCTATGGCCATGGTATAAACGTACGATCATCGTCAAACACAACCTCGTGTTTGATTTACCCGGAAGTAATTGAGCGATAATGTATGAATGAATGGCAATTTCAGCCGACATACCTAGGATTGATTGAATGGATTATATCCTAGTTTACTAAAGAATCAATGTCATTCAAACAAGACTATCAGTGGTGCAATCATACCTTGGCTCTGATTTACGCTCGCTTGCTAAAAGGACACTGGAGACCTAGCTTTATTAAATGCATTATATCCTAGTTGCCTTAAGAATTTGTAACTGTTCAACTCATTTTCCTTTGAAAATATGTGATTACAATGGTAGATGAATTTGTTTTAGTTTTCACATTAGTGTCTATGGTAATGGTACAACCAGCATTTTAGTATTTACAATTTATCGCCCATGTATTTTACAAACGCGCGTTGTTTCCAGTTAGGTTTCCGTTCATCAGTTTCGTAATCTTTTAGCGACATTTCTTTGGCGTTATCCATCAAGTTGTCGACCTCTTTGCCCAGTTGGCCCTGCAGCTGTTTGTTGTCAGTAAACAGGATAGCGTTTGTCTCCAGGTCGTGCAGGTACCCTCTGCGGGTATAGTTGGACGACCCTATGACTGTCATGAACGGGTCACGCGTGCCTGGCAGCGCGACCCATATCCCCTTCGCGTGGAACGACCACCCGTTAGGCTGGTTCACCACCCCCTTCTGCCACTCGTACAGTTTTCCACACCCAGCGCTTTGCATGTCGGCCAAAAAGTGGTGCGCAATGTGGGAGTATGCGCCTGGCAGGAGACCTGACACGCCTTTGCTCTCGTAGAACCCGTTAGCCTGCGGCGCTGCCGTCAGCACTGCGCCTGAACCTTGCTGGGTCCTGAACAGTTTCTGGCTGAACTCGGGCAAGATGTTGAAGTACCCTGCGCTGAGCGTCCACGAGAACTTGTCCGTGCCGAGCATCGTCAAAATCCGCGATATCGACCTGTACTCGGTAGACGTGTCCGGGTTCAGCAGCGGGGTGAACTGCGACACTGCGTATGCAAACGTATCTGATTCAGAAGAAGAAGGAGGAGGAGGAGGAGATAGAGAAGAAGTATCTGGTTTCAGTAGTGGTGCTAGCACTTGCGAGGAGTGTTTTATGAATTCTGTAGGGTGCACTGTTGGTTCGTGCTGGTAGTGCGGCCATTCCAGCTTGAACCCGTTTTTCGGGCACGGTTTTAGCGAGTAGCTTAGCGAGGAGACTGCTCTTTGGATATTATAGTAGTAGTCGACGAACTTGTCGCATTTTTTGAACAGGATATACCTATCCTGACGGTTAGTGAAGTAGTCATTGGATAAGTTAGCTCCGGACAAAATGATATTGTCGTCGACGCTGTACAGTTTCATGTGCTGCAGCCCGAACCCTTCGTTGATTCTGTGCGGCATGATCCATTTCCATATCCCCGAGAGTTTGGGCGTATGATACATTGAGACTTTGACTCTTTTATCGCCGAACTCGTCGACGAGTTTGACCAGCAAGTTTGCCGAGCTTGCAGATTTCGGGGACTCTCTTGTACCCCTCAAAGCGTCGGTGAGGATTTCCACTTTCAAGTTTGTGTTTTTGCGCATGGCCCTGCCTATAGTGTCCACGAGCTCGTTCTCCGTGCGGCCTATGTACAGCGCCGATAAGAAGATCCGCGACTCGGCGTTGGAAATCATGTGCTTCAGAGTCGAGTAAAACTGGCTCGGAGTATACAGCACCTGGATATTTGCCGGATCAAGGTAAAATTTCGGACATATCTGATCCAGCTGTTTTACAGTGGACCGCACTTGCAGATGGTCCTTGAACGAAAGAGACATGGTGTCTCTTATCTGTTTCAATATTTTCATTGAATTAAATACTAATTTAATTACAACTAGTACTAGTTACGTTACAACTTTCGATCTTTGAATAGAGCCAATCAGGATTTTTACGGTTAGATGTTAGATGTTAGATGGGAAGAACAAAGTAATTATATTTTTCATTATGTACAAAGTATTTATCTTCTCCGTTTGTTTGGCGGACGACACCCGCCGAACCGGATGGGGGTGTTATCGCTTATGGAGACGAGAGCCGGGCGTATTTTGACACCTTCTCTGCCGTTGAGGATGTTGACCATTGCCTCGCGGCCCTGGCCGAACTCGCTGAGCACGACTTCTATCGGTCTGTCGACGTACTTGTTTTCGACCATCTGGTTGAACAGCTTGACGATTGCCTGGAACGCGGCCTCGTACTCGCCCTTCTTGGTGCCCTTGAACCCCACTTTGCCCGTGGTCATGTTTATCAGCGGCTCCTGGTGCGGGCGCACGTACTGCAGCAGCTTCTGCTGGCTCGTCATGGCGCTGGTATCCTTCCACCGGTACTTGCGCGTGAGCGTCAGCAGAGTGTTGTTCGACGTGAACTTCCCGTATATCGTGTACCCGACAATCTCCTTGCTGGCAGGATGCTGCGACACCAGCGGCTGCTGCAAATGCTGGTGCGTCCGGTGCCTGCCGTCCTGTAAAGTGTTTCTGAATATCTCCCGCGTCTTCAAGTTCGACTTGGGCGTCAAACTGAAAGGCGTGGCCGAAGCATACGACCGCTGAAATATCCTCATGTTGGAATGAAAACTTTCAATACGAGTTACAAGATGAATATCATGATGAGTATGAGTATGATCGTTAGTATTTAGTCGCTAGTAATAATGACTAAGCATAAAGTATGACTAATCATTGACTAAGCATAAATAAAAGTATGACTAATCATTGACTAAGCATAAATAAAAGTATGACTAATCATTGACTAAGCATAAATAAAAGTATGACTAAGCATTTAAATTATGACTAAGCATTTGCAGATAAATAAGTGATTACCTAATCAGAGTACAGATGATTACATAAGCAAAGGGCTGACCAATTAGAAGGAACAAAATGTTACACTCGGCACAAGTGGGGCAAACGTTTGGAAGAACCCTGCACGGCCCATCGGAAAAACTTGGGCAGAAAAACCGGAAAAAGCAAAGAAAAGCAAAAACCTTTTTTTTTTTTTTTTATTTTTTTTTTTTGCCTGTTTTTGTGCATACATAATTCATACTTTTGACTATTTGTTTTTTCCATTACGTCACTCGGTTACAAAAGAGGAAAAAGCGAGGAGCGAAAGGGAAAATTCCGCCGATGGTGGATTGAATGACAAGAAATGGTTACGGTTCTGTCAAAAACCTTGAATGTATTCTGCCGGTACTGGTAGAGAGAATCCGGAAAAAATAGAGAAAATACTAAGAAAAATGAAAACCCACCGGCCATGAAACCCCCCCTTTTCTAACGGTAACTAGAGAAACAGCCGTAGGTAAAGTGGAAAGACTGGTGATTTTATTATTATCCGATGCTTCGCGGGTAGCCAAGGCCCAAAGGGCCAAAAAGGCAAGCCAGAATGAATCATTGATAACGTATTTCCACCGGTGAATAAGAATTTTTTTTTTCTTCCGATGACGATGGTGCTAGTCGGTGCTAGTAGTAGTGACAACAGTAACAGTAAAAGTAGCGCACGCGTTGATTGCATTCACCGCTGCCTGCTGCTGCTGCTGCTGCTGCTGCAATGCAGTCATTTTCTGCCTGGTAGAAAACAATTACGTAGTGCACTGTTTGTGTTTGTGTTTGAGTGTATTTGAACAGTTTGAGGTTTAAATTGTCTACGTAGCGTTATCATACCATGCAAAATTGAAAAAGAAAACCCCAAAAGAAAGAAAGAAAGAAGAAAAAAAAAATAAGTAAACTCTGGTAATTAACATTTTCCACTGACTGACATGTGTGGATACTCGCAAACACAAACACAAACACACACGGATTAATATCACCCATTCATTTTAACACACACACTTGCACTTACACACACATGCCGTATACCACCCAAACTAACTAACTGCCAAACTAACTAGTAAAAGATATCACCACTATAATATTTTGATTTTTATTTTTTTTTATTTTTTATATATATTTCTTTTATTTTTTTTTTTTTCCCTTTAACCTCCCGGCCATAAATACTAACAGGTCTTCCCTTTAAAGTTTTTTTTTTTTTTCCCTTCTTCTTTTCCCTTCTTCTTCTTCTTCTTCTTTTATCTCTTCACTTATCATTATTATTATTATTATTTTTATTTGTCCTCTTATTTTCTCTTATCAACAATGACCGTTCCTCAAGTAGTCGAACTCGAAGTCGATGGTATTTTGTTTGACCTCGATGGCACTTTAATGCTCTCAACCGGCGCCGTTGAGGAGTTCTGGCACGATTTCGGTGCCAAGTACGGTTTGGACAGTCACAAGATCTTGGAGACTTCCCACGGTACCAGAACCATCGATATCTTGAGACAGTACAAGCCCGAGATAGCTGACGAGAAAACCTCTGCAGACTTGGAAGCTACCATCCCTGCCAGATGGTCATACTTGGCCAAACCCGTTCCAGGCGTGCAAGAGCTCCACGACGCTCTGCCCCCATCGCGATGGGGTATTGTCACCTCTGGTACTCTTCCTATGGCTGCTGGCTGGCTTAAACACTTCCTCCACTGGGACACCCCCCAGGTCTTCATCACCGCCGAGTCCGTCAAGGCTGGCAAACCCGATCCTTCTGGATACAAGTTGGGCGCAAAGGAGCTGGGGCTCAAGAACTTTTTGGTCTTTGAGGACGCCGACGCTGGGGTCCGGGCCGGTAAAGACGCTGGCGCTACCGTTATCGGTATGGCCACCACCTATGACGCTGAAAAGGTCAAGTCTTTTGGTGCCGACTACGTCATCAAGGATCACACAAGTATTAGAGTCGATTCTTACAACCCTGAAACTCAAAAACTCAAATTATCTATTATTAATCCTTTAGCCTAAATTTTTGTTTGTATTTAATAAAGAAAGGTCAAAAAAATAAAATGAAAACAAACTGGAAATGAAAATTGAAATAATGTGTCATATTGTAGTAAGACAGTGGTCATACAATTGTCATAACGTGAAACGTGTACGTGTACGTGTACGTAATACAGGTGATCGATATCCGATACTAACCGATAGTCTAAATTGTACCTTACATGCTGCTACCCCTGAAATTACAAGTAGTGGTGTGTGTCAGTAATTAAATATATTCATAGTATTTATATTCATAGTAATATTCATAGTAATATTCATAATAATTATTAGTGATGATCCTTTTTGTATTTATCATAATCCAATAATTTAGCCAGGCTGTGCAGACTGCACCCCTTTTTCAAAAACTCGTGGTCAATCAGTTCGTCGCTGCTGGCACGATGATCAACATCAACGCATAGGCACGCACTCAAAAACGACTTGAACTCTGGCGACAGTTTTTCCGGCTCTTTCAGCTCGGGTGTGCCTTGTTTGAGGATCATGAAGATCGCGTCAATGGGTCGCTCTTTCAAGTACGGTGGCTCTTTTTCAACCATCTCTATAGCCATGATCCCCAACGACCAAACATCGACTTTGGCGCCATAGTTTTGGTCAGCCAAGATCACCTCCGGCGCCATCCAGTACGGCGTGCCGACCATCGTGGCCCGCTTGTTCTTCTGCTCGGTCAGCTTGGCGCAGTACCCGAAATCGGTAATCTTGACCCGACCCTGCGAATCCAACAGCATGTTATCGCTCTTGATATCTCGATGAATGATGTTGCGATGGTGCAAAAACTGTAGCCCGTTGCACGTTTCGCGACATATCCTGCTGATCTGCTCCTCGCTCATGAAATCGTTCTGCTCAATCACATCAGTGAGCGCGCCGCCTTCCATGTACTCCATAACCACCCACAAATCGTTCTGGGCACGCAAGTACGCCTCGAGGAAATTGACAATATTAGGGTGCCGGCTCTCTTTCATCACCGTGATCTCATTGACAATCAGCTCTTTGCGAGGCTGCGAGCTTAAATCGATCCGCTTGATGGCTACCCGTCGATGGGTCCGCACCAAGGGGTTGGCGCCAATGGGCCGCGCAACGTACACCGTACCGGAGGCTCCTTGGCCGACTTTCTTCAGCTTCTCGTAAAGGGGACTGGGGTCGTAAAGGTTCACCGTCGAGCGAAGCTTGGCCATGATCTGTGCCTCTGACATTGTGGATATCCGTCGCTCAGCTCGGGCCTTCTTGTTGTTGCCGTCCAGCGCCGCCTGCGCTGCAGCCTGCGCAGAGTGCAACGGCTTGACCGTGGGCGGCGGTGATACTTTGGCCTTGGTTAATGCATTGGGTTTGGGCGGTGCCGGTCGCAAAGGCTTGCCTCCTTGCAAGTGTCCGGTACCTTGGTGTTGATGACTAGGACTAGGTTGGTGCTGGTGACTGGGACTAGGTTGATGTTGTTGCTGCTGCTGCTGCTGCTGCTGGTGACTGGGACTTGGTTGTTGTGGCTTTTTATTGTTGGTTCGATCCTGAGAACGGTCAATTTTATTCACACTTAACGGTTGCACTGGTCGTAATTGTGGGGGCTGGTGTAACTGCTTTTGAGGAGGACGCGGTTGTCTTTCGTTTGGTCTAAAATTGGGTCCTCCTGGCGGTGTGCCGCTAGTGACTGGTGAATTCGATGCAATAGGTCTTACTGGAGCTTGTCGCAGTGGGGCAATCTGTGCCAAATGTGCCATGTTGGCTGTACGTGCTCCTAATGCAGGTTTGGGTGTGGTAGCACTAATAGCCGCCGCAGCAGCTGCATTCGTAGCAGCTGAATTGGCTGAATTGGCTGAATTGGCTGAATTAGCTGAATTAGCTGAATTAGCTGAATTGGCTGACGATGAGGGTAAATAGTTCAACGAAGAAGAACTATTGTTTAAATTAGGTAATGCGGGCGAAGATCTAGGTATAGCAGTCCATTCTTGTAAGTTCATCTGCTGCATACCCGAGTTCAACGACGTAGTCGACGAATCGTACTTGTTGACAGAGGGCACTGCCAGCGAGACATCCGAGCTGCTTGTATTGTCATAATCATTATTGTTCATCAATTTATTGCTAGTGGTGGTGGTGGTGGTATCAACGTCAGAGTAGGATCTGTCGCCGCCCATGAGCATCATGGGGTTATCATTAGGAGGCGAAATTTCATTCCCGCCCAGGATATTTTTCGTGTAAAAATCCAAAACGTTCACCACCAAGTCGGGGTTCTGGGCCATTTCCTCTCTAGTGATTTTACTAGCGCCCAGCAGTTTGGCCCATGTATCAGGCAGCCCCGTAAACTCTCCAGTTTTCGTATCGAACCCCACGTGAACGCGGTGGGTGAAGTTTGTAGGCGACGATACGCCCAGAGTAGGGCACTTGGAGTAAATCTCGTCGATCCACGAATACAGCTCCGAGTCGGTTTTGCAAGCAATGTACACCGATTTCAACCCGCCGGATCGGATAATCTCGAAACAGCACGGTTTAAGGTCGATTCTGGTGACGTTGGACACAGAGCTCAGGGGCACGCTCAGCGCGGCACTGGACGACGACGATTCCGTCTTGTGGAACTCCAGGACGGAGTCTCGCAGCACCAGGTACCGTTTAGTCCACATGAACTTCATCGACCCGTCTTCTTTGACTGAAACCCATCCCTTTTTGAACACTTTCCCCGAAGACGACGACGACGACGATGACGACAACAAGGACGACGGCGACGAAACGTCGTTGATGTGGCCAATGTTCTCGTGGTAGTGCACGGGAGAAGAGTGGTTGCTTGTACCTGAGTGCGCGCTGTTCGGCGACGTGCCCAGCGACGCCAACGACGAGGAAGAGTACGAGTACGGCACCACCGTGTTTGAGTTCGACGGAGTGTGTCCGTTAATTGACCCTGGCAAACTTCCAGAGCTCAAATTCCGGCCGCTGCCATTTGGGTGCGCGGCGTGCATTGGACGCCGCTGGTACCTTTCCTGCGGCTGGGGCGATTGTGTATGTTGCTGTTGCTGTTGCTGGTTCTTGTTTGGAGGCAAAGGCGCTGGACCAGGGTTGATGAAAGCATGTTGAGGGAACGCGGCAGCGGTGCTCGAAAACGACATTATCCAACAACGAGGGTCAGGGCAGCACACGTTTTTTTTCAAAAAAAAAAAAAAAAAAAAAATATATAAAAGAAGGGGAGGATAAAGGGAAGAAGAAGAGAGGATATGCAAAATGCCACAAGTCAACCAACGTTAGACAGTACTCTCAGCAGTAGTAATGGTAATTGTAATAGTTTGTAGTAGTTTGTAGTGGTTGGTAATAAGTTAGAGCTGAGATGAGGAGGAGGAGGAGGAGGGAAAAGGAGTAAGGAGACGACGACGACGACGATGGTGATGATGGTGATGATGGGTGGTGATAAAGTTGCAAAAATAAAAATAAAATAAAAAAAAAAGTAGGGGGAACAGGGGGTGGATTGAAAAGAGAAGACACAATAAAGAGAAGCAATAAAAGAGAAAACAAACAAATAAAAACCAAAAAAAAAAAAAAACCACTGGGTTTTGTTAAAGAGAAAGAGTAAAGAAGAAGGTGGGTTTGCCAAAGGGTAGAAGAGTAGAAGAGAGAGAGAGAACACAGGGTGTGTGAAGTGGAAGAAGTGGAAGAAGTGGAAGGAGAGAGACAAGCTTCACCACCAGCAGTCAATTACTATGTTAGTAGTGTATTAGGAGTGCAAATAATAATAATAATAATAATAGGGGAAATCGAAATTTTAACGTGTGTTAACAAACAACAATAAAAAAAGGGGGTGTTTTTTTTTTTGTTTTTTTGCATTTGCGGGTGGTAGGTAAAATTAATTAGTTGGCCACTATAAAATAATAATAATAGAAATATTAATTAATTAGTTAATTAAAATGAATGAATAAATTAATACGCGTGTTCTGCTACTGTTGAGTGTATGCACAAGTACCAACAGCATAAATCAAGCAGTCTTCACTCTTCAGTTGACGCTGAAGACAATTAGGTGAATAGATGATGGGTGGTGATGAGATAGCCGATTTTGCTTTCACTCTTAAAAATAATGTACGTGTTTTTTTTTTAAGGGGGGGGGGAAACAAAAACCCACCCCTGGCAAAGCAAATGCCAAACAAACAAACAAACAAACAATGGTAAACAAACACAGTGTCTTTTTTTTTTATTGTTAATTATACAATTAAACAAAGAATTACTTGTAACACCTTCTTTCCAACACATCAAACTTGTTCTACTGTTAAACAAAAAGCCAAAAGAAAGGGGCACAAATGAATACTCTCAACACGCGTAGATGTGGAAAAAGGGTGGTGTTTTTTTTGTGTGTGGTGGCATTAATTAACCTAATCGAGGCAAATACCAGCGATTACACTTTGTTACCGCCAAACCACCTCCCCCGGTGATTTTACTGGTAACACAGTAACACAGAAAGACAAATACACAAATACAGTTAATGAAGAAACCTTACTGACATGTCAAAAGCCTTTTCATCTTTTTTTTGTATTCTGTTTACATTACTTGTATATACCATATCTCCAGTTTCTCAAATAGGATTTACTTCATTGGGTAACTGCACCTGAATCCAGTATCCACCTAGAATACATTACACTATTTACACTATTTACACTCCACAAATGAATTACAAGTAATAATATTACCTGTATACAAACGTACACACATACATAAATGTACACACAATCTATCCATGTACACATAAATGTGTATGGATATTTATAAATATATTTTCTTCTCTTTTCTTCTTCTTCTTCTCCTACAGAGAATTCAAAAGTAGTTTAGTTTTTCCAAAAATTCCCTGCAATGTTTTCCATTCAAGATGGACATACATTGCAAGAGCGGTCACTGTAAAAGTTTTCAACCAGCAAATACACAATCTCGGACGAATCCTCACTGATATGCGTAATGCCCGAGCATAAAGATGTGAAGAAGAAAAAAAAAAAAAAAAAAAAAAAAAAAAAAAAAAAAAAAAAAAAAAAAAAAAGAAGAAACAAAAAGAATGTTTATTCCCATCGATGGGTAATTTATACCCTGTCAGCCGTACTACCCCTTTGGCCAATATCACCATCACACCAAAGGTGTACACCTTAATTAAGCTTATAGTAGTACACCTTTGGTATATAGCACGTTTAATCACTGGTCAAATCTATGGTTTCTTGACTTTTTATTAGATTCGACGCAGCGACGAACCCTGTTTCGACATTACCAGGGATCGTGTGTCTCTTTTTCTGTCTCTGTTGCTGTTTTTGTTCTTTTTCTTGTTGTAACTGCGGTAAGGACTTGCGTTTTCGTATCTGCGATATCCTGCCCCGTCTATCGTTGGACAGAACGTCTATAACGTCGTCTGTAGAGTGTATAGCCTCTTGGTTCTCCTGGGGGATCTCTATCAGCCTCATCTCGCAGTACGGGTTGATGTCTGGCGGTAAGATCCGGTCGGAAACCGCATAACTGAACCGGTGATGTACATCCTTGTTGATGGCGTTTTGTATATACTTGTACCCATGCTGCGCGTGCTCAAGCTTACTGTCCTCGCCCTTGGACATTAGCATGTATACCGTGCCTTGTCTTTTACGTCCCGTACGTCCCATCCGCTGTAATGACCGTATAGGTGATGAAGAATGATCGTAGCAAATAATCAAATCAACTTCTCCGATATCTAACCCTTCCTCGCCAATAGATGTAGCCACCAAAATGTTTAATGCCCCCTTTTTGAAATCCTCAACTGCTCCCTGCTGTTCCTTTTGGCTCATCCCCTTTCCCTTCTTCCCCTTGCCACTACCACCACTACTACCACCACCACCGCTGCTTTGTCCAATAAATAAACTGGCCTTGCTTGAGGGACACCATTTTTTCAAAACTCGTAAAATCTCCGCAGCAGGGCCTCGGTACTCGCAGAATATTATCGCTCGTGAGTCAGGGTTAGTGTCCAAAAACTCGTTCACAATCTCAACCATCTTGTTCAGTTTCCCGTGTCCTAACTCGTTATCTTCTTCAACCAGCTTTTGTGCCAAATCCATAGCCTCACTGACTGATTCATTTGTAATTATTGCCTGTACCAGTTTGGACTTCTCACTCTTCAATGGTCCTATCTGATCCCAAAATGGTTTGATCCCATGAATCTTCAACAGTTTCATGCACTGACTCATCTTCATTAGTGCCCTGATCTGTGCTATCAGTCCGTAATCCTTTCTACCGCCTCGCGCGTTGCATTGCGTCTGGTACTTGTTCATTGCCTTGACTAACCCGAACTGCGATATCGATAGGGGATCTTTGCTGAAAATTAACCGTTCATTGTATAACCGTTCCATAAACGGTTCAAGTCCGCTGACAAACAAGTCAAGAATCTCTTGCTGTTTGTCAGTATACTCCACCATTATCTCATTGATTTGTTTTTTCTGCAAATACGGTCTCACGTCTAACGAATCCTCAGACCGGATCTCCGCTTTGGAAATCAACAGATTCTCAATCACTTCCTGAACGCCTTCGATTTTACTCGACGGAGTAGCAGTCAACGCTAGAACCCGAAACGATGTGTTGCGTTTGACCATGAACCGTACCACTTCCGCGTACGCACTGGCCCCTGTAGACCGGTGCGCTTCGTCAAATACCATGCACACAATACTCCGCGCGTCCAAGAGTCCCTTCTCAAGGTCGTTGCGCACCGTTTGCGGCGTGGCGAAAAATACCCGTTTGGTGCGCCACTCGTCTTCCCGGTCCTTGGGCGATATAGTGCCCATCAGAACACTGGTGTCGTGGCGCGGAATGCCCGTTACCCCCAAACACGCCTCAATCTGCTGCGACACGAGCGGCCGCGTCGGCGCCATGAAAATGATCTTGGCCTCTTTGGTCCACCGGTACCAGTTGAGCATCACCGTGCTGGCAATAAACGTCTTGCCCGCGCCGGTGGGCAGCGCGCACAAAACGTTCTGGAACAACGACCGACGCACAATGTTCAGCTGGTAGTCCCGCGTGTCGAAATTCGAAGGGTACCAGTAACTAAGCGTGTTCCCGGTGTTCAACGTGTGGTTAATCTTGTGTTCCTCGTAATTGAACAATGGTCTATCCTCGTCAAATGATCCAGGGCCGCCAGATGACGACGGCCGCGACGTCGGCGGACTGCTGGGTAACCGGCCTCCAAAAAGCGTAGACTGTACCTGTTTGCCACCACTGTGGCCGCCACTGTGGCCAGTGCTGCGTGGTATCCCGCCAGACGAGGTCGAAGTGACCGATGAGGTCAAGTTGACGTCTCTCGGCGGTGTGGGGATAACATGATTAGTAGTAGTCGTAGGTTCAACTGTGTTCAAATCCTTTTTGTCCAGAAGTTCCAAAATCTCCCTGTCCAAATCACTGCTGTCAGAGTCACCCAGCTCGACATCAAAGTCGCTCCATTCTGACATTTTGACGGTAAACAAACGAAAATCGGAGACTTGCACGCGTTAATCACGATACGCGTAATTTTAAATGAGTCCCAAAATATATTTAGCATACTTAACGATTAGCTTACCATGGCATTTGCCTGAATACAAAATGGCTTCAAGTTACAATTAAATTACCAAATGACTTTTGCTCGAATGTATTGCCTTCAAGTTTTTAGTGCCTGAAATACGCATTATATACTCTGACGAATACGCATTATATTATATGATGACGCATTAATATACTGTGATAAATATCTACTCAAAAGCTCCATCTAATAACCCGCCCAAGTCGAATTCCTTTGCCCATTCTGTCACGGGCACAGGTCCAGTCTCAGTCTGCTCGGTAGCTGTACCGGCTGCTTCACTACTACCACTGGTGACGGCTTTGTTTTCAGGGGGGATACTGTACCCGAGGATACGACCGTCTCTCCAGTCGTTCAGCACTGAAGCAGCAGCGCCCGACAGGTCAGGCACGCCGCCCTTGCCGAGACGGCCCTGCTTGCGTGCGACCGCTACGAGGAACCCTGTGACGTAGGACTCGTGGGGCACTTTCACTATAGGAGGTGCATCGTAGACGTCGAACAGCTTCTGGCTGAGTTCGTCGTTGGTAGACAGCTTTTTCAGTAACAGCGACACGGCTGGTAAGGGGTCCTCGACCTGTTTCCACGGTATACAGTTCAGCAGCACCAATCGTGCCTGCTCTTCGATGGGCGACAACTTCTTCTTGCCTGAAGACTTTTTCTTGGACTCAGAGGGGAAAACTATACCCGGCGAGTCTATCAAACTGAGCTTGTTATCGATCTTGACTTTCCTGATACTGGTGGTCACGCCGGCCTGCGCTCCCACGGGACACGCCTTTCTGGACGCCGCGTGGCGGTTTAATAATGCATTGATCACTGACGACTTGCCCACGTTGGGGTACCCCACCACGCCGACGTTCAGGCTCCGTTTGGCCTGGACGGTCGCGGCGTACTTCTTCAGCGCATGCAGCAGTGCGTTGGGCGTGGTGATCTGGTTGAGACCCTTGTGCGGGAACGTTTGCGCGTTGGGCGCAGACGAGGACGCGACAAGCGGGATGACGGGGAAACTGAGCTCCAGGTTCTTGATCCATTTCTGTAAAACGTCGTGGGGGATGAGATCAATCTTGTTGATGACAAACATTAACCGTTTGGAAGGGTGCGCCAAAACAGCTCGCTCAATGTGCTTGGACCTCGTCTCCTCGGGGTTACGTGCGTCCAGCACATATAAAATAACATCAGCCTCGTCCAAAACTTCCTTGTACACTTTGTCAAAGGCCCGTCGTGAAGTATCTGACAAAATCGTCTTGTAAACAGATCCGTCCTCGAAATCTGATCCAACATCTATTTCCACATCGTCTTCTTCACCACCTTCTTCGTCGTCGTCCTCGTCCTCATCGTCCTCGCCGTCATACTCTTTGGCGGCTTCTTGTACGGACGCTAACAGGGCTCCTAATCTATCGGTGTTACTGACAAACTCGGTGTCTTCCTCCATAGCATCATCTTCGTCCTCGTCAATCTCCTCGCCTGCAGCTAAAGCAGCAGCACGTTGCTTCTCGCGACGACGTTCACGCTCCTCAATCTCTCTCTGACGTTCCTGCTCAATCTCTTCCAGAACCCTGTTCTTGTAAGGGAACGAGTTAGGGATACCGGGATCTTTTTTGGACTTGGATTTCCAAGTTACATCTTTTTTAGCCTGCTTTTTGTCTTTTCGACGCTGAGCAGCAGCCTTCTTCTTGATACCCTCGCGGAGTTTGGTAGAAACACGCTTACTTTGGGGTTCTACTCTGTTAGTCTATAAAGAAAACACAAGGGAAAATATAAAACCAGTGAAAACACTTACTCTTGACTCTCATAATGAATGCCTGGGGTAAAATTTGCTTTGGCAAAAAAAATAAATAAAAAATAAAAAAAAAAATTTATCACTGCTACTCTACTTATCGATAAATTTTTTTCAGCCGTGCAATATTTCTCGAACCATCCATTAGACTAGCTCTATAGTACTACACCGCTAAAATTAACTTTATATAACCGTTTACACTCATTGTTAAACTTCAAAAAGTTCCAAGTACTCCCATTACTCATCTCTAGGTCACCACTTCTTTTTGCCACTATGGTTGTCAATGGAAGTACTGCGACCGCGACTGCCGGTACCGCTGGGGCTGGTCCTGGTCCTGGGGCTGCTGCAGTAGCAGATGAACCGTACCAGAAGAACCTGAATGTCACTCTGATGTGTCCCGACTGCAAGATCATTCCTCCAGACATTGTAGAGCGGTTCAGCGAGGGCGACATGGTATGTGGCAACTGCGGGCTCGTGCTCGGCGACAGGATAGTCGACACGCGGTCGGAATGGCGAACGTTCTCGAACGATGACCAAGGCAACGATGACCCCAGTCGTGTGGGTGACGCAGGGAACCCGTTGCTGGACAACAGCCAGCTCGACACGATGATAGCGCTCGGTGCGCCGGGGTCCAACCTGGGCCGCGACCTGAACCGTACCCAGAACCGGAGCGCGCACGACAAGAAGGACACGGTGCTGCAGGCCGCGTACGGCAGGATCTCCCAGATGTGCGAGGCGTTCATGCTGCCGAAAATGGTCCAGGACGCTGCGAAGGAGGTGTACAAGATCGTGCAGGACGACAGAAAGCTCAAGGGGAAGAGCCAGGAGAGCATAATGGCGACGGCCATCTTCATCGCGTGCCGGCACTCGAAGGTGGACAGAACGTTCAAAGAGATTTGGGCGCTGACGAGTGTGCCCAAGTCGGAGATCTTCAAGACCCTCAAGATCATGGAAGCGCTGCTGATGAACGCTGGCATAAAGCTCTCGCATACCTCGAACTCAGAGTACCAGCCCACCCAGACCCACGCCGAGGACCTTATTGCCCGGTTCTGCTCTCACCTGGGGCTCTCCGGCAACGTTGCGCGTGCCGCTGAACATATCGCCAGACGCGCGAACAGCGAGGGAACACTGGCTGGTAGGTCGCCCATATCCATAGCAGCGGCTGCCATATACATGGCCGCGGCGCTGTTCGGCGAGCCGCACACAGGGTCACAAGTAGCTGAAAAGACCGGTGTCAGCGACGGTACGATCAAGACGTCGTACAAGTTCTTGTGGGAAGACCGGGAGAAGCTGGTTGACCCGCAATGGATCAAAAGCGGTAAGGCAAGTATGGACAAATTGCCTGCCGTAAAGACATAATAGAAAAAAACACACACATACATATATATATAGTTATAATTTAGTTATATAGTCGTTTAATATTTATTTGAAAGCTGATGTAATGTCAGATTTGGTAAAATCCAAAAACGATCCGACAGTTTCGCCAGACTCAGCGTAGTATGTCTCAATAGCCCGCGAGAGCCGGCTGTATATTGACGAGTACTCCGCCTGGATGGCCATCCACACCTTGTTGAACAGCACGCTGTTGGTGGTCGACCCTGGCGCGTCCTCGTCGTACGTGAAATGTTTCTCCACCCGGCGCTGCAGCTGCTCGATCCCCTTGTGGAGCTCGCGCACGTCGTACCCGCTCAGGGCCTTCTTCAGTGCCGAGCGGCTCAGCCCGTGACGCTTCGTCGGCGACTCGCCCGGCGGAAGCTTGCTCACAACAGCCTCAAGCGCAAACAGAAACTCCATGATCTTGCCCAAAGGTCGGTACAGCACAATGCTAATGTACTTGCTGAGCTCTTCGCGGTACTTCTCCTGCGCCGACCGCCGCAGCGTGTCGAGCTCAATGATGATATCGTAGTCGCGCAGCCCTGCAAGCAAAACGTCCATGTTCTCGATCATTATCACATGGTAGTTCAGTTCGTCCTTGTCCTCGGACGCCGCCGCAAGGTTGTCCACGCCGCCACTGCCACCGCCGGTAGTCGTCGTGGTAGAAGTGGAGGAAGTGGGTTTCCATGACTGCTTCAGCGCATGGAACATCGTCTTGCCCAGCTTGTCGTACGCCGAGTTGATAAAGTCGCGTGGTACTGCCGGCTGGTTAGGAGCCACGGCGATAGCACTACCGTCCACGCCGGGTGGAATCACCTTCTTCAGGTTCTTGTTAATCAGCTCATAGTCAATTTCAAGCGCTTGCACGAATATCGTAAACGCCCCCACGTAGTACACGGGTCCTTTACGTTTCTTGATGGAGATGGGCGCGGTGCCTATAAGCTGGATCTGGGCCTTGATGAACGTTTGCCAAGATTGTGAGACTCTATCTCTCAGTTTTTTCAACAAATCTAATAAATAGTCTTGGTTACTTGCCTCCAGATAGGTTATCTGGACCGTCAGCATCTCGTACACCCCGCTCAGCATCAAAATGTCCCATGACGCTATTCTCTCAATGAACGAGAAAAGCCGGTTGGTCAGCCCGCTGCTGCTGCCGAATATAGCAGTCATGGTCGCCAGTACCTGCTGCGACTTTTTGCGGTTGGAGTCGATCTCTCGCACAACCACGGTGTTGAAATCGGTCTCGGACCGGTACCGGTACCGCAGCTTGTTGGTCTTGACAAACTGTGGGAACCCTGATGACCCGTGAGACGACTGGTGAAACAGCTTGACTAACGTTTCTTGCTCAGATATTACTACCGCCGAAATGTCTTCCAAAATGCTGGTCAGATTGATGATAAGCTTGGTGCGGATAGTCTTATCAGTGTACCAGTCCAGGTTCTCGTGCAGGTTCTTGTTGTTGTGGTGGTGGTGATTATGATTCAAGTTGTCACTGCTGCTGCTACTGCTGTCGTCGTCCTCATTGTTCTTGTAGTTGAACTTGGCCAGTGTGCCGCTGCGAATCAACGATTTCTTCGATCCAATGCTGTTTCTCGACTCGGAACGGCCTCCTGTGCCGCTGTTCTCCTGGTAAGTTACTTTCGGGGAGAAACTAAACTGGTCGTGCCGTCCAATAATGGTCTGGAACTGTTTTTCGCGTTTACTGAAATAAGACTTGAACTCTGCATCGTAGTACGTTTTCAGCTTGGTCTCATAGTTGGCCAAAATAGCGCTGTAACTTGGCCGGTCGATTTCCTTGATAAATAGCAAAATCCCACTAAAGGGGTACAACCCGTTCAAAATCATTCCGTCAACAGGCACAATGTTAGTATCCGTTTTCAGCAACGCGCCAGCACTCGTCATGACATTGGACAGTTTCGTGTCCTGGTACTGTCTGAACCGCGCAATGAAATCCGTAGCAGATTTCTCATACGCAGATCTTCGTTCCCGCAACGCTCTCATTTTACCCATAGACTCTTTATCCTCATCGCCGTCGTCCAAATTCCCGTCAACAGACGCTCTCACTGTCGATAGCGCGTTATACAGCTTGACAAGCGACTCTTCAATGCTGCCCAGCTCGTCGGGCGCGCCAAAGTTGCCGCTGAACAGTATAGACAGAGACCTCTCAGACAGCGATACAGTACGCAGCAAGCTGTCGAGTTCATCCCACAGTGCCTTCTGGTTAGTCGTCTGCACTTGTAACCCTTGGCCCTGGCCCTCGATATGCGCGATATTATCGGCGACCCCGTTGAGCTGCACCGAGAAAAACGATAGCAAGGCTTCGATATCGTTACTCTCTTCAATAGCCCTTCCAAGAGCGTCGTCAAGTTCGTCGAGCTTCGTGTCGAGATCTACCACGTTGAACAGTTTGGAGTTCTCCAGCTCGTTCAACGATAGCTGGATGCTCGATACAAGTTTTGCAGAGTCCTCGCGGCCCGTCCAGCCAAATTCGGTCAAAACGTCATAAATGTGCAAACTGTCCACGTCGGCAATCTTCCGCGACATTGTCGACCGGTAAGACCGTACTGATGTCTTCGAAGCGATAGACGACCCTGATGTCTTACGCGCATGGCCCCGCGTGTACGTGGCCTTTGTCACCAAAGCACTGCCAACAGTGTCGTTTTCCTCGAGCTCAAGCGAGTTCCGTTCACGGCCATCGACCTCAACCTCAGGGTCGGAATCGTAATCAGGCTCAGAAAGCGGCACGGATGTGGGTGCAGGTGAAGGGGCAGACGGAGCTGGAACTGCCACGGGTACGGCTACTGGGACTGCCACAGGTACAGGAACGGGGACTGGAACGGGCTCGCCAGCGCTGCTGTTGCTGATACTGCCGCCGCGCGAGTATACCGCTGGAGTTGAGTTTTTCCGCGCCGGGGCAGGAACATCTAATGGGTCTATCACGCTGCCCTGGTGAGCGTGTTCGAGCTTGATACTCGATAACGATTTCCGGTAGTTCTGTCTCGCGTCTTCAGATGCGTTCCTAGTGTGCGATGGCCGCCGTTGCGAAATCTGTACCCCGCTGCCGTCGCTTATAACTGTGCTGCTGGTAGCCACACCTACTGCCGTGATTGCTGATGCGCTTGCCAAAGGTGGAGTGGGAGATGGTGTGGCCGAGACTGGGGCTGGCGCTGGCGCTGGCGCTGGGGTACCAGAAGCTGGGCTGCTAGTGGCTGACGCGGCAACTGAGCCCGCGCGAGATTTTGAAAATAATGGCGCGGTCGCGGGTATATCTTGCGCACTCGTGTCTACTTGACGCGTCGCTATTGGTGTTGATCCTCGTCTAGGAGGTGCAGTCTTAGACGTGGTCTCGCGACGTACAGGCTCAGGCCGTGGTGAAGTGCCAATAGCTGTTGCTGCGGCTGTTGCCGTTGCCGTTGTTGTTGTTGTTGTTGTGGTAGTAGTATTAGTTGTAGTTGTACCAGCTGTAGCCGCTATGGCTGTGGCCGTGGCTGTTGCTGCTGCTGTAGTTGTGGCTGCATAAGGTGCCACGGCGGGCCCACGCGCGCTCATAGGTTTCGGGGCAGTTCGCTTTTCTGGTACTTCCCAATTGGCCTGTTGCTGCATGGGAGAAGGAGGGGGTCCAGTGAGTGCAGAGTGTGTACCAGGTCCAGTAAGCGCAGAGTGTGTACCAGGTCCAGTAAGCGCAGAGTGTGCACCAGGGCCAGTCCCTGCAGACTTGACAGTGCTTTGTACAGGCTGCGGTGACTGCTGAGGCGAGAACCGTCTTTCTGTGGGCATACTAGGCGACCCTACGACTCTTGGAGCCGGAGAGTTCCCTGATTTTAAAATATTAGACATAACTTCGTCCAGACCCTTCAGCTCGGGGATAGCCCCGTCAGTGAACTTCCTGTACACTCTGACAAAATCATTAACCAGGCCGTATTTTTCACTTTGCGACATGAACGTCCAATAATAATATTTAGTCAAATGAACTAGTAACCCTAACGGATTCCCCGTATCGTTTTCAATCCCCTTGAGATCAATCAGGTTCCATGTTTGTCCAATCTGGTATATCCCATTCATTTTCCTCGTCTTGTGAATCCGCACCTGACCGTTCTTCAATACCGATAGCACTATAGTCCGGAACTTTTTCGAGTTCTCTGACGAATTAGGCGGTGGTCGCACATTAGGGTACTGTGAATCCTCCACGATGTTATAATGACATATATAGCTCTCTAAAAGCACGTTTTCCTGGTCAACTTTGTAGAAACATGACCGTTTAATAGCTTCCATTTCCCGTTCGTTCTCAGCTGATCTGAACCTGGGGTTTGACTGCGGTAACGACGAAGTCGATGACGACGACAGCAGCGGCGGTGATTGACCCACCGCAGACATGTTGGGGGAGACCGGCATGATGGTAGATGGACTGTTCATACCAGCGTTACGCGGTAAGGGGTACCCTGAACCGGACGGCTTGGGTGATTCGCTTCCATCGCGTCCATTGCTCCGGTGACCATGATGGTGGCCCAGGAATCCTTGAAGATGGCTCATTCTCAATTGGCAGGAGGTTGCCTCCTAGAAGTGGTGCTACACAGTTAGTAAATCAAGAAAATCACAATACAAGTCAAAGCAATCCGCCGGATGCTGCCATACTTTACCCGTAAAATAATGTCCAATTGAAGAATAATGGCTGGGAATCAACGCACGACAAGCTCGTTTGTTTTGTAGGAGAACTGTGTGTCTTCGGATAAACTTTGTCCACGTCGATTTACCGATTTAATCAAATATACAGTTTGTAAACTTACTTACCCTACGTATACAGCTGTATTTTTTTTACTACTTAGTATTTACCCGTTAAGTTCTGGTAAGTTCGAGTATTCCAAGTTTGAACGGATGGCCCCTTCGAAGAAATCCCAGTATGCGCTTATAGTGGATGCCGGGTCGAGCGGGTCGAGAATCCATATTTTCAAATGGCCCGTTGCTGGTGAGCATCGTGAAGAACTGGAAAATTCACTACCAGATATGACTCAAGAAAAATCCAAAAAGATTACGCCAGGGATATCTACGTTTGAGTCGCGCCAGGGGGCGATATGGGACGACCATTTGAAGGCGCTTTTTGCTCATGCATCGGAAGTAATTCCGCAGGAATTGCATTATAATACCCCTGTTTACTTTTTGGCAACAGCTGGTATGCGACTGCTTCCAGATAAAACCAAAGAATCTATGGTTCTGAGGATATGTGACGAGTTACGTAAAAACACTGGGTTCAGTCTGCCTGACTGCCGTACGAACGTACAGATCATTGACGGCGAACTGGAGGGCATTTACGGGTGGTTGGCATTGAACTATTTATTAGGTCCTACCAAGGATATCGACGTCTCTACTGATGATAAAGTTTCATACGGGTTCATGGATATGGGCGGCGCGTCTGCCCAGATAGCGTTTGCTCCTAACAAGACTGAAGCTGCTAGGCATTACGATGATTTGTTCAAAATATCGTTACGCAGCCAGAACGGTAAAGATCATCCATTTGATGTTTTTGTATCTACATGGTTGGGGTACGGTGCTAACCAAGCGCGATCCAAATATTTTAACGAATTAATAAAACTATCCTCGGGGAAGAATTCCGTTGAGGATCCGTGCTCTCATCCAGGCCTAATAACTAAAATACCCAAGCTGGCTGCATCGGGTAATGACACTATAGAAGCCCATGGTACTGGGCGGTTTGGAAAGTGTTTGAATAACATGCTACCAATGCTAAACAAGCATCTGCCTTGTAAAGATGAGCCGTGTTTGTTCAATGGTGTGCATGTCCCTGCAATTGATTTCAGTAAAAACAAGTTTGTAGGTGTCAGTGAATATTGGTACACTGCGCACGATATCTTGGGCACAGAGGGGAAGTACGACTTTCAAGAGTTCCGAAGAAAAACCCAGACGTTTTGTCAGCAGCCTTGGGACACCGTAACTGCCAATTTGGAGAACGGCGACTACCATGGGGTAGGAGGGGACTACTTGGAATCAGCATGTTTCAAATCTAGTTGGATTATTAATATTTTGCATGAAGGGTTCGGTGTACCATTAAACTTACAATCGTCACCAAAAGCGGAAGTAGATTTCCTCGACCCATTTCAAAGCGCAAAGGAAATCAAAGGCCAGGAGTTCACTTGGGCGCTTGGTGCAGCATTGTTGTACGCATCAAGTTCGGTTCCCCCCACAAGTGCAGGCAGCCAAGTGGGAATAACTACTCCGCAGGGGGAATTTTTACCTGGTGGGGTCAGCCATTCAGGCCGACATTCAGATACCCATTTTTTACGTACAGTATTCCCTTGGTGCGTGATCATTTTGGTGTTTATCTACTTTGCATTCTATGGACGACGCTTGTTCAATACTGTTCGACATCACGCGTTACGAATGTTCTCAGCTATTTTGCCCAGCAAACCGCGACGACCGTTTTTTGGCAGATCAGAAACAGATAGCATGCTGAGGAACGCCGAAGAAGGAATGGGACTTGCCCAGTTGCGAAGACCGGTCTCTTCGTTTGCTGATTTCTCAACTCCATTCTCGGAAAGCAAAAACCGGTCTGATCCTACATTAGGCACATCTACTAGTATGCTTGATATGCAAACTTTGGCTGGCGATGCTCCCTCAAGAGTAAGCAGCAGAGTCAGCTTGCGTGATGCTGCTCGTCCTACCAGCGAACATGGCAGAGCCACTTTCTTTGCTGGGGAGTAAGGTGAGTGGCCCCGGGGGGGAGGTAGGCATCTAATAATAATCCCACAGGTACAATTAGGTTACGTAATTAGCTGGCACTAATTAAGGTTAATTGAGATGCTATCGAAATCGGAGTTTAACCCTGTTTTAATTTTTTTTTTTTTTTTTTTTTTTTGTGTTTTACCACTGGTTTTGATTGTCAACCACCATGTTTGACAACTGAAAGGTTTTCATAGGATATGGGGTTTTTGCGAGCAAATTCTCCGAGGATAAAACGACAGAAACCGTCGGAAGGAGAGACGGAAAATGACAAGTTAAAAGTCAAACGGATCAAACGGAACTCTACTTCTCTTACACTTGAAACCTTACCGACCGAGATCCTCGAGCTCATATTTATTTATTCATCCAACTGCGAATTACCATTTTGCAGTAAAGTACTGAACGCCAAGCTCACTGGGCCAGGCTGGATCAAGCGGCCGTTTCTCGAGTACTGTGTACAGTATGCCGAAAACGAATCTGAACAGTCGAATGATGACGACGACGACGACGACGACGAGAAAAGATACCTGCCGGTCAGTATATGCTTACGACGGTTTGTCACTGTTGATTTGTTAGAACAAGCCGATATACATGGGTTTTTTGACCAGTCACTAGCGGAACCTCTTCCTGTTATACAAGTTCCCGAGGCTGTTCTTGACAGGAGCTTGAAGTTGGCCGAGTTCATGGTGTCGCGTAATTGCAGTTGCGCTAATATTGGGCAAGTAAACTTGGAAAGAGCTATCAAAGATGGTGATTCAGATTTGGTTAAGTACCTTTATTGTAAAATAGGAGTAGCCCAAGCGTCACTATCACCGTTGAAAACTGCTTTAGATGTTAAGAAGTTTGATATTGCTGAGATTTTCTTGAGAAATGCTTTAGGAGAGTCTCATAGGATTGAAATATGGAAACATGTGGCCGATACTCACAATAACGAAGCTGCCACTTTTCTAACAACCGAAAAGCAGTATCTACCTCCTATAGGCAAGATATAACATGGCATATAATTAATTATCACTATTTATTTATTCAATTATTTAATTATTCAATCATTCAATCAATATCCACTGGCGGTGGCGGCTGGCGGGTAACCTTGAGGAGGCACTGACCCTTGTGCAGTCAGCACTGATGTAGGAATGTTAGTCCCAGTGCTGTACTCAGCAAACCAAGGGTGCTGTAGCGCCTGTCTAGCTGATATTCTGCTTTCGGGTCGCATCTGCAACAATGAAAGTAACAGATCCATGCCAAGTTGGTCTATTCTAGTGACAATAGCTCTCAAATCTTGTGGTGCATAAATAGGGAAACTATCTTTCCAGTTGGGCAAAGTCGAGACCGTGGGCCAAGTGACTTCATTAGGAGTACCCATAAGTTTAAATATTCTTTCTAATTGGTCTTCATTAGACTGGCCAGGAAATAGTGGTCTGCCAGTGAACATCTCGGCAAGAATACATCCAGCAGACCAAATATCAATCGATGTCGAATAAGTTCTTGATCCTAACAAAACATCAGGTGCTCTGTACCATAAAGTGACCACTTCGCTGGAATAGGTATTAACAGGAATACCAAAAGCTCTAGCAAGACCAAAATCGCCAAGTTTCAACTGACCTTTGCTGTTCAGCAACAGATTTTGTGGTTTCAAATCTCGGTGTAGAACTCTATTGTCATGGCAAAACGCAACTCCTTCCAGAAGTTGATACATGAACGCTTTAGCCTGTTTCCCATCCAAAGAACTCTTGTTCCCGTAGCTATCCATATACTTCTTCAAGTCCTGATCCATATACTCAAACACCAAGTTTAGCTTGTTCTCGGTATGGATAACATCATAAAGTGTCAAAATGTTATCATGTTTCAATTCCTTCATAAGTGATATCTCTCTGATAGCCGTAGACGGAGTTCCTTCTTCACTGTCCAAGTTGATCTCCTTCAGTGCCACCAGCTGACCGGTAACCCGGTTACGAGCCTTGTATACTGTAGCATAAGTTCCCTCCCCCAATTTCTCTAGCCTAGAACCACTGGTTAGATTTTCTATCGTTTGAACGACATAGACGGCAAACAAAAGTGCCCGTCCTTGCTTACTGTTGAAATCTATAGCCGAGTTAGAACCTTTTTCACTGTACTTCTACTATAAAGACGAAAATAAAACTTACTGTGATGCGCTCATTGTTTCAAAAAGCTCTCTGCCCAGTTGAACGACTATGAACAAACCTACAAAGTGAACCAGTCAATCTCTGCGTGGGTTGGGTGTGTGTATGTGATGAACAGCTGCTGCGGCTTACGATAACGGTTAAATCATCGAAACTTCCCCAATTAGGGAAATTTCAAACACGAGGTAGTTTGATCGATCAAGACCGTTTTTTTTTGACCATTTACTTACCAGTTTAGAATCACAGGGCTCGAGCTCAAAGAAACCTGTTCAGTTCTATGAAAATAGATATTCGTGACATTAGAGATGGTCCTTCAGCTTTGGGCTCTGAGTGGAAACCAGTGTCACAGTTTGGCCAGCTAGACTTTGGCATGGACCATTTTGTCGTGGCAATAGAAAATATCATCAAGAACCCTAATATCACCTCTAAAGCGATTCTTCGTGGTGATATTCTCACAGAAGTTATTGATCCTAGTAATTCTGATGTTAATACTGAGCTCCCTGTAATAGACTTAAAGTACCCGCTGACTAGATACCTGGTGCGGAAACTTGTTCCTAGAAACCCTTTGAAAGATGAACCCTGTATTCAGACATGTCTAACATATTCTGACGGCGAATCTACTTGTATAGTGTATTATCTTCACTGTGAGTTAGCCAATTGCCCATTTTATGTTCCTCCAGTGAAGGCTGTTGGTATTTGGTGTGGAAACGACCAAATCTCTGTACACTATTTGCCCTTTGTTGGAGACAGCCTTGATCTGGATATTGACGCTAGACCTTATAGGATCTCGCTAAGGTTACTTGAAACAAGTGTCAAGCACTCGCGCGGGATCAGAGACGGGTACAAGAAACGTGTGAATCATGACCAAGTAGTTGATAGAGTGGTTTTCCAGGATAAATATCTTGAGTTGAAGAACAAATACGGCCGGAACTTGATCCAGAACTGGGTTGAAAGTACTGATCCACAAAAACACGTTTTTGAAGATATAGGTATAGCGTCTTTTTTGATCTCGCTATGGGATAAGATGTATAAGGATAAATCCGACTTTGAGTTCATGGATTTAGGGTGCGGTAATGGGTTGCTGACGAATATTTTGATCCAAGAGGGTTATAAAGGTCTAGGGATAGATGCAAGAGAACGGAAATCCTGGTCAACGTATTCTTCTGATGTACGTCAGTGTTTGGAAGAAAAGGCTATAATTCCAATTGCGCGCGAGGGTCTTACCAGTGATATTCCTGATAAAGTTGCCTTAGAGACAATACGGAGTAACAGTAAACTGAAAATCCTTGAGTGTGGGAAATCCGTTTTCTTAATTGGCAATCACTCAGATGAATTAACACTATGGATCCCACTTTTAGGGCCTCCGTTTTGCGTCATCCCCTGTTGTTCACATTCACTGGCTGGTACTAGAACTCGGTTCGCATGTAAAGATCCCACTTTACCCAAAAGTGCATATGCGGGGCTAATAGATCATACTCGAGAATTGGCTGTCAAGGCTGGTTGGAATGTCGAGTTGGAGATGTTGAGAATCCCCAGCACCCGTAACGCTGCTCTAATTGGAAGATCCAAATCTGTTAACTGTTCTACTGAAATAGAAACTATTATCATAAATGAAGGAGGTATGGATGGTTGGATCACTCATGCTACGAACTTAATGTCAAATGACCCTCGAAATCATTAAATTAATTTATTGTTGCTATTTCTTGTACTGTATATATATATATATATATATATATATATAATCAACGTTTACCCTGTCGTTTCATTTTACGTTTCTTACCAATAATTTGTCTTTGGATATTCTTGGGGTTTCTCATTGCTTCTTGCTTTTCTCTGGCAGTTTTCTGTTTCTCTTCTTCTGCCTTTTTAGCCTTGGTCTCTGCCGCTGCTTTAGCCTTGGCCCGAGTTTCCCGACGACGGGTGATGATATTTGCATGTTCAATCGCAAATTCAACCACTAATCGTCGTTTACCAGCATCAGCAGGATTGGGTCCTAATTTCTTAGCCTCTGCTTCAGTCAACCCGGCAACAATTTCCTCTTTGGTAACTAAATGGGTATTAAGCCATCTCAATCCCATTAGTGCCGCTTTATGGTTTCTAAACTCCAAAAACCCATACCCACGACTTCGTCCAAACTCTCCAGTACCCTTCTTCTCCATGATAATCTTGGCTTGTTTCACTACACCGCCGTGTTTAGTAGACTTCTCCTTTTCTTTGGTTTGGTCTTCGTACTTGACGGATCGTATAACTTCCTCTTTGGTAAGTGGCTGACGTTTCTTCTGAGCTACTTCAGAGGCAAACTCTACCACAGCTTTACGACCAAGCTGTTTCAATGCCTTGTCGTTAATAGATCTTGGCAAATTTCGTATAGCCAATCTTGTCATACTGAGATGTAAACTTGGGTTTTGAGCGAGTTGTTTTTTTCTAAGATCAAACGATTTTTGTCGTATTTCCATTTCAGAGCTACTGATCAATGATGCCAATTTGGAATTAGGTAATACCCGACCTTCGTTCATTAAAAACAGTTTCCGCTTGTCGGGTTTAGCATCCTTGCCTCGTTCTTCGGCATTACGTTGAGTCATCTGGTCAGCACGTTCTCTATCGACTGCTCGAGATACTGACAAAACTCGGCCTTCAAAAACATATCGTGGATCAACATCATCAGTGATAAGCACTGAACCTGGTGCAGTAGGTTTAGGTGCATTCTCAACACATTCATCCAAATCTTCTTGTTTGTCAAATGCTACAAATGCAGTTCCCTTAGGTTGGTTAAGTTCTTTATCCATGACTGGTAATGCATATTTAACTGGTCCAAACTGTTCAAAATGTTCTTTCAAAGTTTCCGACGTAGCATTATATGGAATGTTCCTGATAAATACTGTAGGGTTGTTCATATTACTTTTGAATCGCTTGACTGGCTTTTCTTCTTCCTCTTCCTCTTCCTCTTCGTCATCTGATTCCACATCATCTGAGCCTTCTAAATCAGAGTCTAACTCTTCTAAATCAGAGTCTTCGTCATCTGAATCTTTTGAACCGTCTGAATCATTGGTATTACTAGAATCATCCTCATCTTCCTCCTCCTTGTCACTATCGCTTTCGCTCTCGCTATCACTTTCAGGTACAGCAGCCTCGCCCTTTTCTATCCATTCATTTTTCTCAACAGCAAAATCCACAGTAACTTTTCTGCCTTCGATCTCAAGATTTTTCGTATCTTCAATGGCTCTAGCAGCAGACGAGTTTTTGGACATTACCACAAATGCAAAACCCTTCATTCTACCGTTAGGTCCACGAGGAATGACTACATCAACGACTTTACCGTACTTGGCAAAGATCTTCTCAAAAGTAGACTTATCCCTGACTGACCATGGTAAATTTCTGATAATCAATCTTGGTTTCCGTTTCTTGATAACTTCCTTAGGCTTTTTCTCTTTTGGTTCTGCTGAATCTGCTTTATCTGCCTTACGTGTACGCGGCTTGGCAAGCTCTATGCTGACACTGGCGTTGCCTAACTTTACCTTGTCAGATTTCTTCAATAGGGCCTCCACATCCTCGAACTCGACAAAACTGACAAACCCAAATCCCTTGGATTCCCCTGTAGCCGAATCGTTAACTACCACTGCATGCTTAACAGGAGCAATTTCAGAAAACACTTTCAAGAACTCCTCGTTGGTCACCGTCTTAGGTATCCCTCGAACGAATACCTCGGTTCCTTTCTTCTGTTCGTCGCTCATTTTGGAAGTGACGTATGAGAAAAAGTAAAAAATAAGTTGATGATCCAAAAAAATTTATCTCGGCCCAAATTTTTTTATTTTTTTTTTTTTCCAAACATCTTGCCGATCGATTGTGATAAGCCGTACGCGTTGATAACGCGATAGGATTCCGAGATCTCTCTGTTTTTCTTGGTTGAATTACCACTGAATCACTCGACTGGATTGGTTTTCAATTAGATAAATGGCGGTAGAGGTGGCGACTAGCTTATCAGTTGAAAGCAGCTACATTCATCCGAAGCTTTCAGGTAAAGTTTTGAACCTGCTTGAGAAACGATTTTACGCCAAACATCTTCGACAACTGTTAACTGAATGGGCAAATAATCCCCTAACATGGCCCCAGTCATGGAACATGGGCTCCAAGGACGAGCATCACCAAAAGAAAACTATACGGAGGTTTCTGAGGTCGATGCCGGGATCTAAGCCCGAGCTGCTGGATCTCATTCGAGAGCTGTATCCCGACGGACTGTCAATGATCCAGGTAGCTCAAGCCGATACCAGTGCGGTTACACAAAAAATCAAAAGCTTGACATGGACTTACTCTAGCTTTACTTGCAACGGCGAGGAATTCGTCCCCGGGATTGATCCTCCATTATTCTTAGATGCTCTTCAAAAAGCGATCCATCCTATATTTATTGGCCATGCCTACGCTACAGCCGTCGAAGATTTATCAGCTACGGTTCTACGATTACAACCTTTTGAACGGGTCACTCATGTATCTAGTACTATGGTCGCGCTAAGTCCTATTATGCTAGTTTTCCCAGTATCTTCACCTCATTTCCTGCATCATAATAGAGACGATCTATACCAGACAGCTATCTTCCTTGCACTGTCGAGCTGTCTGTCAACTCCTGGTCGCAAAATACTTATTCGGAAATCCAACAGCATACCGTCGAAAAACCTGCACACATTATCGGTCATCAAGGGTGTTTCGAGACACGCGTCAGCACTAGGAGCTTGGTCGCTATACGCTGACGGGATTGTTAACACCTCTCCCTTGGATATGCTTGACCAGTCAGAAGATAAAAATACTGGAGTAGACAAAAACTTACAAATGTTCAATGATGACCCTGTGATGGCTAACCGACAACGGGTAGCTAATATAAAATTCACGGGGAGAAACGAGTATTTCGGCCCGCCGGAGGAATACACGTCAAGGTTCCCCATGACAGTCTCAGAGTTCAAAATGAAAGAAACTTGTAAGCGGATTCCTAGTTTGAAAACAAATTTCACCATGCGATTAGAAGGTAATGATATTTTTGCAGGGATGTATAACCTCGCAGTGAACGGGATAAGTGATCCTGAACGACTCCCCGCTTGGCTTACCGGAGAAGAAAGTAAGTTTTCAGTGGTAGTTAAGGATGGTAAAGTCAATCAATGAGACAATGCATCTTCTATAGATGCCATCAATGCAGGGGTGTTTGCTCTTTTCTTCAATTCACTTAATGCGGCATTATCTTTGGCACTTATAGCTTCTTGGATAGCTGATCTAACGTCATCGATATCCAAATACATTTGGATACGTTCATTATGAGATACTTTGGTACACCGGGCCACGAATTCTGATGCAACGACTTTATTGCCGGTTTTTTTCAATTCTTGGTAATAAGGTAAGAACCCTATAGCTGGCGTCCTTTTCCCATTAGCTATTTTCGACAGCTCCGTCCAATCTTTACGGGATATCAGTTGCAATAGTCTTATCCAAGTGTATCTCTTGTCGGGTATTTTGAAGTCGTCTTTCAGTTTGACAGCTTTACCGTCTTGTGATATCGATAGAAGCTGGCTTACAGTCTCTGTAACTGACTTACCAATAAATTGCATATCGTAATCATGTTCAAACTGTTGTTGTAATGATAATAATTTAATCTGATGTGATACCTCTTTAGCCTCAAATGATCCCTTGGAAGTTTCATTAATCAGAGTTTGTACTTCCTTGAGTTGGCTTATCTGAGCTTCCGATTCAAATTCCCTAATGGCCTTGATGTATTTCCCGTCTATTAAGTCTGCGCGTCTATCATCTTGGATATAAAAATCTTCAAGTATTGGGTCATTTCTAGCCTTACAAATGTTCTCAAAACACTTGCTAGCTACGGGATGGTCACTTATTATTCTGAAAAACTGTGCCAGCGTCAGTTCTTTTCTCAGCTGTAGTATAACATAGTTTATTAAACTGACATCACAGCTTTCAATGGCACGCTCCAATGCTGCAACATGTTTTCGCATTTCCATTAATAATGGCACCTGTTTATTGGGCGATGGTTCACGGTCGGCCAATGATAACGCAAGATCCGTTCTACCCTCTTGGAAAGCTGTTCGAGCGATCCGCTCATAGCAGATCCCGCGCTCTTGTGAAAGATTGCCCAAAATCTCTTTTAGTAACACGGACTCACTGGTATCCGAGGAAGCCAGTTTAATCTTAGAGCACGCCCAATCGACATAAATCTCGGTCGCAGGTAGTCCCAGGTAACTAGTTATATCAAATGCTGTTTGGTGCAGCTTCCTCAACAAAAGCCGCTGGATAACTTTCAAAGGACCCGAATGAATCAATTGGTCATAGGTTATCAGTATGCTGACGTCAAAGCTGCGCAACATGTTAAGAACTCTGATATACTTGCTTACTGATAAAAATCTATCGCTGCTGTAGAGGTTTATAGCAGCCTTACCAAACGACGCGGCTCTCATTAGCCGTTTCTGCCAGTACGGTTCAAACTCCAATGCAGCTGCCTCCACGCACGCGTCTACCGCTTGCGGAAGCTGGTCTTTGCCGATAATCAGCAAATTCTCGTCTGCCTTGGGCGACCGCGCATCAAGCTGGTCAACGCAGTCGCGCAGAATAGCTGCAGGAGCAACCGATCCCAACTTGAAGATATCCACAACTTTCGCCGGCACTTTGGTGAAAAAATCGTGTTTTTCTTTGGTTAGAAGCCTCATACCGTCTAACTCGGGAAATGCAAAAACCGTATCGTCAAAGTATAACGGTAACGAACCGCCGTCAATGCCGACTACTGTAATCTCGTCCCCCCATACAATTGCCACGGCGTCATTGCCACACCATACCAGCTGTCTCGGTACTGGATCTGGACCTGTGGTGGGAAACGAAGTAGCTTTCTTCTGGAAATCTGATGATGTAATCCATAATTGGCTCTTGTCATTTAATAATGCTACATATTTTTCATTGGGCGACGTGGATACCATTGTGAAGGGACCTTCCTCTAATGAACATGGCTTTGCATCGCCCAAACTAACCAAAACCACAGAATTCCCCGTAGCAACGGCAATTGTCAGCGACGGTGCTTGACTAACAATCGTCCACCCTTGCACTTCTGGTCCTACCTCTGGTAGCTTCTGGGGCTGCGGGGACTTGCAGTCAGTCACTGCGACAAAAGTACCGTTCTCCAGTAACGCAACCAGCCCTGTATCGGTAAACTTACACTCTTTGATCCCCTTGTTGCCGGCAATGGGCAACGAGAACTCGTCAAAGTTGCCGTTAAAGTCAAAATAGTACCGAACGAGCCCGCTCTGGGTCACCACAACCAGGTGCTCTTCGGCAGTCCATCCGACGCCAGCTAGCCGGTTGAAACCCCAAGTGACATTCCACAATGGTATACCTCTGGCGTTGTATATCTTGACAAACGTCTGCTTGATGGCTATCTCGGTATACTCGATGATCTTATGCGGGTTGAAGTAAAGAGCCAAGCACCCTCCGCACGACGCGCTGGTTACAATGTAATCGTCCAGGCTCATATCCCAGGCCATGGGGTACCCTTCAAGTGACCTATAAAAGGTGTCTTTCAACCGTTCCCACGAAAGCGTTGGGTTTCGAGACATTGCACATTAATTGTATTGGTACGTAGTGAAGCGATATGCTATAGTGTGGTGGTGCTTACTGATATCGATCGATTCTCGTTTTAGTACTTTTACACCGGTACCAGAGACGACGTGTGGGTGGTGATACTGAACAAATGTCCGACGACGAACAAGAATTCAAGTACGTTACTTTGGTGTCTTCGGACGGGTTTTCTTATGTTGTCAGTCGAGAGGCTGCTTTGGTTTCTGGAACGCTTCGAGGAATGTTGAGCTCCAATAGTTTTTTGGAGGCGAAACAAAAACGAGTGAACCTTTCCAGTATCGAAGGGATCTTGCTTGAAAAGGTGTGTGAATATTTGAATTACAATGTAAACTATAGAGATGCCACCGAACCTCCCCCATTTGATGTGCCTCCGGAGTACGCCTTAGAACTTTTAATGACCGCTGATTATCTTGATGGTAAGTTTGCTTTTCTGCTTGGACCTTGAGCAATCAAGTAATTCTTGATTTGCGTTTGTCGGTTTTTGACTCAATTCTAACAATGGCAGTTTAATGGATTCATGATAATTTCCTATTTGTATAGATATTTAATAAGTTATTTATAAATAATTTAAAACTGGACGCGTTTGGTCTGGTTCTGAGTGCATTCCATTGGACAATACGGACACTTGAAGACCCTGGATGGGTTATCCTTGTTCAGACTTCGTACAGTGTTATTAGCCAAAATATGACCACAAGGAAGAGCTACTGGAGGGTTATCTTTGGTAGTTTGTTCCTTCGACACTGGGCAGACGAATATCGAATGGAATTGGAACTCTTCCGGTAGATCAATCTCTATAGGCAGTTCTCGCTTAGTTGTCCATTCGGCGCCTCTGCTTCGCATCATTGATTCGATCTTTGCAAGTATAGGCAACGAAAGTGTTCCTGCAGTCACAGCTATAGATAATGGTGACTGAGGAGGCAACCCCAATAACGAGCAGAACTCAGATGCAAACACTGAATGGACTTCTTGGTACGAAGGGATCTCGTATAGTTCTTTGTAAGGAGACTTGTCCTTATGCTCGGTGTACAGCGTCGAAGTTATGAGTTTGGAGATCCGATCAAGAAACCTGTCTCCGTATGCGTACACAGTCCAGTTATCTCTGGCATAAATGACGGCCTCTGTAGGAGTATGGCCTTCTTTCAGTAGTTTCTTGAACTGGAGACTGAGCAGGTAAAACTCCAAATCGCTTCCCTTACTAGTGAGCTCACTGCGGTGTTCTTTAGCCCATCCAATCGACGAAGAAAGGTCGCCTTGTTGGATATCTGTCAAAATCTTGTACATCTGAGAGAAGTCCTCAAGCAAGTGGTCAGGTACCTGTACATGGTCTTCGTCGGTAAACTCTGAAGCAACGTCAAACTCGCCACTACGTGCTAAATGGACCAGTATAGCCCTGTTGAGTAGAGATTCAGACGATTGCGGAAAAAACTTGGGGTTACTTTCAGCAGACCTATTCAACTTGAATGTCTAAAATCATCATGTTAACAACAAATATTCAATCTGGCCAATTTCAGTTTTTAGCTTTATGCTACTTACTTTGTCCAGCGACTTCCCGTACTTGGAAAGAGTATTGTAAAGCTCTTTTTCCCTGGCTTTCAGTCGTTTCTCATCTTCAAGAATCTGTTTCTTTAAATGCTGTGCGTCTTTTGTAGTCAAAGTTGCTCCTTCTACTCTAGTTAGCACGTTTCCTTTGTTTTTTAAAGACAATTTACAGTTATAAAACTTACGCCTCACTCGTTCTTTTGCAGCTTCGAGCACTTCAATTAGGTTATCAGTGATTTCAATGCATTGGTCGTAAGACTTAGAACCTGCCAGACGGTCAAACTCCTTTGAAATGGCCTCCATTTGTACAGAGGAAAAGCACGGAACAGCAAGGATGATCCGGTGAACACTAAACTGAGTATCTGCCTTTCCCTAGTATTAAATAAACACTCCTGTCAATGAAGTTCCAACAAAATTGCCTGTCAGTGAATCCAAAATGCTAAGTATTGTCAATCTGTAATGAGTAAAGAAGAGGTTATACAATGTGCGGGTTGAATCGATGGCCCAGTGATAATAACGTTAGTCCACTTAATATACGTAGTAGGTACCTCTCTGCTGTGGTATAACAACGTTATTGATATCGATAACAACGTTTAACTCCCACTACTACTTGTACTAGTACTACGTAAAGGTAGAGATGGCAAATACCCCATTGATATCCATTCCATTGAAGAAGACCCAGGAGACTGACTGGGTCGGTCCGTTGAGGTTGTACATATCGAGTATCTACGGTAGTGCAGACGAGTACACGGAGGAGATTAGCACGTTGCAGCGGCTGAGACAAGATGTTCGAGGGTCGGCTGCCGATCCATTAGGACGAGATATCCTGTACAAGTATTACGGACAATTAGAGCTGTTGGATTTGAGAATTCCTGTTGGAGAGCACGGATGCAAGGCTTCGTTTACCTGGTCGGACGCTCTGTCGCAGCAGCCTATCACTCAGTACTCGCTGGCGTTCGAGAAGGCCTCGTTGTTGTTCAATCTCGCCTCGATCAATTCTCATATTGGGGTAGATACCGATGATATCAAAGTGGCGTATGCCAGTTTCCAAGCTGCTGCGGGGATATATTCGTTTATCATGGAGAACTTTTTGCATGCTCCCAGTGCTGATTTGAACCAGGATACTGTCAAGGCGTTGTCGCGATTAATGCTTGCGCAGGCCCAGGAGATGTTTGTTGAACGGTTGTTGAATGAATCTTCTACTAAACCGGCCATGATCGCGAAACTTGCAAAGGGTACCAGTAATCTGTACAAGACTGCCGGTGAATCATTGCAACAGGTGTACACTACTAAGACTTGGGGTGACCGGTCATGGTACCAATTGACCTTGGTAAAGTCAAAGTACTACTTGGCAATTGCCAACGATTATAATTCAAAGGCCTTGGAGAATTCTCGGAAGTATGGCGATGCTATCGGATACTTGATGTTGAGTAGTAACATAATTCAAGAATGCTCTAAGATGGCTATACCTCAACAATTCAGCGCATTGGGTCCCATTATCAAGGGGAACATTGATACTGTCAAACACAGACTAGCTACTTTAGAACGTGACAATGATTTCATTTATCATGCATCTATCCCCCCAGTAGCCACTTTGGCTGAAGTCTCGTCATTGGAAGCTGCTAAGCCTACTCCAATGAACGAATTATACAAGAATAACAAGGATATCAGCAAGCTTATTGGTGCTGAGATATTCAGTAAACTTGTACCGTTAGCTATCCATGAGAAAAGCAGTTTGTATTCTGAAGAGAAGGCCAAATTGTTACGTGCGGAAGGAGAGAAAGTTGAACTTGCCGATGAAGAATTATCATCAGCATTGGAATTTCTTGACTTGCCCGGTTCGTTACGATTGTTGAAAAACAATAATAATGAAGAGTCAAATATCCCCATGATTGTTGAAGAATGGGCCAGTGAACTTAACCTGGAACCTTCTCCACAGGATGTGTTCAAGTCGTTGTTAGATGATAGACAAGAAGTCTATCAGACATTGAAACAGGCTGACCAGTTTTTGGAACAAGAACAACGTGAATGGGAAGATTGCAAGGCGAAATATGGATCAAGATGGCAACAGTCGTCTCCTAACACACTTGATTCAGGGTTGCGCGGCGATATCCAACGGTTCAAAAGTTCATTAACAGCAGGTACATTTTCCGATGAGTCTTTGGAAAAAATCTATCTGAATCTGAAAACCGATATTGATCTTTTACGTGAGGGCCCTAATAGTGCAGGTTTAAATCAAGTATACGCTGCCACCGATATCAAATCATCTACTGGTAATGCTGGTATGTCATTGCTTGATCTGGATATCAATTCTGAAGATAACTTGCAAACCCAGTTATCTCAAGCTGAGAATATCCTAATCAAATTGAATAAATTGTCAAAGGATAGGAAGACTACTTTTGGCGAGTTCAAGGAAAAAGTTCATAATGATGATATTTCTTCAGTGTTAGTTTTAAACAAAAGGGTACCTAACATTGAAGAAACACTGTTTAAGACTGAATTAGAAAAATTCCAGCCATATCAAACAAGGTTAGAAGCAACTACTCAGCACCAAAAGGCACTATTAAAAGAATTGACCCAATTATGGAAATCGGTTTTATCTGATCCAAGTGTAAAAGATAAAACCAGTTCAAGGGAGACCGCCAAACAGCGACGAGCAAAGCTTCTTGAAAATCACAGAGAAGCTTACAACAAGGCTAAGGAATTTTACAATGGGATTACCAAGGGTAAAAACTATTATTCGGATTTATCCACACAAGCTAAATCAATTCTTAATAATACAAGACAATTGTTATCAAACAGACAAGAAGAACGTCGTAAACTTGTCAACGATATTAATGCAGGACCGTCGCCCGATGATTTAAGACGACAGCTCTCTGATTTTTCAATAAATAATAACACTCCTCCTCCCCCGCCTCCTCAGCCTCTTTCATCCTCGTCATCATCATCTCAGCCTTCGGCTTTCAACTGGGGTGGTGAACAACAGTTTTCTGGTGCACCTCCACAGCTACCACCTAAGCCTGGCCAGTCGTCCTCGCCGTCGCAGTTCACCGGAGGGCGCGGGCTTTACAGTACACCATCTGCATATGATCCATCTTTTTACAGTGACCAGCAACCATTGCCGCCACAGCCACCACAACAGCAACCCTCTCAGCCTAGTTACGGACAAGGGTACCCACCCTCGGGGCTTTCAAGCTTCCAAGGTTACGGCCAACAGCCGCCGCCTCCACAGCCACCGCAGCCACCTTCAGGGTACCAGCCAAGATACAGTTACCAATAAATAATAGTATTAACAATTGCAATATATCACTTTTTTTTGTCGTAAACATGGTACATCGCCTGGTCAGAGAACTTCACGTCCGAGAGTTTGGAGAAACTTATAACGCCGGCGTCTACAATTGCAAGGATAACGGTTTTCTTCCCCTCTTTGAGTTTCTGCAACGGCCGTAGATTATCGTAGTTTTCGTTTGGCAGTGTCTCGTTGAACAGCGCTTCGACCTGTTCCAAAGTAGGCATTCTCGTCGATGCCGCCTTCAGCACGACTACTTGGAAATCCGGCGGGCCTGGGCGCGATTTTCTGAACTTGGGGCTGTTAGGTTTCCATACATTGAACGTTATAGTGAAAGGTGGTTTGGCGTTTCGTGACAAATCAGGCTGGTAGTAGTCCATTAGATGTAAATCTTGGTACATTGCAGCGTACGACCGGTAGATCCTGTTGCACAGCATGTCTCCGTTACCAAGTTTACGGTTCACAATATCGAACCACTTTCTTTTGGCATACCCCAGCCCTACCTGCTCTGCTGGAGCTGACTCAAGCATGGGGAATGGCTGGTACCTCTGAACAGAGAACCCTGTTTTCCGCAGATAGGAGTACACCTGTATCTCTGTCAAGGGCACGGTCAGACATACAGAGTACACGGCTTCCAGACTCATAACAACGCCGTCATCCCACAGACACTGCATTGACCCTCGCTCGACGAGGTATATGACTTCTTCGGGAGATAACCATACTGCGCCGGTTGAGTCTCCTTTACCCATAGTAAGAAAATGCGATCCCTTGGGGTGGTCCACTCGGGCCATCTGGCGGTCGGGAACCCATACTCCTGATATGTGCTGTTTTCCAGAGTGTTTGCGGTCTACCGCTAGTGCGTCATACATGGCCTTACGGCTCTCTTCGAGCGTCGACGACTGTACGCCCGTCCCATCTGGCTCAAAATCTTTCTCGCCTCTCTTGGGCAAACTGGATGATCTAAACGTTAGTTGCTTTCTGGTAATATACGAGTACCGTTTTACTTACTTTTGGACGCTGTTTATGAACCTCCAGTCCTGTTGTTCGTCGTGGATATCGGCATCATCTTCATTCATGTTTGCAATAAATATTTTACCAGTCTTTTAAGTGATCTCTGATCTAAGGTTATATCGGTGGGGGAGGTATTACTTTCCACCAGTAAATAGTGTATTTAACTACTACTCACTCACTCACTATTACTACGATCAGGTACTTTCAATGTTCCGAACCTTGACCGGACAAAGGCTGACGACGACTAGCATTGGACGACTATTGCATACCAGTGCAGCAATGAAGTACCGAACAGGGGCGTGTTTGATTATAGGCGACGAGGTTTTGAACGGGAAGATCCGCGACACGAACTCGAATACGTTTGCGCGGCTATGTTTTGAGATTGGAATTGACGTGCGACATGTAGCTGTTGTGCCGGACGAGCCTGAGGATATTATCGAGACTATCCAACGAATGGCCAGCCGGTATGACTTTGTGGTGACTTCCGGTGGGATAGGCCCCACGCACGACGACATCACGTACGAGGCCATTGCGAAAGCGTTTGGGCTTCCCTTGGAGATCCACCAGGAGACCGTTGACAGAATGAAACGGTTATCGCGGGCCAAGCTCGACAACGACGACGCACGCACCGCGCAGTTGCGCATGGCGTTGCTGCCTACGGGCGACAACGTCGACTACGTCTACGTGTCGCCGGACTTGTGGGTGCCTATCGTTGCCATCGACAGGAAAGTGCACATCTTACCGGGCATTCCGCAACTGTTTCAGACATTGCTCAACGGATTGCGACCGGACCTTTTGCGCCATGTCGAGGGTAACAACACCCGGTACTACGTGTCAACGACGCTTCCGGAGTCTGCTATTGCGCCGTACCTGAAGAAATTACAGGCGAGCGTAGGACCGCTGAAAATCAAGATTGGAAGTTACCCGCATTACGATAAGAAATCTGCTACGGTGAGTATAATAGGCCCCAAGGACACAGACAAGAAATTAAGAGAGATTGTTGAAGATGTGATTACACATGTTAACGGACACGAGGTTTCTGCAGAAGAAGAATCAAAAGCTAGCTGATAATGACTAGAATGTTAGTAATGTAATAAAGAAAAAAAAAAAAGCAAAAAGAAAATATGCAAAGAAAAACGTGCCAGTCATATACACGGATAAAAAAGAGTATCGTCATATCCCTAAGGTCAGTGGATTGACAGATTGATTGAGATATATGTTTAATCATTCTGGGATTGGTTCACACAGTCATGTTTCAAAAGAACTTACCTAGATAAATGTTAGACAGAAAACACACACACAAAAAAGAAGAAAAAAAGAGTAGTTCCTCAGGGCTTCTTAGAGGATTAGGCATAATTCATCGAATGCACTCGCCTGGAAATATGTTTGTCATCATAGGAACGTTTGTTCGTTGGAACTTACCATTTTGTCATGTTGAAATTGAAGAAGAGAAAAAAAAATTGTACGTGAAAAAAAAACGTTGAGTTGATTTTTATATGGTACATTATTTCGGTGTGTGATCGATGATTACTTGGTACGTGAAATTTCTACTTGCAAAAACTGCAGTACTGGAAAAAAAAATTATTTTTCACTTGATAACCAAATTCCAATGAAGTTTTTGACCACCAATTTTGTGCAGTGTCCTGACGCTACGTGCGCAAGAACTACAGGCAGTTTTCCCTTGACCTATAAGAACATTGAACTGGTACAGAAGGAAGAGGACTTTGATCCAACTTTTATTGCCAACATTCTTTCAAGAATCGACTGGGACGCATTGGTAAAAGTAGCCACAGAGCTTGGTAACACTTCATTGCCCTCGCATAAACCCGAAATTGAAGACCCTCTTGACCCTGAGAATACCCAGCTTTTGTCTGATCTGCATACTCTGTTGATAGAAACCCAGTTGGTCGAAGGTGAAATGCTTTGTTCTAACTGTGGAGTCACCTATCATATCATAAACTCTATCCCCAACTTCTTATTTGTTCCTAAACCCGAGGAATCTTCCTAAGTCGGTATGGTAGTGAGTGTTATCCATTTGTCTGTTTTCCTGCCTTTGGTAAGATCAAGCAGAGTGGTTTCCTATGTCTTTTGGATGGTATACCTTTCATGAAGCTCGGGTATACAGCCGAGTGGCTACAGCATATAGCCCTGGCACAAGCATATGGATAGCCTATTCAGGTTAGTTGTATCTAATCTGAAAGAAATCTATTCTACTTTTAGGAATTGGGTATATGGCATAAGGGCGCACGCGCAATAATCCCGGGTAGGCCGGCTGTAGACCTGGTTACGAGTCTTCCGCATATCATGGCCGTTGTCCAAGCAACGGGCCTACCCTTGTTGTAACATATCTGTACACATCTAATTATAATTTATTCACTCTCTCAGATCAATAATGACCAATTGCATACTACGTATATAGTACGTACTATCGATCTTAATCTAGATCTTAGATCTGTATACACACAACTTTCAACATGAGTGTACTGACAGCCAAGCGACTAGCATCACTGGCCTCGGCGCCGCGACTGGCGGATAGCTGGTATTTTGTAGCAGCGGCGACGCTGAGTGTGTGCAACCGTCCCGAGGAGATCAAGACTCTGTTCGAGTACAGTCTGGCGACCTACCCGGCGTCGCAGCACGCAGAGATTGCTGCCAAAACCCGCGAAGCGCTGCTGAAGGGGTCCGCTCTGGCCGGGCTGCCCAAGGCCATTAACGCGCTCACCCAGTTGAAACTGGTCACTCCTCCCGAGCTGCGCGAAGCCAAGGTCAAAAGACCCTCGTTCGACTCAATCGAAGCAGTGGAGCTGTCCGGTGCTAGGTTCTTCGACCAGGTCTATGGGAAGATCTCAAAACGTATCCAAGGCCAACTCAACGCGGCGTACCCGGACCTGGCAGCTTACGCGGTTCATAGCGTTTATGGGTCATTGCTGTCGTTCACCGGCGTTCTGTCGCCCAAGGAAACGTCGCTGGTCGTCGTTGCCTGTTTAATCCCGCAAGATGTCAACCCGCAGCTCAAGGGCCATCTCAAAGGCGCACTCAACAATGGTGCGACCGCTGAAGAGGTTGAGAGCGTTAGAAGCTTATCTGTCGATATATCTGAATGGTGTGGTGTCACATGGCGCGAACCAGTTGCAAAATTGAAATTATAACCTGTGGTTACGGGACAGATAGTGTATCACGGGTCAAGCTAAGAGTGTAAGCATTACGGGTCAAGCAGATAAATAATCTGTATTCATTCATTCTAAAGTAAAGCGGTTTCAAATTATTGTTGTCTATTGATCATTTTCTGAATTGCAGGGTTGGGTCTTCGTCTCATTCTTGTTTGTGTACTTGTACCGGTATACACTTTATCAGGTACAAGATCTGGTGATTTATTGATCTTTGATGGACTTGCATTCAGTAAAGGACCAGATCCACCTACAATTGAGGAATACTCTGTCACTCTAGGTTTCTCCGGTTCTTCGCGGTACCTTTTGATAGTTTCCCGGGTGTTTCGACGCCAATCTCGTTCTTCTTGATCGTCACTTGTAGATACAATTGAACAAGTAGCGGATGATGTCACAGGGTAAGGATCAATTACTTTATACACAAAATTAGAAGAAGACTCATTCTCAATTGACGAGGAAGTGGAGGAAGGAAACCTATTCCCACTGATATGACTAGTCAATGGACCAAGTCGTTCAAGCCACTGGATAACCTTGGGCATATAATGCATCTTAGCTTCTTCTCTAGGGTTAAAATCTTTGGGGAATGTTGAAACGGACTTATCTGAGTACAAGTGTTGCTGTTGCTGTGGTTGTTGCTTATCCCGTCTATTAGTGATAAGAGTATCAATATCTCTATGACGGTCATAATCATCAAGCCTACTAGTACCCAGGTCCAATTCATCATCGCCACCACCACTACCACCGATACTTCTAAAATGTTTAGCCTTTGGATCAATGTCGAGCTCGTTTGACATTTTGTTGAAGTATCTATGCATGTAATGTTGGCTATACTGTTAGTAGTCTATCAATAATAGGGTATCATTCGTATGGTAACATCATTCAATTTGGGTATTTACTCTGTAGCAGTCAATGTAGGCGCCTGTGCCTGTGCAGCGGCTGTTGCCTGTGTAGTAGTATTACCTGCTGCGCGTCTTCTGGCGGTATGGGAACCGTAATTGGTGGTATATCCTTGCTTACTTTCATGGTCATTATTATGTCTGAACCTATCTGAATAAGCGCTCTGCCATGACATTTCGCCAACATCCCTAGGTATCTTATTACTCATTCTAGCAATAGGTCAATGCAAACAGTAGTATTATTAGCAATAGCAATCAGTAAAAAGTTAGCAACAGCGGTTAGTATTAGCAACGGCGGTTAAGAAAAAAGGTTGGAAATAAATAAATTAAAACGGGTGGACTAGATAAAATAGGAAAGGTTAATAAAGATCAATAGTAAATATTATCATATATGACGATACAACGTTATATTCAATTTTTGTTTTTTTGAAAGGTCATTTAAAGAGCAGCAGGGGCGACGGGAGCGGCCTGGGCAGCGGGCTCAACAACCTCTTGCTTCTTGGGCTGGTAGTCAATAACCTTAGGCTCAGCAACAGGAGCATCATCCTTAGCAGGGTGGATTTGAACATAATCGGGAAGAGAAGACTTGGGAGCACCAGGGGTGGAACCAACAGCAGGATCACGCATAATCTTGACCTTAATACCGAGGACACCTTGTCTGAGTAAAACGTGACGGGTGGCAGTATCAATGAAATCTCTAACTGGCTGACCACTGTGGATAAGGAACCCATCTTGGAACTTCATAGACTTGGCTCTGGCAGCTCTCAACTTACCGGAGATGACAACCTCAACACCCTTGGCACCTGATTCCATAACGTATCTGACAACACCGTAGGCGGCTCTTCTCATGGCCAAACCATTAAGAAGCTTGTATCTGAGAGATTCACACTGAGCAACAGCAGACAAACCACGTTGGTTAACCTTCTCAGCGTAAATAACAACACCTCCAGGGGGGAGTCTGAATCTCTTTTGGACAAGAGAGTGCAATTCTCTAATTCTTCGTCCGTTCTCACCCAAAACAGCTTGAGTGTGGGTAGCTCTAATGATGATTTCAGTGACAGTGGCAGTTGGTCGAACTTCAACTCCAGAGTATCCTTCTTCGGAGAGTTCTCTGGTGAAGAACTCGTTAAGTTCAGCGAACAAAACACCGTCGGCGACGTGTCTCCTCTTAATTGAAATATTGGCTCTGCGCATGGTGATATATTTTGTTTCTTTCTTGTTAATCCAAAAGAGTTGGGTTTGTTCAAAAAATTATGTTCAAAACTAAAAGTTTCAATGTTTAAATTAGAGTCACTGGTATGTTGCGTATAAACCCACTCTTAGTTACGGTTGCCCTTGAATCGTCGATGAGTAGGCACTAATCGAGATCGAATTTTTTTTTTAACCAGCCTTTTTTTCACTTTGCTACCAACTCTAAAATGACTGTGACTATTCTAGGGCTCAGCCCTATTTAACCCTAATAGTAAAGTAGTGCACCAGCTTTATTGTGGTTTACACCTAGTGCTACCGTACGGCTGAAACATTTACAGAAAGATGAAATATTACCCCTGAATTTTGCAACCCCTTAAGTTAATTGAACCCCCTAATTGTCAAACGTAAACAAACATGAACAAAGAAGACTTTACAAGATGAATTCAGCTACAAATAATACGAATTGAAAGAACGTTTTTAAAGTGTGGTAATTGTTGATATTCTATTAAATTGTGGTATAGGATATAAGTAAACTAGACCAATATTGAAACCAGTTCACATTAAAATAAAGAATAACATTGTTTGAAAAATAAACAAAGTATTAATGATAAGAACATTAAGAGAAACGAATAAAAAAGAAAATGTCCATAAAAAATCCGGAGCTAGCCGTTTTTGTCATGCCATAAACAGTGTTGTTGGAAAGGAAATGCAAATTGTACAATTCCAGACCTTTTTGCCATAGAAAATAAATTTGAAAAAGTTCATTAAAAAGTCATGCGTGAAAATTGAAGGTTAAAGGGTGTCAAAACAAATTGACATTATAGTGATGTTAAAATGATAGATATTTTTGTTTAGAAAATGTAAAAGGTGGGGGTATAAAGAACTTCTCACATTTAGAGGAGCAAAGCAGCACCGGCAACGAGAGCGGCACCAGCAATGGAACCAGCAAGAACGGAAGCACCGTTGGATTCCTCGAAAGTAGGAGCAGCGGGGCCAGTGGTGTTAGAGCTGTTCTCAACAGCGGGGACTGAAGAGTTAACAGAGGGGGTGGCAGAAGGGTAACAAGGACCAGCAGAGCATGAGGTGATGGTCTTGAGGAGGGTAGAAACCTCGGTAGCTTCAGAAGATACGTAAACAACGGTAGTGTTCTGAGCAACGGCAACACCAGCAAGAGCGGCGGCGGCGATAAGAGTGTTTGAGAATTGCATTGTTAAAGTAGTGAAAAGTAGTTGGTGTAAAAGTAGATTAGACTTAACGAGTGACAGAGACCAATGGTGAAGAAAGGAAAAAAAAAAAGAGAAAAGAAGAAAGACGAGGGGGATGGACTACCTTTATATATTGTTACATTGATTATTGCAAATAAACACGCGCGAGAGGGTGGTAGAAAAAAAAAAAAAGAGGCACCTTCTTGCGGAGGAGAAAAAGGAAGATAACTACGACTATCAATTGATGCATTGATGGTACGTTAATTGTGTGATAACTAGCGGTTAGCACTACTACAGATGGAAAAAGAACCAAAATAAAAAATAAAAAAAAAATAAAAAAACTAGCCGATAATGCCTTGGGAAATCTAGTTTGGCGGTGCAAGGCCGGGGGAAAACACCCAAAAGGAAGATAAACAAAGTGGTAAAGTGTAAACAAATAAAATTTCACTTTATATAGGCCCCTAGCGCGTATGCACTTACGTGCATGCTACATACATGCAACCATGCCGCGCATGAGTATAGTGTGCAATTAATTGAGATTTATCTATATAATATATAGTAAAACCAATACTAATTCTACTAGTTATATTACCCACTAGTAGTTATATAGCACCTGTATTGGTGAGCTTACATGAAATAAAGTCCAATATTGATATTAAACTCAAATAGTAGTACTAATATACAACGTAACCCCCCTAAACGGTGAAATGGTTTTTTTTTCCCACTTTGAGTGTATGTGTTACTGTAATTGTTTGTTAAGAATGTTTTTGTTTCATTTGCTGAGGATCCTTTTCCCCTAGTGGTTGGTTGAGGCGGTAATCATGTATGGCACAGCCATCCATTCAGGATGGTCGGGCAAAATCATCACCGTTTGGTAAACAAAAAAATATATATATATATCTACTATATACGAGATTATCGCGTAGATCTGTAGATACTACTACCCATACACTAGATTCTGCTAGTAATTAGGCCGGTAGAGGCGAGAAATTTGCAGCACCGTTGCAGTTTTTTGCTATATACTTTGTTTCCTCCCCTGGAACTCTATTCGTCGGTGGGTCAAAAAGTAGGTGAGAGAAAAAAAGCAACGTTATTTTTTTATTCATTAAGGTGGGAAATGAAATATTATTTAGCGATTTGCGGGTTTAAACCGAAATTGGTAATGCAAGCTAAAATCTTAGTTACCACAACCAGTAACTGCATTACCCAAATGGGCTAGAGCATTACCGTAAATGGATGTTATTATAGTATTACCACAAATGCGCATGTGCGCATGCATTATTTATAAAACAGCGTATACGCGCGCGTCAATTTTGAGCCAGCAGCCATTGGTTGACAATTAAGCGCTCGCTAGCTCTACTGAAAAATAATAGTCAGTTAAGCGAAATTCTTCCATACGATGAAAAAAAAAAAATGATGCTTCATTGAATGTTCATTTTGTTGTTTGTATACCGTAATTGTATAAACCTATTGAATGGTGTTTGATATTATCTGTAAATTGTTATCTAAAAATCGATACTAATGAAAGAAAGAAAAGGCCAGCTTTTGGCGGGTCCTTCTGCCAGTGTTGATTAGCTAATTGGATTACTGCAATGAAAAAAAAATTTTTTCACTATTATAATAATTGGTATATCTAGCTAGTTAGTCTTACTTTCGCTTTGACACTTATCTACCGGCGAAACTAGATGGAAAAAATCCAGATCTGTTTACAATTTCCATCTCATAGAATTGTATAATATGTGTGTGTGTTTATACGCGTATATACATGTAGATACAGTTAGATGCATACGGCCAAATAAACTTGTTTATTGGGTGGGTCCAATATTTACATAACGCTGCATACAACTGCTACTAACTGCTACTAACTGCTACTACTACCTACTACTAACTGCTTTAACTGCAAGTGAGTTGACCATATCAACAAACAGTATACTTAGGTCGTGTAACTAGTAGTAACATGCATATATCATATGATAATTGTTACTACCACTATTGATATCTAGGCTAGCTGTACAGGCTTCTATCGTTTACTTTTATCTTCTATCTCCCAGATCTAGATCTATTATCTGACTACGGTTTTGCACCATCGTTAGTTAGTTGTTTTTTTATTTCAGTTTTCTTCTTCTTTTTTTTTTTAAATCTTTGTAAACATCCTCACTGTGAATACATTCCAGTGCATTGCGCGCGTTATGTTTATAGCAAGCTTACACCGCTGTTGTACGGGTTGTAAAGGGTAACGGCCTGTGTACATCATCGCATAGGGTAAATATTCTCATGTGTGTACGCGTCCGTCTCAGTACATGATCGGAATAATGCGATGAGTTTACTAGTACGATAATATCTAACTACATAAGACCCGGGTCATTTCGATATACAACTCATGTTACGCCTTCGTTCTTCTCTTACATGATCTGGGTCTCGGCCGCTTCGCATGTGCACGTGCATGTTCACTGACAGATACTTCAACTGGCTAGTATTCCTTTTTTTTCCCTTCCTATATTGGGTATAATTACATTTTCACGCGTTTAAGGCGTGGGTTTGTTATTTATTTTTATTTATTCTTATTTACTTCTTATTTGCTTCTTACGCGTATATTGATCTAATGTTAGTTGCTCTGACGCGCAAACAGCATGTACCGCCTCGACCTTCCGTGGAATGTAACATGGTACTACCTGATCTTCTACGTACTTGAAATTGACAGCCGTTCTATGCACAACGGTTAAACTTAGTCCTAGTTTAGCCCTTTGAGCCGTGTCTACTCTGACATGTCTACCATAGAACCATGTATGCGTTTCCTCGTAGACTACTCGTACAGTGTAACCAGAATTTTGTGACGACTATGAACATTGTGGGGTAATCCATTATAATGACCAATCTCTTTTACTATAGTTTCCATTTATGTTCAATTCCATTGTTTATTTACTTTATGATTTCTCCTTGTAATTGACTCGAGCTTTCAATTACATTTACAAATAAAATTCATTGTTTCCAATATTTCACTTTGATCTCTAGCGTTTTCACACAGGATTTTCAAAAATATTTAACCGTTTTTCTTACCACGAATAATTTACTTCACACAAGCTACACAACCATGAAAATATGACACCAGATTGAAACACAGACAAGGAATATACAGAAACCAAATAAAACTATAATTAATCACATCAAAGGCAACAAAATGCAAAATCAAAATTGCAGTACAATCACACATTAATCACCACGGCAACGCACCGACCAAATCATAGCATACTAATACCAGAGGGCACAAGTTTATCCGTCATCGGACCGATAACGGACCACCGGACCGCTCATCCCACACAACACCCACCGCACACGTACTCACCCATCCCGAGTCATATGTAGTAGCACCTAGGTACCTAGCCAGGATTGTGCGAATTCACCGTGACCAGGCACAAATGGACAAGGAACCATTGAAACCTAAACGAACAGTCGCCTCACTGGCATGCACGAACTGTCGCAAGCAGAAACTCAAATGCGACGGTAACCGAGTAGAGAAATGCGCTCGGTGCCAGAAACGAGGGCTACAGAACTGCACATACGACGAGGAAAGCGACGGGCGGCGTAAGGCCCAGGCTCAATTGAACAAACGGCTGACTGAACGGCTAGAAAAACTCGAGACTCTCGTGCAAATGATTAAAAACGGAGGTCTGGAAGCCGACCAGGCCATACGGGAAATCCAATCAGACAGTGGTGGGTTATCCGCAGGTAAAGCCGGAGAAACTAATGATAAGCCTATAACACAGAGCCAGAGTTAGACATTTACAATGTGCTGGTCGCTAATATACAATTAGAATAGAGCATATCTCGTATATCGACAAGCATGGGTCTCAACATTGAAAGAATCACCAATCTATAGCAACTAGTACAAGGTACTAGAGCCACACGAACCAGAAATGGCGAGAAAGTCACAGCACACGTATGGCAAAAACACTGTTTTAGGCCAAGAGTCAATTGGTAAACCTAGTAACCGATTAATACAAGATTAATAGGTCCAACTAGACTCATTCACTACCAAAACTAGGAGATCCACAACCAGTCACAGAATACAATACAAAAGTACTCCATTCCTGTACCAGTATATAACCATCAATGTATTACTCTCAACCGGATCACTCGTCACATCGATCGAGATGGGCGCCCACTGGCCATGTGAAATTCCAAACCTAATCTTGTTATCAGGCTCATACATTATTTACCGTGAAAAATGGCTGGGCTTTTTACTGTATATCTAGTATATACATAGACTCTACTCCTGATACTTGTGTACCATTGCAAATACATCATCCACAATCCACCAAGATGCCCACAAGTTCCACATCTTTTGCCACGGGGCTGATTCTCGCCGCGACGTCGTTCAGCATGGGTGTAATATACTCCAACTGGGCGTACGACTACAACACTCTATGGACACACCAAGCGGGCCAAGACTCGTTTGATTTATCGTTACGGCATTACCAGACGTTGGGCTCGATGCCCAAGTTCCTCGCACACGTGCACCACTTCATCATGGCGCTGGGGCTTCTAGGGATATTCATAAAGCTCTACAAGCCGTCCGAGTCTAACAAGCTGTTTGACGGCGGCACGCTTATCCTCTATGTCGTGGCGATCTGCCTCTACGCCAGTAACATCCTCGTGGGCATACGGTCTGCCTCTGCTCGATCGTGGGGCGAGGTCGACGAGAACACCGGTATCAACGTCATAGCAGCTTCACAGGTGTTCATTGTTCTGGTGCTGGTGGGCGTGTTCGTCTTGCAAGTCGGACAATACTGGGCAGAAAAAGACGAAGCGTCTTCAGTCGCAGAAGCACAAGAAAAGGAGAAAACCGAATAAAGTAACGTTCATGATAATTTTTTGTCGTATAGAAATTTATAATTATATATATATATATATATATATATATATATACAGATAGCAGTTTCATTGCGACATGTCCAATGCCATCGTGTTGAACTTCGTCGTCACCTGTTTGACCGTACCGTCGTCATCGTCGCCCGTAGGAGTCTCGTACCGTACCAGCGTATTGCCCAACGGCTTGATCCGCAAGCCATCAGAAGCACCTGTATCACCAGTGGCAGCAGGCGACCATGACCTAGATGGACTCGTAGGGGTCAATGCAAATGATTCAGATGAGTTCGGCAGCGGTGGTTGTGGCGGTGGCGGCGGTGACGAAGAAGTAGACTCCGATGGCGACGCAGGAACACGTTTCAAGCCTATCGAAGGGAACCCATTAGGCGAAGATGTCAACCGAGGAGAAGATGGCGGTAGTTCTGACTCAAAGGAGTTTCTTTGGCTGACGTGGCTGCGATGATGACGATGTTGATTGTGATGATGATGCTGGTGGTGGGTTGGATATTTATCAGGCTCAGCAATATTCATCTCCTCGTCGGTGCGCCCGTACAGTTGTGCCCACCATTTAAGATCGTCGACATCCGGTAAAAGCAAATCATCAGGGTCAATTTTGTCTAAACTGGCGACGGGCTCATATTCTTTATTAGTGAATTCTTCACGACGAGCAAGGAAGTAATCCCACACTGATTGAGTTTTACCTGATATCCGTTCCACACGCTCACGCTCACAGTTGCCAAGGAACGTTCCGTACTGGCAGGAATATACATGGTACAACAGCCGCCGCAAGAACCGCTCGTTGTATTCAAACTTGTTGGGGAACTGTCTTAACAATTGGTACAAACATTCCAAAAACTGATGGAAAACCGGTGAAGTGTACTTGATATGAGACTGCTTCACAAGCTTTGAGCTCAATTCCCTAGCATTATTTATAACCAATTGAGTATTATTGTTTGAATCTTTTACAGTGATGAAATTTTTTTCTGAAGTCAAAATCCCCGACCGTTCTGCAAATCTGTGACCAAACGATAACCAATCCTTTTCTACTAATATGATAATTCCGTCTATGGTTCTGAAAAACGGGTCGAGGAATATCTGGGCCAGACTGGAAACTTGAGCAGTCCTATCCCAACCGTCAGAGCAATGCAAAACAACATGAGAGAACTTGTGATGTAGTTGAGATGCTACCAGGACGGAACCTTCCAAGATGATTTTGATATGTTTTAACCACCCGGATTTGGCCAACAGTTCTTGGTTAGGCGGGAATGGAGACAAATCGCTATTTTTCAAAGCATCAATGACTTTGAATAATGAGTCTCTAACCACATGGATATTATCAATACCCAAATAGATCTTTCTAGCGTTTTTATAGTTTTCCATATTCTCCGTGCCAGCGCCCAACGCCGTTTGTGCCATTGCATTCGTGGTAGGCCTAGCATCGACTATCAGGTTATCTTGACGATGTCCACCATCATCAGTGGTACCGTATATAGCCAAGATCAACCTTTCATCTTGAACACTTCGAGACTGTTTTAACCCTACCAGAGGTTGAGAGCATCTCGTTATAGTGCAATCATTAAACCGGTAATTATACGATAGTACGGCCACACGCCGTTTACTTCTAAACTTGGCCGCATAATTTAGTACAGTATCAGAAATAGTCTCTGGCACGACCAAGATTTTAGGGTAACTTTCGCACAAGGAATAATCCTGATTCAAATGACTGATTCTCCATTTTTTACTTGACCCATCGGGGTTTATGGCACCCATTCTAGCAAATTCCTTGACAGGGTCGTAAATTGACCATCCATTGATGACCTTGTCGCGATGGTGTCGTTCTAAAGACCCAGGCGTATACATGAACGCATACAACTTCTCTATGCTTGTCACGCATGCCAGTTTCATGATACTGTCAAACACATCCCGCGACGCGCTGTCACTAGGCAGCTGGAACGCAACGTAGGTGAAGTCCTTGCCGCGCACCCGCAGCGTGGAGTACTCGCCAACGGCGCTGTACGGTCGTCGCTCAACTTCAAATATGATAGGATAACATATCCAGACCTCGCGTCTCGACCCTGAATCCTCCCGGAATATCATATGGTGGGTCGTCAGATGCAGCGTGCCCTTAGTGCCCTGCCCGCGCCGCACCATGGACACCCCAGACACCTTCGTCACCTTGATATCATCCATACCTATTCATGAATAGCACAATACGTATAAGCTTGTTATCGCAGCATATAAAGTTAACCCTAGGTAACTTATAATTAGACACACTAACACTAAGGGTGATCAAAACTCGAACAACATTTTACCAAGCAATTGAGCCAGCTGTAGATATATCCAGCTAGTTGTAGATAATATGAAATGAATGGACATCAGGTTAGATATATAATGTTAGGTTTATGGAATAGTATTTATAGTAAACATGTCTATTGTCACGTGCTTTTGGTTATATCGCTCAATGGATTCGAGTAGCATGCATGCCAGTATGAGTTCAAAACCAGTATACGACGCTATAACCGGGCTTATAACTCTAAGTACATAATATAAAGCCGTAAAATAGAACAACAATGCAATGGAAGAAAAGCCATGGCTACATAGTCGAGGCCAGCAAAAGTGGAAGCGTGCTTATCGGCTCAAGCCCACCATCGGCGATGCGTCTAGCTGGGTTTAACATTAGTAGCCGCTCAAGGCTCTTAATTAGCGGTCTTGAGCTTATATATACTGCCATACAAACTCTAAGCTACCATACTCACTATAGAAATTTCGGTAGATGAGACGGCACTTCTTTAGTCATACGGCACTTGTAAAGTCCTTCAGATCCTCATTACCTGTTACTTTTGGACTTCACCGCTGTTCAATTGACTTTACTCCCCTTCAGTTTTCTAGGATATCACTGCGAAACATGACATCCTATCTTGCAGACACCAAAGCGCCTGTTGCTCGACTCGAGATCAAACCTCACTTTGAGTCGTTGACAGAGACTGAGAAGCTTTACGCTCACCACTTTTCCCGTGCATCATTCGCCGGTACACGAGCCGTTCTTCGCCAAGTCTCGCCTGAATCAGAGTCTATCTATGACTTGATTCTCAAGATCCACGGCCAGGTCGGTGGCGACTGGTCCAAGCTGCCTACCAGCGACGAGGATACCCAGTTTTTTGTGGAGTATGCCGCCCAGATCGTTGGAAACTGCGGTAACTACAAATCGTTTGGTGATGTCAAATTTGTGCCACGGTTGCCATTTGATTCGTTTGCAAAGATCGCTTCAATCAACGACGAGGCAAGCGCCCTTTTTGAGAAAATTGGTGCCCAGATCTACTCGACCGAGCCTGAGAAACGTAATTTGTTGGGGTACCCCGACGAGGGCCACGTCACAGGGTACTACAGCGCTGACATGACCAAAGACGAAATCAACGCCGTTGATGAGGTTATCCGAGGTAAGGGAATCATGGTTGAAAACTCACGGATCATCAAAGATGGCGACGGAAACTACGTTTACCTAGTTGCATCTGCTGACGAGTCCACTGGTGAAGTTTTCGATTTGCCTAATGGGAAGAAGGCTACCATCAAGTATGGTGGTCACTCTAAGGAGTTTAAGACCATTTCCAGCGAGTTGGAAGAGGCCTACAAGTACGCAGCTAACGATACTCAACGAGCCATGCTTGGAGAGTACATCAAGTCGTTCAAGACTGGTGATATGGACGCTCACAAGGAATCACAGCGATTATGGGTTAAGGACATTGGACCTAAAGTTGAGACTAACATTGGGTTTGTTGAGACTTACCGTGATCCTGTAGGAATTCGAGGTGAATGGGAAGGGCTTGTAGCATGTGTTAACCAAGAACAGACTGCTAAATTCGGTGTTTTGGTCCAAAAGGCTGAAAAGTTTATTGCTCAGCTTCCATGGCCCAAGGATTTCGAGAAGGATACTTTCACTCCACCAGATTTCACTTCTTTGGAAGTTTTGACATTTGCTGGTAGTGGAATCCCCTCAGGAATCAATATCCCCAATTACGATGACGTCAGACTCAATGTCGGCTTCAAGAACGTTTCATTGGGCAATGTGATCCGCGCTGCCAGTGGCAGTGATGAAAAGGCTACATTCATCACCGACGAAGATGACCAACTGTTCAAGAAGTATAAGGACAATGCGTTTGAAGTCCAAGTTGGAATCCATGAATTGTTAGGCCACGGGTCAGGAAAACTCTTATCACAAACTGGTTCAGATGTTTATAATTTCAATCACCAAAACCCACCAATCAACCCCTTGACAGGCGAACCAGTCAAGACATTCTACAAAGAGAATGAAACCTGGGGGTCAGTATTTGGCAGTATTGCTGGTTCATACGAAGAATGCCGAGCTGAAGCTGTTGCCATGTACTTGGCTACCGACAGAGAATTGTTGGAAATTTTTGGTCATACTGGCCAGGAAGCTGAAGACGTTCTTTACACTGGGTACGTTTTAATGGCACGAATGGGACTTTTATCATTAGAATTCTGGGATCCTGAAACTAGAAAATGGGGACAAGCACATATGCAAGCAAGATTTTCAATTTTGAAAACGTTTATTGAAGCAGGGTTTGTTGAATTCCAATACAGTGCCCCAGATTATAGCGATTTGATCATCAAGGTCGATAGATCTAAGATTGACACTGCTGGTAAGGAATCTATTGGGAAATACTTACTACAATTACATATCAACAAGAGTTGTGGTGACGTTGTTAATGGAACAAAGATGTATTTGGACAAAACCGAGGTTACTCCAGAGTTTGCCAAGTTGAGAGATATTGTCATCAAGAAGAAATTACCAAGAAGACAATTCGTTCAGGCTAACACATTTATTGATGCTGATGGTAAAGTTGGTATCAAAGAGTACGAGCCAACAGCTTCAGGTCTTATTCAAAGTTTTGTTGACCGTGACTATTTGTAAAGTTTCCATTCATACATGCGTGTACCTAGGGTAAACTTAATATGAAAACAACATCTGGTACAGTTCTTGCTATCTGTGAACCAACATTCAAAACTCAAAAATTCATACATACATACCAATCAATAAACAAATGTTAATTTACTTTTCTTTTTTTTTTTTTTTTCTTTTTTATTTTTTATTTGTATTTTTTGTTTTACACCATTAGCTCAGCTGTTAAATTTTCTATGGTAAAACATTCTCGGCAAACGCACCAATAATGTTACCTCTTGGGCTGTATTCACAGGCAAAGAAGCTACCGCCAGAACAGCTTACTTGAGCACACCCAACCTGAGTGGTACCCTTCCAGACGACTTGGGTGAAATGGCCAGTCTGCTCAGAAAATCCAGGATTACTGTAACTGTAATCCTTGTATTCGTCGTACCAGGCAGTGACAGCATCTTCGGGGGTTCTGAAACCCATGGCAATGTTTTCACCGTACTTACCACCAGAGTGTGCAAAGACACAATTTTGCTTGTTAAGGTAACTTTGAGCAAAATCTGCCAACTCTTGGTTCCACGTAAGATCACCAACAGAGTGCTGGGATCGGTATTTGTTATGTAAATTGACAATTCCGTCAGCATAAGAATTCCCTGTACCAGACGATGAGGAGACAGCCGACGATGTAGCAGGCGCAGAAGCGGCAGTGCTAGATTGCACTTCTGGGGTAGTAGAAGAAGTAGTAGGTACAACTACTGCTGCTGGAGTAGAGGTAGAACTAGAAGTAGGTACAACTACCACAGGAGTAGAAGAGGAAGTTGAGCCAACGCTGATTTCAAAAGAGGTATGGCTGTGGTGCTGGACATAAGACCAAGCGGAAGAGGAAGAAGAAACAGCAACAGGAGCAGGAGCAACTGGCGATGAAGAAGAAACAACAACAGGAGCAGGTGCAACTGATGACGAAGTAGGAACAACAGGAGCAGCAGCCGACAAAGTAGTAGGAGCAGCAGCTTCCACTGGTAATTCAGCAGCAGAGGAGGAAGTCAAAACAGAGCTGTAGACAATTGTTTGAACTCCAGGCTGGCCAGCAGCTTCAGAGGTAGACTCAACAGCAATGTAAGCAGGAGCACCGTTAGCCTCAACGGTCACCGTAATGTACTCTATATCAGTCTCATAAACAATTTTTGGTTTAGCCATAGCAGAAGAGGCCAAAATAGCGGCCGCAGCCAATAAAGTGGAACTGTATTTCATCTTGTTCAAAAGGAATGACTTGAAAAAAAAGCAATAATCAAAAAAAAAATTGTGTTAATTCAAGGAAAGTGAGAGAATAATGTCCAGCAATAAACTCCTAAAAGAAAGAAAGAAAATCCAGATTCTCAAAAACAGGTAGAGAGAAGAACAAAATGCAACTATTCACAGAGCGAAAATTGGAGGTTTATATATATCTCAGGTAAAGAGGGTTAATAAACCGAAATGCAGCAAGGGCCAAGCAGGTAAAAAAATAATATACCTGTGATAATTGATCTTAAAGGCGCTCGCTCGAGGTACCAAACTTCTTTTCCTTGTCGGGAACCTAACAGTTTATTGTAGTGCTCTTTAAAATTTTAGCTTTGTGGAACAATTAGGTAAATTGCACACAACGCGGGTCCGTGTTTTTTTAAGCTTTGAAAATAATACACACCCCCTTGGTTAAAACAGGAGACTGGTAACAAAAAAAAAAGAGAAGAGATTCAAGATCAGTAGTAAAACTCGAGAAAACTTCTAGGACAAAAAACAGCTTTTTGTCGAGATTTGCAGAGGAAGAAGAAACAAACAAAATACAGAAACAAAAGACAAGAGTGACAAGGGAGAGGGGGGGGGGATTTTCCACAGGTTTTATATGGAGAGCACGAAATTTTACGCGTTTACACCTTGGCTGAAATATGGGCGCATTACTTGCAATACAGAGAAAAAGAAAACCAGCCCCTGCGTCAAATTTAATGCACGTCGACGACGATCATGTAGTTTTATGAAATGATCGCTGTCAAGAATTGCTTTAATAAGCCACAAAGTGATTAAAACAGGGAATGATCTTCCATTTAGCCTCGTGGGTTTCCTCGCTAGCTGAAATTAATCTGTATAGTACTCGCTGGTTATATTAATTTAGCAGGAATAAATTAAGGGGGCGCGCCTCTAACTATCCAGTACTAGCTCGTGCTTCGTTTCCACGCACTACTAGCTACCACAGGCCCGGGCCTGGTACGCGCTGAAATCTGCTGACATTCATTTATATTAATGGATGGCTGGCTGTTCAGTCAATTAATGTACCAATATAACGCTGGGTAACGTTGTATATTTACATGAATACAAACTTGTCATTCAAATTGGATACCGGCCGGAAGCAAACGGCGGCGGCGGAGGTGTACAACGGTTGTTTCTTGTTTGTTTGTTGTTTGTAGGTGGTTTTT
>JAJMEP010000039.1:71625-125143 GCA_030574195.1 Groenewaldozyma auringiensis
TTTTTTTTTTTTTTTTTTTTTTTTTTTTTTTTTTTTTTTTTTTTTTTTTTTTTTTTTTTTTTTTTTTTTTTTTTTTTTTTTTTTTTTTTTTTTTTTTTTTTTTTTTTTTTTTTTTTTTTTTTTTTTTTTTTTTTTTTTTTTTAATTCTTTCTAGCTTCTCTTCCTATTGCAAATCTTCGCGTCGCATGTTGGTTTCAGAATTGCATGCAGCTCGTCGAACAAACCTCCACTTTTCCATCAAAACATGATCATATACCTTTCTCATAGTGGTTTGTAAACATCAACAATAACCGCCGTACACAGCAACATGTATAACTATGTTGTACGATATTACTTGCTCAGAATAGGTAAATCGCCTTCATGTGCCCAGGCGAATTAGAATTTTTTGGCTCAGCTCCAAACGCGTACCGTGTTCGGTCGACCGGTATGTACAAGGGCAGTGCATCTACCGCCATTCTCGTACGCTCGGTAGAGGCTTTACCAGGGCCCTAGAATGTATTCATTCTCATCTGAAACTCGGGTACGTTGAATTCAACCCCATTATTAGCGTACCTCTTTCGTTACATCTCGTACACCCAAATATCGGAGACGACACCCCAAACGTACGTACACATCATCATTCACATGTGGATATCCGTTCTCGACTATGTGATCAAGCGTCTCCAACCAAAATGACGTTCAAGTACCCACTTTTAAATGTATACATGCATACTACGTAATTACAATGTTTATAAACAAAAAAATAACCCATTAAAACGCCGTTCCACTAGACTGTCAGTGAACTAGTTTACACATGACATATGTAGAAATGTTTGAGAAACATGTATGACACATGAACATGGATCTACTCCTTATTAAATGCACTACAATTGCGATGTATCACACTACAACACACATACCTTCAAAAATCAATATAATTATATTTTAGCCCGTAAAAAAAAATTCTAACAACATCCATTACCAGCCTGAGAAACAGACTGTCCATGAAGACTTACATTAGCCTTGTCACTACCGCCGGCGGCATTACCACCAACGCCGCCCATTCTTTCTTTAATCTGTCTGGCCATGGTTAAGAATGCCTGCTCTACATTAGTGGAGTTCTTTGCCGATGTCTCCAAGAAGGGGATCCCCATGCTATCTGCAAACTCCTTAGCTACACTGTACTCGACGACCTTCTTATCGGTAACATCACTCTTGTTACCAATCAACAGCTTGTTGACTCCCTCGGTGGCATAACGGTCGATTTCCAAGAACCACTGCTTGACATTGTTGAAACTGTCTTGGTCGGTCACATCGTACACGACAATTATACCATGCGCTCCACGGTAGTATGACGACGTGATGGTTCTGAATCGTTCTTGTCCGGCAGTATCCCAAATCTGCAACTTCACGGTCTTGCCGTCCAACTCAATGGTGCGGATCTTGAAATCAACGCCAATGGTGCTGATGTAAGACTCGGTATATGAATCATCTGCAAATCTAAGCAGAAGACATGATTTACCAACGCCAGAGTCTCCAATCAAAAGCAGCTTAAACAAGTAATCGTATCTATCAAACACACCCCTGGTTAGCCATTTACATCAAAACAAAAAAAAAATCTTGCCTCCAAAAGAAAACAAAAACTAAAATATTATCCGTCACCATATACTGTCCATCACTACGTGTTCACTCATCCCACACAGCTGGTCCCCCACAGGACGCTTGTTGCCCTTGTTTTATTTCTGTTCTTGTTTTGTTTCGTTGAAGAACCTTGTGGAATGATTGATACACGTAACGTCAAACAACAACACACAGCAACAAATGATAAACAGTGCCCTTTACAAAGCCATCCCCAGCATGTTCGCGTTATCAACTCTATAAACACATACAGTTAGTCTCATCTCAAAGTACACGTCCAGCCAGTACGGGCCACAGCGCATGCGCGCCACCGGGTGGTTCACTTACTACTCAGCATTCATTATGACACGGGTGTTATAGAAGAAAAAAAGGCGTAGGTATTTAGTAATAGCAGTATTAGTAGATAGGTAGGAGGTTAAGGTAGTAGTCTATCGGATAAATACCACCATTACATTGTGTGTGTGTGTAATTATGGTGGTGGCCAATTTTCTTTCGATTACCACCCTTTTTTTACGTTTGTAACAAGCAAGTTACAGCCGTGCGTTTTGGAAGGCACGTGAACAACCAAGGATACTATTTACAGACTACGGTCTACTTTGCTACATGAAAAGAAAAAAAAGACAAAGATTAAAATCATAAAGTGAATAAAATATAATATTTCCAAAATCCTATAAAAAAGACCGCTATATATACATCTTTAACTGGCAGGTCCTAATATAATTATTATTGTTATTGTTTATTGTTGTTGTGGTAGTTTTTGTTTTAATTAATAATTTAATCGACCTCTTCAACAGTTGGGCCAGAGTCAGCACCGCCGGGAGCAGCACCACCTGGAGCACCACCTGGGAATCCGCCAGGAACACCACCACCTGGAGCACCACCTTCAGAACCGTAGAACTTGATCAAGATAGGGTTGGCAACACCTTCAAGTTCCTTTTGCTTGTCAGTGTACTCATCAGTAGCACCAGATTGGTTGCTGTCAAGCCATTCAATGGTCTCATTGATAGCCTTCTCAAGCTTCTCTCTATCAGCTTCCTCAACCTTCTCCTTGAACTTCTCCTCAGAGAGAGTGTTCTTCAAAGAGTAAGCATAGGATTCAAGACCATTCTTGGCAGCAATACGAGCAGCTTCCTTTTCATCGTCTTCCTTGTACTTCTCAGCCTCGGAAACCATTCTTTCAATGTCTTCCTTGGACAATCTACCCTTGTCGTTGGTGATGGTAATCTTTTGAGTCTTACCAGTACCCTTTTCAACGGCAGATACGTTCAAGATACCATTGGCATCAATGTCAAAGGTGACCTCAATTTGAGGAACACCTCTGGGGGCTGGAGGAATACCAGTCAACTCAAACTTACCAAGCAAGTTGTTGTCCTTAGTCTGAGCACGTTCACCTTCGTAAACTTGAATCAAGACACCGGGCTGGTTATCAGCATAAGTACTGAAAACTTCAGACTTCTTGGTAGGAATGGTAGAGTTTCTGGGGATCAACTTGGTCATGACACCACCAGCGGTTTCGATACCCATAGACAATGGAGCAACATCCAATAATAACAAGTCTTGAGTCTTGGATGAAGTGTCACCAGACAAGATAGCAGCTTGGACAGCAGCACCGTAGGCAACAGCCTCATCAGGGTTGATGCTTCTGTTAGGTTCCTTACCATTGAAGAAATCAGTAACCAACTTCTGGACCTTGGGAATACGAGTGGAACCACCAACAAGGACAATCTCATCAACAGATGACTTGTCAATCTTGGAGTCCTTCAAGACCTTCTCAACAGGGTCAAGAGTTGATCTGAAAAGATCCTGACATAATTCTTCAAATCTGGCTCTGGTGATAGAAGTGTAGAAATCAATACCTTCATACAAGGAGTCAATTTCGATACTGGTCTGAGCTGAAGATGAAAGAGTTCTCTTGGCTCTCTCACAAGCAGTTCTTAATCTTCTGAGAGCTCTCTGGTTAGTAGAGATATCCTTCTTTTGCTTTCTCTTGAATTCAGCAACGAAGAAGTTGACAAGTCTGCTATCGAAATCTTCACCACCCAAGTGAGTATCACCAGCAGTGGCCTTGACTTCGAAAATACCATCTTCAATAGTCAAGAGGGAGACATCAAAAGTACCACCACCCAAATCAAAGATCAAGACGTTCTTTTCTTGGTCACTCTTCTTGTCAAGACCGTAAGCAATGGCGGCAGCAGTAGGCTCATTGATAATTCTTAAAACGTTAAGACCAGCAATGAGACCAGCATCCTTGGTAGCTTGTCTTTGAGAATCGTTAAAGTAGGCAGGGACAGTGATAACTGCATTGGAAACAGTACCACCGAGGAAACCCTCAGCAGTTTCCTTCATCTTGGTCAAAACCATAGATGAGATTTCTTCAGGAGTGAAAACCTTGTCTTCACCCTTAAAGTTGACTTGAATAGCGGGCTTGCCGGCCTTGTCGACAACCTTGAAGGGGAAGTGCTTAGCATCATTTTGAACCTCTGAATCAGTGAATTTTCTACCAATCAATCGCTTGGCGTCGAAAACAGTATTAGCAGGGTTCATGGCGGCCTGATTCTTGGCGGCATCACCAATGAGACGCTCTGAGTCTGTGAAAGCGACAAACGAAGGAGTGGTTCGGTTACCCTGATCATTAGCAATGATCTCCACTCGGTCGTTAGCGAAATGGGCAACACAAGAGTATGTGGTACCGAGATCAATTCCAACAGCTTTGCTCATTGTGTATATGTGTAGTTGTAGTTGTTGTTGTTGTTTGTGTGTTTTTGTATTATTAAATATAACTTAGTAAAAATTCAGTAGAATAATTGTAAGTGGTAAGAAAAGAAGGAAGGAAAAAAATTGGGAAGGCCAGGTAGGTCTCCTTTTTATATTCAACTGATGCATCTCCATGGAACCCGAGAGAAGCCTTTGTGTAGAGTTTCCATGAGATTCCACACTCTACGATAAGCTTCTATCACCAACGTGAAGATTCTGGAACCGTCGATCTGTTGCTACTGGACCCCACCGCACGCGCACGTGACTACCCAAAAGAGCTTCTGAAACATTCTAGATCCATCTACACTATTACACACACAGTTTATCGCACTTCCAGATGCTTCCGCCTATTTCCAGATATAGCCATACTCCACCCCTATGGCCATGGCAGTATAGTCCAAAAGTGACCCCACTAAATTCATCTCACACTACCATTATTTCTGCATCCCACTGTGCAGCTCTTTGATAACGTAATCAATGGTCTAACCAATGCTGTGAGTGCTAATTTCTGGTAAAAAAAATAAAGTTTAGCCTGCTGCAGCCTGTTGAAACAGGCTCTTCTCTATTCAACTGTACCAAGCGAGATTGCTTCATGTATGGACTATACTACGGTCAATGATTTTTTTTTTTATGAACGACTAGTATCATTCATTACATGAAGTTTATTAGATTATTGTAAATTTGTTTATTCTCATATATAATTAGTAGATATCCATGTAACATGTGTTTCTTGGGGTAACCATGTGGTGGTGTTTGATAATACCATGGGTACTTTTTGTAGACCAAAGTTTGGGCTGGAACCCTTCGAATAGCTATGCACCTGCAGAAATTAAATGCCCATCAAGTCACCAGTTTGTGCGGCACGCATCACAAGGGTTATCTTACCAGGAGAAATCGTATGTATCACAGCGGTCGTCCACGACTTTGCAAGCGTTGAAGAATTTGCTTTACCAATGCCAACTAGACGTGGATATCGACCAAATTGTCAACTCCGAGATCAGAGTAGGCCTGGCGTTTTCTGGAGGTGGGTATCGGTCAATGCTTACCAGTGCCGGCGAATTGAAGGCTCTTGACCAACGTACGGGCAAAAGCCCATTGGCCGGGTTGTTACAAGCTTCAACGTATATAACTGCATTATCCGGTGGTAGCTGGGCAATGACATCATTGTACATGAATAACTTTTCAACAATTGATTCGCTCGCGTACAATGTATGGGACCTGGATTCAGACATAATTCCTGGCGGTTCTTTAGGTAAAATTATCAACCAAATAAACAGGTTGAGAGTTATCAAAGAAGATCTTGACGATAAGAAAAATGCAGGGTTTGAAGTATCTGTTACAGATATGATGGGGAGAATTTTGTCTGATCAAATCATTAATGACAATGACGATGCAGGGGTATCTGTGCAATGGTCAGATATGAGTTCATATCCCTTTTTCAAATCGCTCCAAGCTCCTTTACCAATCCTTGTAACAACTTCTCGAATGCCCCTCGACAACATTCCTACACTCGATTCACCGGTGATTGAAGTAACTCCATGGGAATTAGGGTCATTTGATCCTGAATTACCGGCTTTTACAGACTTGAAATACCTGGGAACAGACTTATCCAATGGTATACCTAGAAGCAAGAAATGTCATACCGGTCTGGATAACGCAGGGTTTTTGTTTGCAACTTCGTCATCAATGTTTGATAGCGCAGCTGTACAGATTATAGATCAACTTGGTGACGGGCCATTGTCACCACTGATAGACAATGTTCTGCGACCTGCTGTTGAAAATAACAAAGTAGGCGTTGCAGTTTACTCCCCGAACCCGTTCAAAAACATGGCAGGTATACCAACGGATATAAGTTCCAACAAAAACCTGTACCTTGTTGACGGAGGCGAGAATCATATGGCAGTACCCCTTCAGCCATTACTACAGCGTGATAGGCAAGTCGATGTCATTTTTGCCTTTGATAATACTGCAGAGACACCTGAGGGCTGGCCCATGGCAAAATCATTAGTTTCAGCTAGTACACGGTTCGCTACTCCGCACGGGCGTAACCTGGTACCCTTGCCAATCCTGCCACCAGATTCAAACACGTTTATCAACAGGGGCCTGGTGAACCGACCGACGTTTTTTGGATGCAACGGGTTAGGTGAACAGAGCCAGTTGGGATCACAAGACCCCCCGCCATTGCTGATATACATGGCCAACCAGCCGTTTACGGCGTACTCAAACATATCCACGTTACTGACCGCTGTTTCAGATACAACCCGCGACGACCTGATTGAAAACGGCGAAGAGCTTATGACCCAAGAAAATGATCAGGAATGGTCAATGTGTGTTGGATGCGCAATAATCCAACGCCAGGTGGAACGTAAGGGGATGTCACCGTCACCGCAGTGCGCCAAATGTTTCCAGAAATACTGTTGGGATGGGACTACTGATAAGTCAGGACCTGATTACTCGGAGTATGAATCACCAGAGCTGAGGAAATGGAAAAACAAGTTTGCAAAAATAAAATAATGATCATTAAATGCTTTTTTATAAGATTGATACTTTTTTTTTTATCTTTTTTGTTTTTATTTTTATTTTTCACATAGTGTTCATATAAATCTTGTATCTTTCTATTCTTTTAGAACAAGAACCCCGTCTTGAAGTTTGGCAACTTTCTTAACAAGTTGTCGCAATCTTGTAGGGTTCTCACTATGTTTCTTGAGCTTGGGTTTCAATGCATTCAAAAGTTCCTTAGCAGTAACTGGTTTCTTTTTCAAAATATCCCTCACATCATTCTCAGTAAGTAGCACTGAAGGATCAACTGGTGGTGAAAGAGACCGTTGTTGCTGCGCAGGTGGCGGTGAAGAAGACTTTGTAACTGGCGAAGGAGATCTTTCAATTTTAATCTTTTTGATTTCGCTGCCATCACTATCGTAACTCAATGCGGGCGATTTCACACCAGCGTTCCACTCACCTTTCTTGAACTCGCCCAAAATATGCGGAGGTAACTGGATAATAGTAAGTCCCAATGGCAGATTCTTGATTTCCTTTTTAACAAATGGCTTGTAAACAGGCAAAGGCAAAGGTTCGGGCTTGACAGCGACCGGAGCCGGAGGATGTTTGCTAGAAGTATTAGCAGTATTAGTACTTCCACCACTGGTATTCGGAGCAGCAGATTCTTCAGTTTTGACAGTTGTATCAGCCACTTCTTCATCGGAACTTTCCTTTTCAGAAAGATAAGGATTTTCCGCTTCGTCATCACTTGAGTAGTAGGTATTTCTTTCCAAAGACCGTAAATATTTCTTCAATTTGCGACCTTCTTTATCAATTTTCAACGAATCGTCTTCATTATCACCAAATAAATCATCATCTTGATCATCTGCGGGACCCAAATGATTGGCAGATCGCATTTCCTTCTTGATCTTATGCTCGACTTCTTTCAAGTCCTCCTCGTTACCGTCCATGATAGGAGCTTCTTCATCATCAGCAAACTCTTCATCAAAGTCTAAATCATCTTGATCATCACCTCCTCCACCACCGCCTCCACTGCCACCACCGTATCGTGATGAGGAAGATTCGCCTCTACTAGAATCGACCGTACGGAATCTTCGGCGCTGGTTTACATGGTCACCACTAGATTGTTCTTCAGTGATATGTCTCATAATCCATCTAGGCACACTCTGTCGTTGCGCCATACGTTCCTCAACTTCCTCTGCAGATAAAGTGGCATACTTGTTTCTAGGAGTCATTTTGTACCATTTTTCAGCAGGCACCATTTTAAACCCGTCACCGTCGAACACAAACAAAACATACGTATCGCTTCGGGCTGCCTCATAACTACCCACCCATGTATTCTTACCGTCAAAGTCCTCCATAATCCAAGGATAGTATTCTTCATAACGAAGTTTCCTGCTATCGTCTGTACCTCTAGCAACCTGTCTAGTCTTTTTCTGAAACGGCTTCCTCTTTTTTCTAGCATTACCGTCCGGTGCCACTACAGACATATCCGCCTTGGGTTTCTTATCAGCCTCACCGTTAGCATTAGCATTGGAACTGGTGCTATTATCATTATCGTTCCCCTCCTGAGCCTCTTCACCGTTATTACCACTACCACTACCATTACCGTTACCATTACTACCTTCGTTGCCCCGTCGGCGCTCCTCAATCTCGCTCAGCGTGAGTTGCATCTGGAGGTTACGCGGGTCCTTACGGTGGAACCGTATAGGCGGCGTGAACTGTGTGGCAGGATCAACAGCGGTCTTGCTATGGAACCTGATGATATGGTGTCTGATATCCTTGACTTCATCCGCAGTGCAGCTGCGGAGGTTAAACTCCGTGTAGCTTCCCGAGTCAGACGGAGTCGCTGCCGTCGACCCTGCCGCAGAAGCAGGGCTTGCTGCAGCTGATACAGCTGGCGAAGATGACAACGCTAAGCCACTGCTACTGGTGTTGCCACCACCACCACCACCGCTGTTGCCAGGAGTGCTGACTCTTGATTCAGGGTTACTGCTAGTACCTGATACCACTGTTTTGCGTAGCGATCCCTGGATGTTTCTGCGCATCGCAGGCGACACACGACGCAGAGGCGACGCAGTAGATGACCGCTTGTACCGCACAAGAGGGTCAGACGGTTGCATGTTTGAATACCTTGGAAACAACACACGACCTTTGAACTGACTTGTGGTGAATGAAAATAAAACAAAGTTGCCCAATCGATAAGACTATTATTAAGTTCGATATTATGATCGTGGTGGTAAACACACACATGTGCGCACAGTACAAATATATTTTCACTATAACGTTATGGTGTAAAAGGTAAGCTTGAGATCTTTAAGCAACGAACGACAAAAATGAGTGGAAGACCGCCGGTAATGGACCCGACGTTTAAGAAGATAACCAAAGGAATTGGCACGGTGGCCATATCAGCATTTGTGTTCGTGATCACCTGGCGACAGTAAGTTGTGCGGATACTGAAACACTCTCGGTAGTGCATTAAGTGTGGAGGTTTTTTGGTCTGGGTTGAAATCTAACAGAGTTACAGACTTACCAGCGGACCTGAAAATAAAATCAGGTATGATCACCCTCCTGGAACTTTCACAGGCGAATCTACTGCTGAGCGTAAAAGCGAGTTTGTAGGTGCAGGGAACTCCTTCATTGGCCGTAAAGGCGGTGACAGGTTTTCATAAATCTACTTGTGTGCAATTTTACCGACACTGAAAGTTGAATATGTAAATAGGAATAAATTATTATCTAACTCTGCTGCGAGCCCAGTAGTTTCCGTCGACCCTTTGCCAGAAGCCCTCTTGCAGTCTTAGTACTCTTCTCGCCGACTTTGCCCAGCGTATCCTTGTTGATGTGCGAAGAAATGTTTCTCGCGGGCCGTATAAACGTCGTCGATACTGTACGCGAAGGTGTGGCCAGTCTTGCCTCTGATTCTGAGGGCGGAGGCGGTATCCCTGTCTTATACACTCCCTTGGTGTCTTCGTATACTACGTACACCTCCTGCAACCAGTTGCTCAGCCCTGATGAGTAATCGTACTCTCTTTGGCGTGCCTCGTCGAACGCAGCCGCTCTGTCTTCCGTCCTTGGTTTAGACATGATCCCCGTGAAGTCAAACTTAGGCGCGCGGCTTAGCTTGACCGGCTGCTGGTCTTTAGAAGATACTGCAGCCTTAGCATTCGCAGTTGGTGCCGTAAGAGGTGCAGCAACAGGCGCAGAAACAGGTTTAACCACAGAAGGGGAAGAAGTTGGTAATGGTACAGGTGATACAGATGCAATGGATGTTGAGCGGGGCTTGATAGGCGGGCCTGTGCGTGCTAAGTCAGACGGCGGTTTGGATCTTTCCGGTGACGCTGGCGTAGTAGCCACTGGCGTAGAATCCTCGGTGAATACAGGTTTGACAGGCTCTATTTCCTTGGTCTGGATACCCAGTCCCTTGGGAATAGCCCCAGAATCAATTGAATTGGGTCTCACTTGTCCTGAGAAATCGGAATCAAAATCGTCAAACTGATCCATTGATGACTTCTTAGCCGCAGGTTCTTTTTGGTCAGTGGTAGTAGTGGTAGGAGGAGGAACTTCAGAGGTCTCTACAGGGATCTCCACTGGTGTGCCTACAGTCGTAGACGGACTCTCCTCATGAATATCCTCTTCAGAAATCTCATCTTCTGGTTCGCCAGCTGGTGGTGGTACATTTTCTTCAGTTGAAAGTGAGTCATCAGACGACGATTCGTCGGGTGAATAGCCCTCAATGTTGTTATCGCGGCTTTCGGTTGAAACACGTCGTGGACTCAATGGTTCAACAGGTTGCTGGTAGTCGTACGTGCTGATAGGTCTGTCCAAAAACCCTGTGGTGTTCTGGTAAAGCTCAGCAATGACTGGATCAGGAGCAACATCGGACATTTCACCGAAATCACTCCTGGTAGGTGAAACAAAAGAATCAATTTTGGAGCTAACCTCGTTAGCAGCAAAAGAGGGAGGAGGAGGATCAATTTGAAGATCAGGACCCGGTCCTGAACTTCCAGCAGGCAAAGATGCAATAATATCCTTCGATAATCTGGTATTAGGAGTATCTATCTCATGATCATAATCTTCATCATTGTCAGTATTGACAACTTTTAATACTGGCCGACCTTCTTGCGGTAATGGTTTCCATCTTCCTTGTAACGGTCTGCTTATTTCAACATCATCGTCATCGTCGTCGTCGTCATCATCGTCATGGTCTTCATTATCATTGCTATCACTTGATTCACTATCGGCGTCGCCGTTATCTAAAGCAGTATCTCCGTGTTCATCGTGTTCGACAATCTGTGCAAATGATCCATTTCTACCCGTATCGTCGTCGTGGGTATTTAAACGGTTCAACGGACGCATACCGTCCAACGAGCTTCGCACCGCACTGTCAAGTGAGTGTCGCCCAGTAGACAGCGACGCGGTATCTTCAGTATCAGAGAACGAAGTTCTTGAATTCTGCGGGTATATCCCCGTTGGCTCTTCCAGTTGAGTAGTTGTATTAGCAGATGAAATGAAATCTTGTCGAATAGCTCCACTGTACTCCACGTCCCCGCCTTCATCTTCGTCTCCGTCTTCATTGTGGGTTGCGTTACCATTACCGTTTTCTTCATAATACCCATAGATGTCATCCGGGTACGAGTCCCCTGAGGTGGATGGTCGCGAGGTTTCAGAATCACCACCATTCTCGTCTTTGAGGTCGCCACCAGGAGGAGGAGCAAGAGGTTCACTTTCAGTGCGGTACACTTCGTCCTCGTGCAAGGCGTACTTGACGACCCCGGATTCCACAAACCGTTCAGAGGTTCCGCTAGCGGCTGAGCTTGTAGATTTTGTGTGCACGAGATTCGTACTTCCGGGGCTCAGCATTTCCGAGTCGCTAGGAGCACTAGCACCAGTTTCCACGCCACTAGGCAGTGCAGACACGTCTTCCACTTTGTTGTCGTTTTCGTTTTCCTTTTCTTGTGGCTGCGGCTCCCCTACTTGCTTTTCTTCCTCTCCTTCTTCAGCAGACACAGTCTTGTACTGGTCGGGCATATCTGGCAAAGGAGGTAACTCGTCAGTCTGGTTTTCACTATCAGAATAGTAGTCTCCGTACTCGTCACCCCTAATTGTTAGAACGCGTTTCTATTGTAAAAAAAAATATCACTCCAAGTACCGTACCATCCGTCTCCGTCGTACGAAGGGTTAGATGCTTGCACCCATCGTTTGGATTTCATTCGCCCCACCACAGGGGCATATGATTTTTTGTAAGATCTAGTTCAAGTTAGCCAAAGCTGTAAAATAAATGAAGTAGCTGACGAACTGACGCCGCGTCCCATACTTACTCGTTGTTGCTGTTGCTTGACATAATTCCGCCCGGGTCGACACGACTTGGAAGCTGAAAATCTTTGCAATGCTGAGGGAGGGGGGAGGGAACAACAGTAGCGGTATTTAGGCGGTGGGTGGGTGGTGATGATGACGTTGGCGAGAAAAGTTAAAGAGATCGGTGTTTCAGATCTGATCTAAGCATGACAGGCCAGGACGATCCCAATTCAAGTATGAAAGATCACCAATTAGAACGATGAGAAAAGCAGCCATGACTTGAAATTTTGGACCATTGGGTTGGCTCAAGCTCTGCGGTTTTAATGGTGCAAAAATTATGGTTCAAAATTGGTTTCATTAAAGTATAAGTTATGTATGCTACATTTTTTCTCTCTCTTTTTTGATAAGATCCACAATATCTTGAATGATCCTCTACTATGCGTGTTCTTGCAGCTTTGCTTGTCTATTCTTTGCATGTTTGCGGATCTGTCTGTCCATGAGGTCTCTGATACTGTGACATCCTGATATGGACAATGCTAGCACCGGCTCTAACCGTTCCACGGGCAATTTGTTCTCCAGCAGCAGTGAAGATATCTTTTCAGACTTGCCCAGCACGGCGACCGTCAAAAACGACAAGTCAGTTTCTTCTGGATGGTTAGGGTCTAGTAAAGGACTGTTCTCGTATATGGCCGCTGAACATGCGCTGACGTAGTCGTACATGGGGATCCCTGCGTCGATAAGTGCCAAGGTCACTGCGTTGATACAGGCAGCAAACATGCCACCGTCCTGGGAAATAACGTTCAGCGATATGACTATCTCCGTTCGCGGGTGTATATGTACAAGTATTGCTTCTTTGAATGTTCGCTCTATTATCATCTCCATCTCCTGGGTCCGTCGGTCTGATCTCAGTCTCTGTCGTCTGTCCAGCGTGCTGAACGGCGCAATCTTCAGCGAGACTTTTATATGAGCGCCATTAGCACTAGAATGACTTTTGAGCTCGGGTTCTTGTGGTCCTTTCACTCCGCACACTACTTTGGTGTTACCCTGTTCGACAAATGATGATCCGTCTGTGCTGTTCGGCCGCGTATTCACCTGACACTGAAACCGACGAAGCTCATTCCACCTTCGGCCGTCTAAATACCCCCTCTGTTAGTTATTGAGCTCTACACCACTGAAAATTTACCCAAAACTTACCTATTCTAAGACCCTCAGGCGAGTATAATTCTAGTCTGGACATTACAGCTTTGGTAAAATAAATGTCGAGAATTTTTATCGATCGATACGAAATATAACATTACAGTACTAGCTAGTACTATATAACACCATATATACACCTGGTAGAAATTACTAGGTACCAATTGTTTAAGCAGAAAAAAAATATTTATACGTACAGCACCCATTAACTGCGTTACTGGCAATACTGGCTGATTGATTTCTAAAATGAGCATTGTGTATTGTGGGGTATGTGGATTCCCGCCGGAGTACTGCGAGTTTGGCGGTGTTTTCAAGCGATGCAAAGAGTGGCTGGAGAAATCTGATAAAGATCTTTATGAGAAGTTATATTCAGTAGATACACTTGCAGTGTCGTCGTTATCTCTTGAGAAGCAGGAGGAGATAGACAGGAAGATACAGAAACAGCAGGCTAAGGAAGAGGCAAAGGCCGAGCGGGAACTACAGAAGATCAAAGAGTCAAAAGTGGTTATACGGATGTTCGACAGATCCAAACGAAAACATGCTACTGCCATATCTGGCGTTGAAGTGTTTGGCATTGATTTGAAGAAACTGGCAAAGACGTTTGCCACCCGCTTTGCTACCGGCGCAAGTGTCACAAAGACCCCCGAGGGCAAGGACGAAATTGTCATTCAAGGTGCTGTTGCTGAAGAAGCAGAGACCTTAATCAAGGAGATGCTTAGCCAGCAGGGATTAAATGATATAAAAGTTGAAATTGCTGAGGAAAAACCCGGCAAGAAGAAGAAACAACAGCAGCAGCAACAATAAGCAAAAATGTTTTATTAGTTTGTTTTTACATATATGTATCTATCTATATATTTCTATAACGATGCTTTTAATTGTTCATAAGTCATAAATATCAGTGCACTGGATGGTACTGCTCGAGCAAGAGTTATACCACACCCGCGGTACAGCGCAGGTAACCCGCCGTTTTTGTAAATGGATACACCCACTTTCCAGAACCCTTGGTTGACGAGCTCGGGGATCGTCTGGATTCTGCTTTTGATAGTATCAGCGGGGAACAACGACAGATTGTACGATACACCTGCGGACGCACCTGCCATCAAAGCTTGAGGCAATGTAAGAGTATCAGTGCCATTCTTGGATTTGAAATAGCTGGATACTCCCTCGTACGCACCGAACCACGAGGCAGACCCGCCGCATTCACGGAACAGAGTACCGGTTTGACCTCGCCAAAACGCAGCGACCCCTCCGCCAGGACTCTGTCTGTACACTGAGGAAATCACTTGCAAGATACTTGGCTTGGAGCCACTCTTAGCCGGCGTACCAGTGATATAGGGCATGTTCTCCACCTGGATCTTGCATTTGACCAATTCAATCGGGGTCAGTACGAAAGACGTTGCGGCACCGCTGATGGCACCAGCGAGCAGCGACGCGTAAAAGCTGTCCATGGGAAAATGAACAATGACATTACGCTGGGCCCAGTTGTATACGAGGAACAAGGAGGCGTTTTCAGCGGCTGCGCCCACAATTGGTGAAGAGATCCCTCGGTACAACCCCGAAATCCCTCCTTCTTTGAAAGATTGTTTAAAACAATCTAGCGGTCCAGCAAAATGCAACGGGCCATGATCAGGCTGCGACTGTAGACGTACCTTGACGGTGTCAAACGGGTACTCTACCAGTTTGCCTACAGCGCCTGCAATGGATCCACAAAGAATATCTTTGAGTCCGTTTTCAACAGTGGCAGTAGCAGCAGCAGCAGTAGTAGTAGTAGTCGTATCTGGAGAAGAAGAAATTGCTATATCCTCCTCCGGTAAAACCACAGCATCCTTATAATCAGCCATTCGCGTGCCCTTAAAAAGAGGCTCGTTAAGTACTATAAAAGGGTGTTTGTATGCATACAGGGATGAAGATTGAGACAAAAAAAAGTTTGGTTTTTCAGCCGTTGCAAAAAAAACCCGTCACAAAAAAAAAAAAAAATTAAAAAGACCCAACTTTATCTTATCGATAAGATTATTATCGAGGGTAAAACCTGGTACTAAAGAATACACTAAAGAGTACAGAGAACCCAATACTCTTGACAAGTTAGAATAAAATGGACATGAACATGAAATACTAATATAAACAATGCAATATACTTACAAGGTACTTATTTGGAAACAGGTTTCTTTGTTCGAGGCTTTTTCTTTTTGATACCAGGAACAATGTCACCGGGTTTTGCTCTTAATCCTTCCAGGGCATGATCTATTTGAGATCTTCCAGCTTTACCCAAAGTAGCTCTCGCTCTGCCAATCTTTGTACGGTCTTGGTTAGATAGCTTTGCTTCTTTAGTATTGGCACGCCGTGTTTTGGCAACAACTTTCTTGGATCTGGTGATTCTCAATGGTCTACTTTTCTTCTCGGTAGCCATTTTCTTCCCATCTAAAAGTAAAGCCTTGCCAATAGCCATAGAGTCCTTGAATTGAACGTACCCGAACCCCTTACCTACGTTTGTTTTTGCGTCTCTGATCAATCTAACGTATTCGACTTCACCGCACGACTCGAAATGTTTCCACAAGGGCTCTTCAGCGATTTCGAAATCAAGGTTACCAACGAAAATACTTCGTTTATGATCTTGAGGTGCTGGGTGGGATACACTGTCTATCCGTAAATGGTGGTCCATGAAGACAGTACCATTACCCTTAAGAGCCTTTGGAACAGACTTCTTCTCTTTGAATACAACATATGCATTAATGGCAGACTGGGTTTCGTGTAATTTCTTGTTAATGAATGCAGCCTTTCTTGGAATCAATTCTGAAAATGCAATTGATCTGAACCGTATGGAATCAACAGGCCCGTATTCTGAGAAGAAAGTTTTAAACTTCCTGCTGACTTTCTTGTCAATAGCAGCTTCTTTAGGTACGTTACCAATAAAAACAGTTCTATCAGCTTTTTCAATCTCAGATTCATTCTTCTGTAAGATTTCAGCTACTCTGGAAGTTTCTTCCTCCTCCTCGTCTTCGCTTTCATTATTCTTTTGACGTTTTTCACTCTTCGAATCTGCTTCTTCTTCCTCCTGCTCGTCATCACCTAACAATTTACTGAAATATTTGTCTTCCAAATCTTCATTTTCGTCATCTCTCTTTCTTTTTTTGGATTTCTTTTTATCGTCAACAGAGGCCAAGATCTTGGAAACGTCTTCCTCCTCACTGTCAAAATCATTATCACTAAGCTCTGAGATCTGTTCATCGTCTACTTCTTCAGCAGACTCGTTATCTTCACCGTCATCTTTGGTAGTCTCGGTAGGATCATGATCTTCAGTTCTAGGTCTTGAAACAGGACCAGACTATGAATAGTTAGATTATATGTACTTGGAAAAGATGAACCATTGATCTGGATATTCTTACGTTACTGTCAAACAATGCAGCCAACTGGGAGTCCACTTTCTTTGGCTCAAAAAGCGTCGACATGGTGGTTTATTCTGGATCAAATTTTTTTCCAAAAAAAAAAAAAAAAAAAAAAATAAAATTATTATAACCTTACATCGATATCAATTAAGCTCTAGTACTACCATAGTACCTAAACACCGTATATCACCATAGCTACCACTACCACTACCATAGTGAACATCGTATATATACTTGGCAAACCAAAAAGACATGGCATGGAACGAAAATTACTGGTAAAGAAAGATATTAATACGTGGATCTATTAATTACTAGCAAAAAAAAGTGATTCCTAGTTTTTACAAATACCATTTAAACAATAGCGGAAGCATTAGCGACAGAAAAGCGTAATACTCTTTGCTTAGAGTTTCTGCATAGCAGCGATATCACTGGACTGGACGTGGTCCTCGTCTTCAGCAATAGCGTCTTGGAGATCATCCATGGAGACCTTGGCATCTTCAACGACACAGTTGATTTGAAGCTTCTTGATACCGTAACCGACCTCAATGAACTGGTGACCACCCCAGACGAGACCATCAATAGCAATGCTCTTGACGTTGTCGAGGAGCTCCTGCAAGTCAGTCTCATCATCCCAAGGCTTAACGTCAATGGTGACGATACTCTTGGCAGCGGGACCAGGACCCTTGGCAGCCTTCTTAGCAGCGTATTCCTTCAATCGCTGTTCCTTGAGCTTCTCAGCCTCCTCGTCGACTTCTTCGTCGTCAGATCCGAAAAGATCAACGTCGTCGTCGTCTTCAGCGGCAGCAGCAGGAGCAGCAGCAGACTCAGGTCCGTAAGCAGAAGCCTCAGCGGACTTGTCACCGGGCAAAGAAGCGAACTCACTTTCGTAAGAAGCGATTTGCTTGTACCATCTGGCGACATTGGGGTATTTGGCAGCAGCAGGAGCAGTTTCAACAGCCTTGAAAACAGCTACATCAGCTTGAGAAGCGTTGACACTGGATTTGTTAGAACGGAAAACCCCCCTTAACACTCAACCGTGAAGAAAAAAAAAGACAATTGAATAGTTCATAATAGAAGAAGACTTACCCTTCGATGTAGCTCTTGTCAGCAAGGAATGATTCCAAAGTGGCCAAACCTAACACCTGGTTAGAAACATGATAAAGAAAGAAAATAGATATACACAGACTGGTCTATGCCCAATTACTGAAACTTACCAGAGTCGGAGTTGAGGTTAGAGAATCCCATTGTCGTTAATGTTTTTTGTTTGTTTGTTTGGTTAGATGAAAGGTTTTGTTACGTTGCAAAGTTTCACACACGTTTTAATCAAAAAATTTTTTCCTTCTTCTTCTGATCAAACAGAAAAGTTTTCTTTCACTGGGTTGAGCGCCGTGTTGCAGGTGCGTGGTGGTTAACTGGAAAATTTAATTTTCAGCCGCACTACCATCGCTCGCTAAAAAAAAAAAATTTAACTTGTAGTGAAAAATAAATACATATTTTTTTTAATACCACAACTACTAACCGCTCAGCTGTATATCTCTCAGTAGCAAGGTACTGTGAATATACTGTCTGGTTTTTTTTTTAAAATGGCTGAGATAGAAGAAGACTCGTCCTTTCAGGACACGTCTTTTGAGAGTAAACTGGACCGTATACGGTCTCAGTCTACGTCAAAACTAGCGCATCAAAAACATGTAAGTTTGAATAATACCCAGTTTTTATCAAGTGTTTGCAAGGATGTATATACTAACAATTTCTTAGTTGTCTTTGATTTTGTCTGCCGTTGAGGAAAATCTTAAAGATGAAGGCACCGAGCTTTTGCCAGTAGCATATTTTGCTTCGTTTTTGGCTTTGATTGAACAAGCTGTTTCGGATGAATCTATTTCTAACCGTGAATTGGCCAATTCTTCAGTGTATCTATTAGATCTGATCTCTCCATATGTTTCTGCTGCATTGCTGAAGTCGCGGTTTGCCACTATTGTATCTCGACTGGGTCTTATTCTCACCAGCTCTGACGCAGATGCTGCTTTGATCAGATCATCTATTGGAGTTTTGGAATCAGTTTTGATTGCTCAGGATTCTGGGTCATGGGCCACTTCAGCAACCCAGCTATCCCCCAAGCGTGGAATGATTGGACTTTTGTCACTTGCATCTGACCCTCGTCCTAAGGTCAGGAAGCGTGCTCAAGACGCTATAACTAAAGTTTTGTCTACTCCTCCACCAAGTCCTAAAATGGAACATCCTGCCGGTGATCTGTGCGCAGAGTTTGCATTGACCGCTTTGAGAGACCATATGAACGATAAATCAAAATCATTAAAGAAAAAGGCTGGTGGTAGCACCTCAGAAAAGGATGCTAAACTGATTCATAGTTTACAGTTAATCAGATCAATATGCGATGCTAACGGATGGCCCTCAAACTCAATAGAGCCATTGTGCGAATTATTACTCAAGATTACAAGATCAACCGACCATTACCTTATTTCATCTGCCTTTAACGTGTTTGAGGCTATCTTCAAAAGCTTGGATGATGAAGTGGATGTGCCCAAGCTTAAGAAAATCTTGGACACCATCTTTGATCTAACCCCGGCTATTAATGACCAGCACTTAGTTCCAGCATGGATGGCCGTTGTCGCTGAAGCCGGCGGTGCTTATGCCAGATTAGACGGTAAACGTGCTTTTGAAAGTTTGCCTGCAACTTTCACTGCAGTTATCAAGTTTCTTGAATCTGATAATACTAATATCCACATTTCTGCCGCTCAGTGCTTGGTTGCTTTGGTATCTACAGTAATCACCCCAGAGATGTTACTTTTGGATGAAAAAACTGGTAAACCTCAACCGGGTACAGAACAAGTGTTAGCCCAAATATCTGAAAGTGTGTTTGGTCTTTTGCATATTAAGTATCAATCGTCATGGAAAGAAGTTTCAGCAATACTAATTGCACTTTTCGATACTTTGAGATGGAGAGCAAGCCCCCACCTGGAGAATACTTTGAAAGTGGTCGGCGCATTACGTACTGAGGAATCATTAGCGGACGGCAGGGAAGAATCTGATAATGTCATTTCTGCTGCTATAAGAGCTATTGGCCCAGAAATCGTCTTGAAATACTTACCCTTACATTTACCTCCAGAGGATAAGGCTATCAGTAGAGTATGGCTTTTGCCCTTGCTGAGAGATAATGTTCAGCACCCCACCTTGAACCATTTCATCAATGATCTTTTACCTATAACCGACAAATTGATGGAAAAAATTGGTGATATGAGTATGGGCGGCACCCCCGAGGGTCATTTAGCCATGCAAGTCAAGATTTTTGAAACTCTGATTGATCAAATTTGGTCGTTGTTGCCTCGGTATACTGATTTGCCCTTTGATTTGCGTGACTCGTTTACTCAGAAATTCGCAGAGACTTTGGCCAACACTCTCTACGAGAAAGTTGAGCGACGGCCCGTGATCTGCCAGGCATTAAGATTGCTTGTGGAAAGCAACGTGGCTTACTCTGAAGGCGCTGTTGATGAAGATATTTTATTGTTACAGAAATTCCCTAAGTCTGAAGCCGAAAATAATGTCAAGTACCTTGCTGAAGGGTTCAGTTCCAAAATCTTGTCGGTACTGTTCAACGTTTTCAGTCAAACCGCGCCAGAGGCCAGAGGCTACGTTTTGGAAACTATCACTGCGTACCTAGCTATCACTCCTACTGAAGATATTGAGCAAACGTTTAACAAAGTCAGTAGCTTGTTGCATAACAGCTTGGAATCTGAACAGGAAGAGAAAAAGAAACAGACTTCGGGCAAACGTGATCCCTTCAGGATGAGCGTGACCATGATGGATCTTGTGGTCACCATGTCTACCTACTTGCCTCAAACATGTCACAACACCTTGTTATCGATTTTCGTACAAACGTCTCGCGCTAAGGATTCACCATTACTTCAGAAACGTGCATTCAGGATTATCTCCAAATTGGCTGAAACCGATGGATCTGAGACTTTGAAACAGAACATTGAGAACATTGAAACTAATATGATTGAACTCATTGATCAGGTAAGTTCTCCAGCACGAGGTGCAAGACTAGTAGCTATTTCGCATATTCTTGATATCTTGCCTGAAACTGATCTATACTTTATCCCCAGTTTGCTTTCAGAAACTGTTTTGTCTACCAAAGACTTAAACGAGAAGACCCGTGATGCCGCATTCAATGTTTTGGTCAAGATGGGTAACCGTATGAAACAAGGCGGTGTAGTCAAGCAGTCCAAGATCCCTAACATGGACGAAGATGCCCCCGACAGTGAAGCAAGTTTAGAAGAGTTTTTCACCATGGTATCTGCCGGTTTAGCTGGTACGAGTCCACACATGATCAGTGCAACTATAACCGGGTTAAGTCGAATTTTATTCGAATTCAAAAACGATTTAAGTTCAGAGTACTTGACAGAACTTGCATCAACAATTGATTTATTTTTAACTTCTGATAACCGAGAGATTGTCAAATCTGCATTAGGGTTTGTCAAGATAACTGTTATCAGTTTACCAGTTGAAATCGTTGAGAACAATTTGCAGACTCTTGTAGAGAACTTAATGGTATGGTCTCACGAACACAAATCGCAGTTTAAGGCTAAAGTGAAGCACATCATTGAACGGCTCATGAGACGGCTAGGGTACGATAAACTGCACGAAGTTTTCCCCGAGCAGGATTTGAAGCTGCTGACCAATATCAGAAAACAGCGTGCCAGATCAAAGAAGAAGAGAAACGATACCGCTACCCAGGAAGAAGGAGGCGAAGAAGGTGCATCCCGACGATCCAAATTTGACAACGAGTTTGACGAAGCAGTGTACGGCAGTAGCTCCGACTCTGATGAATCCGATACCGAGGATAAACCTACTCGCGGTAACGGGAAAGGGAAAAGGGCAAGTGATAGATACATTGTCGAATCTCAAGATACGCCACTTGATTTGCTGGATAACAGATCATTAGGTCATATTACATCATCAAAGCCCAAGGATAACGCCGCCAACAGCAAACTGTCGCTCAAGCAGAAGAACAAGTTCTCCAAGGATAGTTCCGGTAAACTGATCATCAAGGATATCGATCAAGAAAACGACGAAGAGAACGACGAGGCTGCTATCAACAAACAGGATGCAGTCAATGCGTACATTGATGCAGTGAAGAGCGGTCCCGTGCGAGGACAGCGCAACAAGCTCAAGTACAAGCGGTCACGCAAGTACCAAGGAGAAAGCGATGACGAAGATGACGACAACAAAAATGACTCAGGCGTACCTCGCAAACCTCAGCAATCTCGAAGGAAAATTGAACCCAGAAAGAAGTTCAAGTCCAACCGTAAATTGTAAATTATAGTATCATGAATAGGATATAATTTAACCATCTAACTATTGTAAAAATACTGGTCACTTGCTTCTCCACAATTAGATAAAATGCTTATCGCGATCGCGTTATCTGGTCAGCAACTTGTTTTTAAAAGTACGGCTGATTTGTATGTATACACACACTCACCTAGTTTACTAAACAGTTATATTTACACCCATCTCTTCTCATTTCCCAATCCTACAATTCTTAGTACCATCATTACGACCGTCACCTTGGAATCACTTTTTTACAGATCTCAGGGGGCCGTATTCTGTTGTACTATCACTTCACTATGGCGCCTACGTGGTTACCGCAGAATGTTCAGAAACGGATCTTCAAGTACATACTGAACAAGCTCTCGCTGTTTTCCAACCTGGACCTTGATAACCTCGCGGTTTCGCTCGGTGCCACCAGCAACCTCGTGCTGACAGACGTGCAGCTCGACTCTGAGCGGCTGTCGTTTCCAGGGGTCGCCGTGCGCGACGGGGTCATCAAGAGCCTTGAGCTCAAGCTCGACGTGATGAGCCGGAATGGCGTCGTTATCAGTGGATCACACATTTCTCTGGTTGCAGCAGTGTCCCCTGCACGACTTGACGAAGAGGATATCACCGATTTGCTTGCACGCACCACGGCTGATCTCGCTGACAGCATTGTGCGTCCGCCAGAGGCAAACCTGCCTGCGGGTAAGGGAGGCGACGCTGAGGAGGAGGAAGAAGAAATAGAATCTGAGTACGATAGCGGTGAAGAGGCTGGGTATGGTATGGGCGAATTCACCGGCGTTGTCAACAAAATCGTCGATACAGCTATATCCCAGGTGAAATTGAACTTACACGACGTGAATATCAAGATCATTCTTGACGACGATAATACAGTGGATGTGAAGCTAGGGTCGTTGAGTTTTACGAGTAAAGACGGCAGACGGCTGATCCGGTTGGACGATCTGCAAGTGTTTGAGACTGGGAACCAGGAGGAGGACGATAGCGATAAAGATGATGAAGATGGGGATGCTAGTGACTCTGATGGAGAAGGATCACCGGATTACCACTCAATGGAGGCATCTAATATGATGCAGAGTACGATGTTCACAACAAAGGAGAGCATGTATTTGAGTGCCATGTCAGAGCTTCAGCAAAGTCGATTACCCAAAGTTGATCCTCCGCTACTTTTCAAAGTATCTTTTGTGGAAGCTAACTGCGATAAACAGTTTTTACAGTTTGTTGTTAACATTGGCACGACAGAGGTACTGATTAACAATTGTATATCAGCATTAGACGGACTCAAGGGGTTGATAGATAATGCTCTTGCAGCCAAGACAACAACAACAACGGCAACAGCCAATGCGACGGCTGATATTGCTGAAGACGAGGAGGATGAGGATAAGCATCATTTAACGATAGAAAAATTGCATATGGAGTTGGTGAGCTTGGTATACGCCGATTCTTTGGAGGATACGGAGGACGTGTTACGATTAGATGCGAAGGAGGTTGCATTTAGTGAGGGGAAATTTGTAAACGTGGAGGAATGCATATTATACCGCGGTGAGAAGAAACTGATTTATTTTGAACCCCGTGAGAATGAGAAATTCAAGGATATTTCTGTTAAACTGAGTACACTGACTGTTACTTTGCCCAGGATGTGTAGGGCCAATTTGAACATGGATGATTTACTGGATATGAAATCACTCAGTGAAAGTGTTACAAATACAATTGCATTATTTAACAAATCAAGTGGTGGTAAACATGAAGTGCATTTTGAATCCAAGGCCAGTAGTAATGCCGGGTTCGCATTAATGACAAGTACGTTTGATATCTCATTGAACACCGAGTCTACCCGTATTGACTTACTGGTATCACCGATCCAGTTCAAAGATGGCACACTATCAATTGAAGAAGTTTCGGTTAACGGTTCCGACACTACCAATATCCAAGTCAAGGGGTGTAGTATGGTGTTTGCAGGGATCCCTAGAGCAATTATCAGACAGGGAGATTCCATTGAACGGTCGAGCCATGTTCACTGCAAGTTAGTAATTGAAACCGTTATGTCGAATATTGTTATTGATACGTTGAAACTGATTTTGAAAGAGGTTTCTGATGCACTGGAAGCTCATACAACCATCACAGGCAACGAATCAAGCACCGAATCGGTTGAATCTAGTAGTTTGGCGAACTCTGACCAAGAATCTGTTCAATTATCTATTGTTACACGCAAACTATCATCACGAATAGAGTTTTCTACACAATTGGGTACTATTGATGTGGATTTGGGCGGGATTATCACCAATCTGTTGCAATCAGGTGGTATCCAGACAACTATCGACACAATATTCGTAACAAGAGATTTCAGCGACCTGGATCCTAAAGTCGGCATGATACCGCTGGTCCAGTACGCCAACCCGCAACGCAAGGATAGACCAATGGTATATTTTGGCTTATCATCTTCAAGGCTTTCTGATGTGAGGCTATGCAACACCAAGTTCGACTACCATATCCGGTTACTCAAGTTGTTCGAGCAGGAAGAGATAGAAGAGGAGGAGGGTAAAGAAAAAGATGATCTTAATGCCAAACAAGCAGCAGTATCAGAATCACCGGCTGTTACTATAGATACCGGGTTGCATGGATCGATGTCGACTATCCACAGTCCCGAGTTCAAGTGTCCTGTGCAAATCGACGATTGCGCCGTGGGGCTCGAGCCGTACCAGCTGTTGAGTCGCGGTGTGGCTGTTATACGCGAGGCTACAGCCGAGATCAAGCTCGTGCAAGGCACTCAAGTGTTTGTTAATTTACTGGTCCGCCAAGCCGGGTTGGTTTTGGTAGATGACGTCAATGTGCTAGAGCTTACCGGCAGAGAAAGCCATTTGGGAGGCCGAAGGTTATCAGCAGCACCAGACGACTCAACCACCACGTCGCTGTTGGGGGTATACTTGAAACAAGGGTACGTCGCAGTGGCGAGCATACCTTCCATGAACTGTCAATTGGTGATTGCTCCCGGTGCCCAGATGAGTTTGAACGTATCAAGCGAATCCATCACTCTTGAGACGTGTGCGGACTCGACCCAGACTCTGATCCAGCTGGTGAACGGACTCAAGCCTCTTGTTGAGGTAAGTACCGAGCGTAAGTACCACACAGAGATCACCCCGGTTGACGTGTTCAAGGATGTCGACGATACGGCGTTTATGGAGAAGACAATGAACCTTTCCGAGTTTGATTCCAATTCATCAGGCAGCGGGCTCATCGGGGCCAACGGGCTAGGTGTTACAGTAGGCGGCGGTGGCGGTATTGGCGATACGACAGGGGCTAGTGCTGGTAGAAGTTTTGCCGGCCAGTTGGGTATATCCAGGCTAGATTTCATTGACAGTTATGTGGATAGAAACTCAAAATCACGGTGGACTAATTCTTCGTCGCTGAACTCTCTTGAGGCTAGTGAGTACTCCCAAGCGGATTCATTACTGGATAAGGATCTTTCTACACTTGCCAGGAACAAAGGTGCTATCAGTGAGTCTGCCACTAGTCATTCCAACGGGGTACCTATAGACCATTCGTTACAAGAGATAAGTATCACCGAAGAACATTTTGCCAACAGTATCCATGACAGCTTCACTGATGAGGACTATATTGAAAATAATGATGACGACGATTACGAAGTTGCAGTGGAGGTTGGTAAAGTGAAGAGTGTTCCATTCAAAATCGACTTGAAAGATTCTAAAGTTGTATGGAACCTGCACGACGGGTACGACTGGACGTATACCCAGGAAGTGTTGAACCAGGCTGTCAATGAAGTTGAGCGCGAAGCTGGAGAGATTAATAAGTTACGGTCACGACCGCCGTATGATCCAAGTATGCGGCCGCAAGTACCACGATCCGAGCCACCACTTGGTGGTGGTGGTGGTGGTGCTGACGATGGTGACAATAATATCAGCGGCAATACCAACGAGGATGTTGAAGAGGTTGTTGGCGACTATCTGTTCAATTCTATTTACATTGGTATACCGACGAACCAGGACGTGGGCGATCTTCGACGGGCCATTAAGCGGGATATTTACGATGAGTCTGAGACCACCAGTGTGAACACTTACAACACTGTCTCGCGTACATCCGAGCAGGCGGCAAGGAAACGTGCTGCGACGACTATACGGTTCCGGCGGTCGAAGCAGCACAAGGTCCAGTTTGTGCTTGACGGGATATCTGTGCACATGTCTATTTACGGCAACGTGAACGACCTCACTTCAGACAGAGAGGGCGAGCTTTTGAGCCGGCTTGATTTACGGGTAGGCAATGTTGAGATTTTCGATAACGTGCCCACGTCTACTTGGAACAAGTTTCTTTCGTATATGCGCACCGCTGGCGAGCGCGAGTCCAACTCCAACATGATCCGTGTATCCATGGACATGGTACGGCCTTTACCGCGGGTTGCAGTTTCCGAGGCTGTTCTCAAAGTGTCAGTGCTTCCGCTGCGGCTACACGTTGACCAGGACACGTTAGACTTCATTACGAGGTTTTTCGAGTTCAAAGACGAGCGCGGCGGCGGTCCGGCAGTTGACGATAACGGCGGGGTTATCCAAGAAGAGGTGTTTATCCAGCGATGTGAAGTCAATGAGGTCAAAATGAAACTGGATTACAAGCCCAAGAAAGTGGATTACATTGGGTTGAAGTCTGGGCATACTACTGAGTTTATGAACTTTTTCATTTTGGAAGAGGCCGATATTGTGTTAAAGGGGGTAACTGTTTACGGGATCAACGGGTTCCCTCGACTAGCGGTTGTTCTCAACGCGACATGGATGCCAGATATCCGGTCTACCCAGCTAGTAGACGTTTTATCCGGAATAGCGCCGGTCAAGTCGCTGGTACGGTTAGGCAGCAGCGTGAAAAAGCTGGTGGTGATTCCTGTGAGAGAGTACAGACGGGACGGGCGCTTAGTCAGAGGTCTTCAGCAAGAAGCGTGGGATTTTGCACGCACCACTACAAATGAGCTTGTGAAATTTGGAGCCCGACTAGCAGCAGGCACGCAGGCATTTTTAGAGTCTGCCGAACAGGTTATGGGCGGGTCGGGGGCATCAGCACGAGCCTCACCGCCTACCGGAGGACCAAACCAAGCCGGAGGTAATTTTTACCGACGACGACGGTACGTGTCGCCATACTCTGATAACCTTGATGATTACAATGATTTCGAGATAGACGATGAGATTGGTAACATTGTTGATATTGGCGGAACGGCTCAAGACGACATTGCTGGCGGCGGTGGTGGTGGTGGTGGATCTCGTCGTGGCAGCAAGGTTGTCAGTCTTTATGCGAACCAGCCTATGGGCGTCCAGGAAGGGATCAACAGGGCGTACCAGAGTCTGGGCAGGAACCTGAGCATGGCAAGACAAGCGGTGGCAGATATAAGCACCGAGGCAGCCGAAAGCGGTACAGCTCGCGGGGTAGCAGTAGCAGTTGCACGCGCAGCACCGGTAGCGATAATCCGGCCAGTAATAGGAGCTACAGAAGCGGTATCCAAGACGCTATTGGGAGTAACGAACCAGATTGATCCAGAGCAGATACACGAGGTACAAGATGTAAGTAACGAAGGGAAACAATGAACTATGAAAAGAGAAAAAGTGAATATACTAACCATTTTTTTAGAAATACAAGCATACTGGGAACAGCGCAAGAGCAAGTCCAGATAGTCAGTAAGTGATATTGTGCAAATATAAGATAATCAGCATTATAATTTATTAATTATGAAAATCATGACTGATATCGTTGTAGTAGTAGTAGTAGTGATAGTACTACTAGTAGCTACAGTACTGTAGTGGTAGTACTGGTAGCAGTATATTATAGTATACATTAATCGGTAGTTTATATTGGTAGTAGTGGAACTCGATTAGGCATTGCAGGATTTCAAGGCGGCCGTTAGATGCATGCCATTCATTGCATATTCATCATACTATCATGTAATATTACTGCATAAATAAGTACATGAATACATCAATATAAGTAAATGAAGAATGCACGGTTATATAACGCAAAATGAGATTGCTTTGATACTACAATTAGTAGTAGAATGTCATTAAACGTATGTTTTTATTCATACACTGTTTGTATACAGTAGTATAGTAGTAGTAGTAGTAGTAGTGAGTAACGTGCAAGCGGACCAAGGAGATTTAAAGTTCCCCACTGTAAAAGCTAAGCACCAAACCTTAAACTACTACTACCAGTATTTCTACTGCTATTTCTACTGCTACATTGACGAATGGTAAAAGTAGAAAGAATGCCTCAATGGAAATGAAACAAATAGAAAAGAGTAAGTTATACTACTTCAATTGATATTGTAGTTTTTCAAATTGTTCAAATATCACGTATTTATATGAGAATTTCACAATTTTACGTATGATTTTGTATGATATCATAAAGTAGTGCTACAAAAACACAGAAAACACAGAAAAAGAAAAAGAATAACAGGTCACAAAGTTTTATTTCCCATATTTTCAACATTCTCGTGTTTTGAGCAGGTGAATCTTATTAACGAGAAAGTGAGTTTCCATTCAAACTCACGACGTTGTTTGGAACATATCCATACATAAAGTCATGTATACACAGAGCATGCAGTATACACAGTGTACACAGTATACGCAGTACAAATAAGGTTATAGGCTAAAAACATTCACCATAGTAACTAACACTACTACTATATTACTAGTACTAGTACTAGTACTAGTGATTACTGACATCATCGTCATCACCACCAAAAGAAGTAAGGGGCGAATAACAAACACTCACCAATTTACAAACACCACTCAGGGGAGAAGAGCCCCAGGAAACAGCACCCGAAGTTCTTTTTTTTTTATATATTTTTATTTTCCATTTTCATTTTATACAAACAGTGTTTCTTAAAAAGAACTAGCAGAGGCGACGACACACTGTTGATATTTCAAGGTTTAATGATAACTGTTCGGCATTATTATTCTTATTGTTACTGTTATTTTGCAACTGTGAACGTTCGGGATTAGATACACTAGATACACACAATTTACTCTCACCCAACAAATAACCACACACTGGAAAACAATTACTGAAGAATAAGAATATTCCTCTTCTTCTTCATTTACCATTGCCATTGCCATTCACTAACCAAGGGTTTTGGTTCTTGACTTTCTATATACATTTCATATACGTTCCGTGGTGCAGTCAAAAAGAAAGTTTTTTATTTTTTATTTTTTATTTTTTTTTTCGATCAAGGTGTGTGTGTGTGAGTGAGAGCGTGAAAGAGAGAAAGAGTGTGTAAACTGTAGGTTACCCGTGTTTCAGTTTACAGTATTTCACCTAAACAACACAGCGCGTTTTTGTCAGCGAGTAACAAAAATAACTGACAGAAAGAACAAAGTGGGTGTGTCTGTGTATATATCCATCTCTTGGGTGCGTAAGTCTATATATTACACGACAACGACTACGTACCTTTTTGCGGGTTAGCGAATTTATTTTATCTCCCCTTTGCAGAGAGAATCGCGCAAAACAAACAGGCCCAAAAAAAATACGAAATAATAACACACAAGAAAAAAAGAATTCTTCTCATCATTCATCAATAGTGACTGAAGGAGGTTCAGATATCCTCCTGTTGACCAGGGTTGTTTACAAAGGTTGGTTCTTGTTTTGAATTTTGAAAAGGAAGAAGAAGGAAAAAAAAAAAGGTTTCTTCAAAGGTTTCTTCTTTTTTTATAAATCATTTATCGTTATTTGAATGGTATTGATTCAAACCATTAATTATTTGGAAATAATTCATCATTTGGAACAAAATACTATCTGCAACAATTAACAGTCATTCGTTTATATTTTCTTAATATTGTTGCTGCTACTTGGTTTTTATTTTTTTGTTTTGTTTTGTGTTTTCAAGCGCGTTCACGTTACGATTTTATGACCTTTGCAAGTTTTTATTTTTATTTTCACTTCTCCCATTAATATTCTATTGGATTTGAAAGGTACGTGGTTTTTTTTCAATTTCATTCTATTTGGTTGTTTCTTTTATTTGTTTTACTAACGTTTTTTTTCCAGTGATATTTCTTTTTTTACTCTTTTCCTCCTATTTGTTGTTTTCTTGTTAATATCAAATGATGACGTCCTCAAGTCATCATCACCCATTCCAGGATGATGGGATGACTCCACCTCCAAATCATAGAAATTTGAATGATATAAGTCATCGTCAAAATAATAGTGTTTCGTCTATTGGAAGCGCCAGCAGTTTACCAACAACCGGGACGCCCATATTAAGACCATTATCACGAGGTCCTAATTTCAGTCGGCCTTCAACTTATTACGGCAATTCTGATACTAACAACAACAACAGCAGCAATAATAATAATAACAATAATCATAACACGGAACCAGTTACTCCTATAATACCAAGGGAATCTATAAGTTCTGACGATTCAAACCAGATTTTCTTTTCTCCGGAGTATTCTCCAGAAAAGTCTCGTCAACATGGCCATCGAATACATCGTTCCGTCGCAAGTGTGCCTGGATACGATGACGATGCACCATTACGTCTACCTCCTCATGTAGGTGGTAATGGTACTAATTCCCCTGATAGTAACCACAGCAGCGGTAATACTACTCCTAATCGACAGTACCATCAACCACCACCACAGTATCACCATCCTCCTCCTCATCCTCACACTCACCATCCTCATCCCCAGCATCCACATCAGCATCCACATCAGCATCATCAGCAGCATCGAAGTAATGCCAGTCAAAGCAAGTACGAGGAAGATGTGTTTTCGTTTTCAAACAGAAGCAATATGCCTAATTGGCAATCTGCTCCGTTGAAACGATCAGGAGGAGGCCCAGATGGTAATTACCCTAATCTATTATATGCCAATAACTCGAAATCTTTTTCTAACTCTACGCCGTCGTCTTCGGCTTCAGAAAGACCTAGAGTGACCCCTAATGATAAACAAGATATGACTCCAGGCAAGAAATCACCACAAAAACGAAACGGCCAGGGCTCTAAGATGGTGAAGTATTGTAAAAAGTGTCATGAACCAATATCGGGACAATTTGTTAGAGCAATAAATGCCGCTTACCATGTTGAATGTTTTGTATGTGACGATTGCGGTACACCATGTTCAGCTAAGTTCTTCCCAATCGATTCAGCAGAAAATAAAGACGAACAGGTGCCGTTATGCGAGCGTGATTATTTCAAACGACTTGATTTACTGTGTTATAAATGCGGAGGCGCGTTAAGAGGCTCGTATATCACTGCACTGGGCCACAAATACCACGTGGAACATTTCACTTGTTCAATGTGCACGACGGTTTTCGGTCCAGAGGATAGCTACTATGAACATGACGACTCGATATACTGTCATTACCATTACTCGTTCATGTTTGCAACAAAATGCGAAGGGTGTCAAACAGCTATATTGAAACAGTTTGTGGAAATATTCCGGGGCGGCAGAGACCAGCAATGGCATCCTGAATGCTATATGATTTTCAAATTCTGGAATGTGAAAATGTGTCCCGAAGGTGCAGCGCCAAGTATTAATCCGCTACGACCGTTATCAGTCTCGTCAGATGTGCAAGAATTATCCCGACAAGAGGCTGCTTACCATGAACTGGAAGTCGGCCGAACGGTTTTCCAGATTTGGACTATACTGTGTGGATACGAAGAAGTTACCGCGTCCCATATCAGCGATATGTTACATCTTACATCAAAGGGTCAATTCAAAGAAGCTTGTGCGGCTGTAGCTAAACTAGTTTTGAAAATTGAAATCTTATTTGATGCACTGGAATCTCTGACTACACTACTATCACCCATCTTGAAACGGAAACAGATGGTTAATAGTAATGGAGAAGAGGATGACGAAGGTCCGTTCACAAAATTGGGCAAAGAACCTAAAACTTTATGCAAGAAAGTCGTTGGATTTATGTCATTAATATCTAAGGCAAGAGACGTTGATGTGAAGTCAGCTGGGATCACTGAAGAATTGTTGAACTTGGTTACTGGTTTAGCACACTATTTGAAGATCCTTTTACGGTACGGGTTATCCAATTCATTGTTTTACGACCGTGCGTCTGTAAAACCAACCAGTGCGTTACAGAACTTTTTGAATAAAGTGGCAGAGGCCAGCAATGCCAACGACAAACTGATAACAAACGAAGAAGCATTATCACAATTGGGAGTTTCGGAACTAGCAACTGATCGATGTGAAAAATGTAATAAAAATGTTGAAGATAGATGTGTATGGTATGGCTCACGATTATGGCATTTGGATTGTTTAGAATGCTCTAAATGCAAGAAACAGCTGGGCACACGGTTTACCCTTGAACAAGCACGATGGTCTAAAAACGATCAAATAGTCGTTTGTCTTGAATGCGGTGATATTTCTGCAACCGAGGGGTTCAAACTCGTATCCAGATTAAAACAATTCTCGTACCTGTTGAAGTTGGCAACTACAAGATTGAATGTCGTGTTAGTCAAAGATGAACTTTCTCGCCATGGTGATTCAAGAAGCGGTAATAATGGAGGTGCAATAACTAGTAGCAATCCGGCCACATCAACAGCAACTGCAGCAACTGGTACTACGGAAAGTGAGAAGGGGTACATGAAGACTTTGATAGATATCAGACGGCTAAGGTCACAGAAACTTGATAAACGGGTATCCGAGTCAGAACGACAAGCCCGTAGATCACGGATCCTTGATATGCCTGATTCAGAAGAAGGGTTGGTTAAGAATGATTCCTCGGCTTCTATTGACGATCCATCTACTATAACCTCTTCGCCTCCAATTTCAGAAGCCATGGAAGATATTTCTTCAGATTCTGTAGGCGGCGGCACCGGAGTAGCGTCAGCTCCTGTATCTAACTCACTTGACAAACTTGTTACACCACGGGGTTCTGACCAGCATCCTCAAAGTGCTCCAGTGGAACGACAACTACAAGTAGCCAAAACTAGAAACGGCGGTAGCAGTAGCGGTGGTGGTATACTCGGTCTCCCCAGAAGAACGTTCAGTCGACGTCGCAAGAAGGAAATCAAAATTGAAGAGGAAGAGGTTGTACAGCGACGTGGAAATAAACTTGGTACTACTACAGACTTGTTTTCTAACGAGAAGTCGCTTACCCTTGATGATATACCTCGTATTGTTGCCGCTGAGCAGGCTAGGGAACAACGACCTAATGCGTACAGACACCGTACAAGAGAGAAATCAGCTACCACGGCCCTGCCTGAAACACGAGCTGTTTCTGGTAGCAAGAATGCCATGATGACTAACGGAGAAGGTACCAAAAAGCCGGACTCTTCATCACTACGCAAGTTCATTTCCGAGCTTGATAGTTCCGAGTTGTTTTTAGTTAGACACTTAGCTGTGATTCTTTTAGCGCCTCTGGTTGCTGAATGGTTCTCTCGCGACGAGCTTTTGGAGTGCATTGAGCAACGGAAACCGTCAAGTATTTGGGGCAGGTTTGGTAAGGCGTTTGGAGGCAGCAGCAGCACTAGCAGCAGTACTAGTACTACCACTGGAGGGTCGGATAAGGCCAAAACCAAGAAGAAAGGTGGAAGTAACACTGGAGTTTTTGGTGTTTCCCTTGATGAACTTGTTGAGCGACACGGGGTTGATTCTACACTAGGTGTGGGTCCTACCAGTTTAAGGATCCCTGCGTTTGTGGACGACTGTATTTCATCGATGCGACAGAAAGATATGTCTGTTGAAGGTGTGTTCCGAAAGAATGGCAATATCCGAAGACTGAGAGAGTTCACTGAAAAGGTCGACAATAACCCCGACAAGGGCGGTATACTATCTGAAGAGAATGCCGTGCAGTTAGCTGCGTTGTTGAAAAAATTCCTGAGAGAGTTGCCAGATCCCTTAATGACGTTCCAGTTACAGAAACTATGGATAGTTGCTGAGAAAATGCCTGACGAGGAGTCCAGGAAAAGAGTTTTGCATTTACTCTGTTTGATGTTACCCAAAACCCATCGTGATACCATGGAAGTGCTCTTCTACTTTTTGAGCTGGACGGCGTCGTTTGCGCACGTGGACGAAGAGTCCGGGTCAAAGATGGATACCCATAACCTTGCTACGGTGATTGCGCCTAACATCCTATACGTTAAGGATACAGGCACTGGTCCTAGCGGCGGGTCTGGTGGAGGAGGTTCCGGTGGCGCTGCTGCCGGGCCAGCCGAATCCGGTGATGCGTACTTTCTGTCGATTGAAGCTGTCAGCGCGCTGATAGAAGACCAGGCCAAGTATGCGGAAGTCCCCGTGGATATCCTATCGATACTGAACCATTTCACTAAAACCAACCCAAGCTCAGGCGACCTCACGTCGAAGGAGATTCTGGAGAAACTCGAACAGAGTCTGAAATACGGCACAGAGCTGTTACAGGTATCCAACGACGAGGAAACCCAGCAACAACAGCTACTGGCACCACCACCACAACATCCACCTGTTATAATGCAGTCTCAAGTGGCATCGTCAGACAGACTTGACCAGGTAGCGGCTTCACCGCAACGGCCCCGTCCAGTAAAGGCGCATTCGTCTACATGAATGTACCGCGAAACCAAATAATAACAAGTAAAATTGCATCTTGTAACTTGTAATTGATGATAATGATTAGTCATATTTCCAGTATTAGTATGTTGTACTACGGCTATTGCAAACTCGTTTAATGGATATGATTATTGCTAATAAATTACGTTTCTTCGTACAGTCTGGCCAATGCCTCGTAGACTGTGTATGCTATTATATCTGTAAATCGCATAGGGTATTGCCTTATAAACTGCGTATGCTGTTATGTTTTTGTAGTCTTGAATGTTACAAATGTCCACGTATGCTATTATCTCTGTAGACCACATAAAGCCAATGCCTTTACAGGCTGTGTATGCTGTTATCCTTTCGTAGACTTCACACCCTTTCACAAACTCATATGGCCAATGATCTTTGTAGACCGTACATGACTACCCTTTTATACTGCTTATGCCGTAAACTAGGACCTTCTTGACCATACGGCTTGACACTGTTCGAGGGCATCTGAGTATAGCGGAAACTTGACGCTACGCCAGTATTTCCAGTACGATACAATGATCTGCTGGTGGTTGGGGTCGGTGGCGCGCATGGCGAGCGTGAACACTGGCGACGCCATGTGCAGCGAGTACTGGCTCTGCCGCGGGATCTGTGCAATGAGCTTGCACGCCATACCCACGAGCGTGGTTATGAGCGCGCACACATGGGGCTGATGCCGCGGCAGGTACTGTTCGCACGTCAGGATAAGACAAATGATACCGTACACGACGTTGGCCATCCTTTCGCTCGACATGGGAACGCCGAGATTGACCTCTGTCTGAATGGCAAACGACTCCGTCAGCGCGTGCACAAACAAGTACTCCTGGCGCGGGTGCGGCGCGTACCGCGACCCCAGAGTACCGGCCAGCAGGTAAAACGTATCCGTAGGAATGCCAATAACCTGGAAGAACGTCGCGTCGCACATCTGTCTGTGCCAGTCTTCGAATATCAGCTCGCTGCTCGTCACCATGGCCCCCATGACGTCGTACCAGTTCAAAAGCGTGATAGCGTGTCTGAGCCCCGGCAAGTTGTCGCACGCGGTCTTCAGCTGCTCGAGGTTCGAGCAGTGGAGGTTCAGCAGCGACCGCGCGCCAGTCAGGTGTCGGCGCCACTGGCCAAACGATTCCTGGCTCACATCAAAGTAGGTGAAAACCAGTATGGCAAATATCGCCTCGAGCGTCTGCTCGCTGATATACACTTTGAGTTCCTCAATGGCTTGAGACTTCAGCTCAAGCGAATGGTAGTCAAAATGGGAGTCTGTGTACGCGCTGCTCTCAACGTACAGCGATACAAACTTCCAGATAGCTGACAAAACCTGCACTTTGCGCCTATAGTCAGCAGCGTCTTCGCTGTTGACCATCGTGGCATGCTCGGTAGCGTGTCTAAACGCAGCTAGAATCCCCTTGATCCCCCAGTAGAAGTTGCCGCTTTCGCCAAGTTCCACATACTCTTCGGGACTATTCAGCACGTATCTCAAAGAACCATGGTTAGATGTTGATGTTGATGACGACGACGACGAGGACGACGGCGTAGATATCGAATTGGCAGGCGACAGCACTGCTGATTCTGGAGATACGTTATCTTTAGCCGCCACTACAGAGACTGCAGAGGGGGAACTAGCTCCACTGATACGGGACTCATCTATTATCGTACCAGGATGAATATTATTAATTGGACCATTAATTGTGGGCGCAGACGTTGACGTAGACGAAGACGTCGATGTGGAAACACCGCCAGATTCAGAATTGGATCTAGACGGAGAGGGGAACAGTGATGAAGCTAGCGACACTGGGGTCTGATTCCTGAATTTCGTCGTAGTCGACGACGACGTCGTCGTTGCTATTGTTGACTTAAGTGATTGTGATTGTGATTGTGATTGTTGTTGTATTTGATTACTTGCCGTTTTCGTCGATATGCTGGTCCCATCTAGGGAGGTGGACCAGATTATTCTTGATGGGTACCCTGTGCATCGGATGTTGGCTTCAATGCATTGCGAACACGACGGGCGGTTAAGGTCGCATTTGACTTGACGCTCTTTGCACTTGAAGCAGTCGCGGTCTCGTCTGAATCCTCGAGGTTTACCCTTTTTTCGGGGCTCACCCTCGACACCTCCGACATCCTTGGTCGGTTTCTTCCGACTGCCAGCAGTAGTGGAAACAACACCTTTGGGCATCTCCCAGCGAAACGGTGCAACGCCGATCCCAAAACAAAGAAGATGACAACGACCGACGAGAAAGAGGAGAGGGGGAGAGGGGGGCGGAAGTCTCCGGTATATCGGTGGAGGGATATAGATGTTTAGTCCGATTTCCCAAGCAGGAGAAGAAGAAGAAAAAAAAAATTCTAGTGGGCAATAATCTGGTATCTCTGAATCTTCCAACGTAATGATAAGAAGGTATCAGCCAGTGAGCGACAAACAATAGCAAGTGGTTTATTCCTGGAAAAGCGCAGATAAAGCTGGCGGGTAAACTTGATAGTTCGAGTAAGTCAAAATTGTCGCAGGTAAATAGAGATGTCAGGATTCTCAGTGAAGAAAAAATAAAAAGTTAAAGATTGTCTACATGCCAATTCAGGAAAGTATTCAAAGATAAAGGTGATAAGGTTAAAAACCGTTATCGAGATCTGACCAAAAAGACCATGGCATTAGCTTTTTTAACTAGCGAGCTTAAGCGTGTTACCAACCGCTTACTATACGGCCGCCGTGCGCATAATATAAAATTTGGTACTTAACTTAGTACTAGTGTGCGTATGTATGCGTAATATATACAGGGTGAAAAAAAAAAACAAAAAAAAATTTAGATAAGGTCATTCCTGTATCAGTCCTCGGGCCTGATCTCTGCATTTTTCCCTGTAAATACTACATCTAAGGTCCTGGTACGCATTTCTCCAGGACTGAGATAAAAGGAGGAGCTGTCGCCCTTCGTCCTCGAATCTGTCAATCACAGTGTTCACTTTTTTTTTGTCTTCGAGCTTTACTTTCACCGAGTAAACTGCAATTGCAAAGAAAAGAACGCTAATTACTCATACATACACAGACAGACCCAGAGACGCGCATACACATACACATACACACAGAGAGACCCACAGGCATTTACTCTCATTTCACCATGAATGACGAAGAATCAAAAGGTCATAATACTGAAGTATCGTACGCTATGAACGACTCGTCCACTGATTTTAGCCAGGTCCCTGGTACGATCCACATCCTGCAGATGCAGGGCGAGTCCGCAGCCAAAGACGGCAGCGACGTCGTGCTGGTGCCCCGGCCATCCTCTGATCCTAATGATCCACTGAACTGGGCGTACCGACGAAAGCTCATCAACATTTTCTGCGTCTACTTCTACGCTTTCGCTACCGGTGTAGGTGGTACCAGTACTTACTCGATTCTCACGGAGATTTCCGAAAACACTGGGATCACCTTGGCGGAGCTTAACCGTGGTACTGGGTTCTTGTTTTTACTCGCTGGATGGGGTAACCTTGTCTGGCAGCCATTTGCCCTGACTTTCGGTAGACGTCCTGCTTACCTGCTCAGTATTCTTGGGTGTCTTGCCATGTCAGAATGGGCCGCATATATCGGAAGTTACAGCCAGTGGGCTGCCTGCAGATGTCTGTACGGGTTCATGACTGCTCCAGTTGAAGTTTTACCTGAATATAACGTTGCTGAATTGTTTTTCGCTCACGAGCGAGGTACATTCGTCGGCCTGTATATGCTGGTTCTCGCCACATCTAACTACCTGGCTCCTTTGATTGCAGGTTTCATGACAAATGCTTATGGCTGGAGATGGGTGCAGCACTGGTCCGCTCTTTTGCTTGCCTTGAACTTTGTTATTGCATTGTTCTTTTACGAGGATACGATGTACCACCGTGAAGCTGTCGAGCTCGACCAAGTGCAGTCACCCGACGAGAAGGCTGCCATCGGTGGCGGCGTCATCAGAAAGGGGCAAAAGTACATCGACGAAAGCATACCTATGAAGAGCTACTGGAAACGACTTTACCTGTGGTCAAACAACCCTGCCGGTGTCACTTTCAAGCAGTTCTTGATTATGTCCGTCAGACCTGTCTACATTTTCTTCATGTTCCCCGTGGTCGCTTTCTGTGGCTGGTTCTACGGATGGGCACTCGTGTGGTACAATGTCTACAACGCTACCGTATCTGCCGTGTACTCGGGCCCACCTTACAACTGGGGCCCACTCTCGGTTGGTTTGTCCTTTATCGCTCCTACTATCGGCGCCCTGATAGGCGGTGTGTACTCCGGTGTGTTTTCAGATTGGTTTACTCTCAGAATGGCCAAGCGTAACGGCGGTATCCGTGAGCCTGAGTTCAGACTATGGGGTCTTATGGGATACTGCGTCGTCGCTCTGGGCGGTCTTATTCTGTGGGGTGTTGGTGCCGCTCACCAAATCAAATGGGGTGGTCTTGCAGTTGGCGCCGCTATGGTTGCCTTCTGTAACGTCGTCGGAGGCTCGTACTCGATTGCCTACTGCGTCGACGTCTACAAGGATATTGCTGGTGAATCATTGGTCTCAGTTGTTTTCTTCCGTAACACTCTTTCGTTCGGAATGAACTACGCTATCACTCCCTGGATCAACCGTTCAGGATACCAGAACACTTTTATTGTCGTCGGTATTCTCGCTATGGTGTTCGGCCTTACCTGTTTGCCTATGATCTGGAAGGGTAAGACTCTGAGACGCATTTCTACTAACCGATACTGGAGACTAGTTGAAACCCAGATTATCCATACCGAACATTAATATTGATTGAATAGTATATGAATTTAAATAATGATATCTTTTTTGATAAAATGTAAATTATTCTATTAACAAAATTTGTATTTCATTGATAACAGTAAGCATAATAGTAAGAATACTACAGCACTTTAGGGAAGATTGTAGTTCATGATATCATAAGATATCTTAAGACATTACAAGAAATCGTTCATTAAAGTAGTGCATTAAATTCATGTTAATAAATTTGGTATACTTAATTTATACATCTATGCCTTTAAAGCTTTGGTGATAACCGAGCCGAGTTTCAAAGCCTTCTCGTCTTCGTGTCGTCTGCAAGCAATTTGTAAACCTACAAACCCACCAGCATGCGATTCCACGCTGTACTCAGCCCAAAGTTTCTTATCTTTCTCGGATAAAGGTACATGCTCTTCTTTGGGGAAATCGAGCTCGGCGTCAGCTCTAAGCACAGGGTAACACAGCGAGGGATAGTCCAAAACATTGAAATAACTAGTATACCCGACGTAAGTGAACAGATGGTGAGGATGCGAAGGAACAGGAGCTGATGGACAGATGATTCCGTCAACACGTCTGCCGGATTTGGTCAGTTTACCAGACTCGTTCCATTTATCGAAAAACTCCTTTTGGAACTTCAGAATCTCCCGTTGTCGTGCCCAAGAATCGTTGCATCCGCCCTCTTTGACTCGTCCGTAAGGCTCCATATAGGGGAACAATGGCTCGTCTTGTCTGTTCTCTGCGACGAACTTACCACCGTCAGCTGTGAATGATTTATCGCAAATGGTGTCCATTTCTCCGTTCTTATAAGGCTCCCATTCAATAACCTCGTGGCCCTGGGCTTCAAGAGCCTTTGTCACAACATCCAAAGCACGCTGGACAGCGGGAGTGGGCTCAACGTACTTGTCTGATCTCAATACACCAAAAACCAGTTTCTCATCAGCAGGCAGTTCGTACTCCCTGAATGGGACTGGCGTACAAGCGTCGTCGTACAGCTCGGGGTGCGAGTTCCAAATAGTTTTGGTGAAGAACTCTAGCGAATCAAGGTCTCTAGCGAGCGGGCCAATGATTGACTTGATAGTGTGCTGGCCTGCCAACCCTGATCTACAGCCTGTAATTGGGAACCGCGCAGATGTGGGCTTGAAACCGTAGATTCCACTGAGCGACGAAGGCAAACGGATACTGCCACCAATGTCGGACCCTACACCAACGACCGACCCGTGGAACGCCAAGAGCGCGCTCTCACCACCACTGGACCCGCCGGGGGAGTGTTTGCGGTCGAAGGGATTGAGAGTGGGACCGTACACATGCGAGTCGGTGTCAGGCATCATCATGGCCACTGGGACAGTAGTCTTGCAGTAGAGCACGGCGCCAAGGTCAAGCAACAGCTTGATCATAGCGGCGTCTTCGCTTGCAACTTCGCCAACGGCCCAGCTGGTGTACCCCACACCAGTGGTAGTGCCCTTGATTTGGTGGTTATCCTTGATTGATACTGGCAACCCGTGCAATGGCCCCACAACTTTTCCCTCTTTGGCCAGGTACTCGTCAAGGTACTTGGCACGCTCCAATGCGCGGTCAAAAAAGATCTCAGTCAGACAGTTGGTGAGCTGGTGAGCGTACGCAGCGCGTCTACTGAAACTTTTGGCAACGTCAGTAGCCGACCATTCGCCTGACGCGATCTTGCTGACAATTTCGGGAGCAGTCGAGTCAGTGATCTCGAGCTCCAAATTGCTCATGAGCCCAGACTCGTAGGGGAACTTGGACACATCTGCGACATCCTCAGAGGGGAGCTTGGATTTGGGGATACGGTACTCATCAGGCAGTTGTTGATCCCTTCGATGTCGTGCTCTCATAGCACGTTCTTTGTAAGTTTCAACAGTCATTGTGTGGTTTATTTTTGCTCGTGTGCTTGCTATTGCTCTTTGTATGTTGAAAGTCAAACGTAGGGGGAGGAAATAAAAGAGTTTTTATATTTTCTCAATTTCCTGTACTCTCAGTTCCAAGTTGACGGGGTTTCGGCTTTGTAGTTACTTACCGGGAAAGAAACCAAAACCGAATGACCATTAGGAAACCAGGGTGGAACTGGTACCACTTGGCTAGGTTTCTTATCTTGGGGGTGTTTAACGTGGGTTGATAGGCTTAGGTTTATCAGTGATCGATCCCTGGTTGATAGCCTTCCTAATCTGGAACACCACATATCTTAATTAATGTGATCAGTTAGGTTGATGTAAATCTCAACATAAAAATATCTCAGACCCAAACAAAACTGGAATAAGGGCCACCGCCCCTTGTAAAAGGTTGCATGAATGATCTAACTCTTTCGAAATGGAACTGATAACAAGATTACCGCGGGATAACTGTTAATCATTGGCTTATAGTTCAATGATTAAAATAGTTAAGTTGCCCAAAACTTTTACAATCAGATACCTTTCCTTTTAAGATTCAAGTTAAACTGGCTTCACAATTAGCCAATAAATAATCTAGTGCAATCAGTCGTCAATGTGGAACTCTTGCAGTTTTTGTTTCAATTTCTCTTCTTGAATATCGTAGAACTCTTGCAACGTAGATGGCCCGCCTGATATCGTGGGATCTATCGGCGCACTTAGTCCATGATCAGGGGCAAGAACAGTACCTTTGAATCTTGCTTCATGATCTACTTTTGCCTGGACTTTCATTAACCCTTTCAGCCACTCTTCGTTATAGGTAGGTGCTGATGCCGTTGATGCCGTAGCTGCTGAAGTGGTCAGGGTCATAGAAGTGTCACCACCACCATTACCAGCCGGGGTATTTGATTTCCTACTACCATCGCCAGAATCATGGCTCTTACTCTTATCATCCTCACCACCACCATCTTCCTCCTCTTTCTTGACAATCGGTTTACTATCTCCTCCATTAGCGTTCGGGGTAAGATCTGAAGATGTAGGCACTGGTTGCTGTGCTTGTTTGGGAATTGGCATTTCAGGGCCACTCATGATAGCGGCGGCCGTTGACGACGGGTTAGCCTGACACGCTATTTGTGATATCCGTCGCGTCTCTTTTGGTACTGGACCCTCGGCCCAATCGATGAAGTTCAGCCATCCAGATAGGCCCCAAGGGTTGGTATCGTCGTAGTCCAGTAGAACCCGTGCGCGAACAACACCGCGCTGCTCCATCGCCAGCTGCACGTCTTTTATATTGACCTCAGAGTTCCCGCAAAGCTCTGCGTATCGCGTCGAAGAGGTTGCAAGTAGCTGTATATGTCGAATGAAAATATCTGTCAGAATATCCAACAGTTGCGGTGAACATCTCTCGATTCCTGCTGCTCTGAAAATCTGCGCACACGATATCCGCGCAACGGCAAAGAAAAACTCTTCACTCATTGTATGTACCGACGCGTCCACCTGATGTAGAACCTAAACGAAATGACGAAAGTCGAGGAAAAAAAAGATGAGTTCTAAGTATCAAATATCAAAAAAGTGTGTCCTTTTGCAATTGTTGATTTAAAGATCCCGATCGATCTCAGGCCCTTTTTTTTTTTAACAATCGCCCTCGTTTAGAAATTTGGTTGCAACTCACACCAGCGAGTTAAAATATTAGAGGTGCTCAGTATTTTGGCGTTGAGTTGTAAACGCGTGTGATTTAGCCGATATCCAACAGTGCATCGAACCTTTCAATAAATTGTCCAGCATTTGGTAGAGCCCAAAAAAAAAGAAACAGAAACAGAAAAAGGCTTAGAAAAGGAGTTGAACACTGGACTCGTGTCCAAAAAGCTTTTCATAATTATAAGAAACAGACTTTACTGCTCTAAATTAAGAGAAGATAGACTTTTCACAGGTATTGATTTGGCTCTAAGCACGACCGGGTGATCTTGAAAATCTCAGGTCAAAATGATGTCTAGTGGGCGACGTGCCAAAATCAGAGCACCACGTAAGGTAAGTTTTTGGGAATCTTTCTTTGTTCTCTTTGCTTTTTTGTATTCACTTGAAAGAGGTCTAACAGTTATGTGGTTTAGAATTTACAAAAAGATTTAGCATTTGACGATTTATGGCCGAAACTTGCCCTGTCTATTGAACAGATTCATGACGAGAATGCATCCCAGCTTTCGTTTGAGGAATTGTACCGTACAGCGTATACGCTGGTACTGCGAAAGAATGGGGAAAGACTGTACACTGCGGTGACCCTTAAGATCCGGGAACTGCTGAGCAACGTTGTTGCTACGTCTTTTGGATCGCGTTTGCAAATGGTCCAGTCGTCAAGTATCCCCTCGGAAAGCCTGCGGATAGATGTGCTGAAGACACTGCAGAGAGTATGGTCAGACCACTGTGTTTGTATGCGAATGATCAGTGATATCTTGATGTACCTTGATCGAGCGTACTCGAGAGAGATGCATTTGCCCTTGATCTATGATGCCGGGGTAATGATTTTCCGCGATACGGTGCTGCGGTCATCCCAGTTCGCCGTGTCCAAATTCGTGTATGATACCATTATTCAGGAGTTCCAGCGTGAACGGGACGGAGAGGCCATTGACCGCATGACAATCAAGCCTATACTGACGATGCTGACGATACTACCGGAAAACAGGCTTGAAGGTGAATCGATTTACACTGCCGAGTTTGAGCCGTTGTTCATTCAAGCTACCGAGGAGTACTACAATAATGCAGCCACAAAGCTATTGGAATCCACCATGGACTCTTCTGTGTACCTGACGAAGATAAACGAGTGGATTGAGGGCGAGAGTTTGAGATGCGGAATATACTTCCCCCTGACAACCCGCTACAAGTTAATGCCGATAGTTGAAAGAGTGCTCATATCGGATAGAATAGAATCTGTTATGGAAAACGCCGAGTCTGGGTTCAAGTCTTGGGTTGACAATAGCTCGTATGAGAATTTACAGTTGTTGTATAACACTTTCTCCTACGTTGACAAGAACTATGGGTTGTTACAGGAACACATTAAAGCGGAGATCATTAGGTATGGAACTGAGATTAATGTCAAAGCAGAGACTGCAGTTGAAGAGGCTAAAGCAGCAAAGCAATCTCGAAATAAAGAAAAATCACAAGGATTGAACCCGACGGCGATATCACTGAGATGGGTCGAGGAAATTTTGGCATTAAAAGAAAAAGTTGACAATATGCTGGAAAGATCGTTTTCTGGTGATAATAACATAGAAAAGGCAGCTCAAAGCGGGATCCGTGAGTTTTTGAATAAGAACTCGCGCGCTGCAGAGTTCTTGTCATTATTTATTGATGATAATCTGAAGAAATCTCCCAAGGGAAGAACCGAGGCTGAAGTTGAAGAAATTTTGAATAAATCCGTTGTGTTGTTCAGATACATCAACGAAAAGGATTTGTTTGAATCGTACTATAAAGCACATTTGGCTAAACGACTCTTGAACGGTAAGTCAGTATCAAGTGAAGCCGAAATGAACATGGTAGGCAAACTGAAAATGGAAATGGGTACTGCTTTCACTACCAAACTTGAAGGTATGTTTAGAGATATGCGGATATCTAAGGATATGCTTTCAGCTTACAAAGAAGCAAAAAAGACTGATGAACCATTGGCGATAAGTTCAATTGACTTGAATGTTAATGTATTAACTTCTACCCATTGGCCAACCAGTGTTGTTTCATCACAAATTAAATGCATTTTCCCTCCGGAGTTGGAACTGGCAAAGAAAAGTTTTGAGACTTTTTATTTCTCCAAACACAATGGCCGATTATTATCATGGAACCCAAGTTTGGGTACAGTAGATGTGAGAATAAGATTCAAGAAACGGACCCATGAAGTTAATATGCCGACATTGACATATGTTGTGATGACACTTTTCAGTAGTTTACCGGAGGGCCAGTTTTTAACTTATGGTCAGATCCAGGAGGCTACAGGGTTGCAAACAAACGAGTTACTTCGACATTTACAATCAGTTGCTATTGCTCCTAGAACTAGATTACTGAAAAAGGAGCCAATGTCAAGGACAATAGCTGCAGATGATAAGTTTTACTTCAATGACTCCTTTGAGTCGTCAATGGTGCGAATAAAAGTTTTGGCAGTTTCTTCAAGTGCTAGAGTCGAGAACGACACAGAGAAGAAGGAGACCATGGAGAAAGTTACCGAGGCCAGAAAATATGAAATTGAAGCTGCAATTGTTCGTATCATGAAGGCAAGAAAAACCATGGAACATGCCCAGCTACTTGGAGATGTCTCCAAACAACTAATGAAACGGTTTCGTCCTGAACCTGCTCAAATCAAACACCGTATCGATGCGTTGATTGAACGAGAGTACTTGGAACGAGATCCAGATAACAGAACTGCATATAATTACCTTGCTTAAAAATAAGAGTAATAAATAATCACATTTCAAACTACTTGAAACAGGTTGACGGCTGTCAATTAAATAATAATTAAAAACAAAAGAAAAAAGTTATAATGAAAACATGTAGTGATCTCAAATATGAGAGGACATTCTTCGCTGTGATTGTTTCAAGAACTGACGTTCTCTTCGTACATCCTGTGAAAATAAATCTCGTTCAGCTCTCCAGGTTTGATCGCTTCCAGCGTACCTGTACTCATCTCGCATCATACGATGCCATAACGGCTGGTAACCGGAACTTATGGACCTTCTTGACGAAGGCCGAGGTCGTTTCAGGAAATAACACCGGTGTCTCAATCTTTCCTCGGGCGAACCAGTGATCAAACTTGGTGGCGATCGTCTCCAATGGGTGAAAGCCGCTGCGTTATTGGCTAATCCAGGAGATGTGGGACTACCGCCAATGTTTGGTGGTGGTAGTAGCTCTTCAGAATTACTAGTACTAATAACATACTTGTTGTCATTGGAAGATTCATTTTCAGGTGAGAAATATACTCCTTTTTTGGGAATAAGATCACTATATTTACGGTCTCCCACAGGCAACAAAGACGATGCTCTACTCTGCCGAGGAGAGGTCGGACCTCGTTCTGATAACCTTGAGGAGTACCGCCTAGACCCCGGCACGTTGGACGTACCGGAGAACGATAAAGACTTCGGCCGAGATACCCCGGCTGAAGATGTGAGTATTGATCCAGTCATTGTTTCGTATGCGTGATCCGAAGCAGGAAGAGCGGTAGAAGTGACCAGAGAAGTGGAGTACCCAATACTTGGCGGCGACGTCAAAAGCCTGGAGCCACCATTGGTTGGGTTGCCAGTAATAGTGACATACCCACTCCCACCACTCTCATCCTCGGACTCTTCTTCGACAATGGCGGACTCTGTGGACGCAGCTATTCGCTTGTTGCGTTCATCTTCAATCTTTTGCTTGCGGGCGAAGTAGGCCTGGTCGGAAAGCCGTCTGATTCTCTCCTGTCTCTGGATAGATGCAGCTAGTTCAGACAGTTGTTCGGGGATATTGGGTAACGAATGGGGATATCGTAGTATGCGTTCGGCAGCCCCCACAGGGATCTGAGTGCCTGAAGGCATGACTTAAAATGAATATTAACTTGAATTATTCAAATAGAAAGGGTATAGCAGACAAAGGGTTCAAAAAAAAAAGCACCTAGTGAGACGATATGAATACCTTGAAAGTTAGAGAAAAGCTTGTTGTTGGGAAATATAAAATGTATCTGTGTATATATTGTAATGGTGTACCTAGGTGCTTGGGAAAACATGTGCACGCATAAGCTCTCAACAACAGCCGGGGGATCTCGCTATACAAAAGGGAATCCCGTAGCGCATCATGCGCTTGAGCGCGTGGCCCAATCTAAGCCCGGGTTAATTACATTTGTGTGCGCTGATCGCTTGAACTCATCAACTGTACTTATCAGTCCGCATAATAGCCACTACGTATACGCTACTAGAAGCTACTACGTATATCCAGGTACGGTGGTACACAGGCCAACGTTCAGCCGCATGGCTCCATCCATCTATCCATCCAAATGGCGGAGTATCAGCCGTGCATCTCATTTTGGCCTTTTAACATGCAAAAGTCACATGACATGTGTAACTGTGTCTGTGGCGGTGAGCGTATGGTGCAGTAGTGTGGTGCACTGGACACACTCTCTTTCTACAACTTGTTCATCTTGATGGAACCAGCATGGGGGTTGTTTTCTGTTCCAGCAAGGCTCTCAACAATTTTTCTTTTGTTGTTTTATTTGAAATAGTTGAAATGATGAATACCATCATTTGCATTCAAAATTCCAGGTAAAATACCGTGTTAATGCTTCGTTGTTCGTTCAAACTGCAAGTACAACTGCTCATACGATATAAAACTGTATCTGGAAACCCACTTTTTTTTCTCCAATTCCCATTCACTTTTGCCAATCACTTTGCTAAACAAAAGATTTCAGGTTCCTTTATTTCCACATGAAACCACCTACTACTAATGAATGTTTCAACTAAAACACTATTACTCTACTTTTACAATGTGTGAAACAAAACTTTTGGAAACAAAAGTCACGTGCATTTGGTCACATGACTGGTTGATCGGAAATAACAAAATAAAGTGTGTGTTGTTTGTGTGGGTGTGTGTTATGGTGGTACTAATAGCTGGTGTCGCCACTTTGAGAGCTTCGCCCGCCACTAACCTCCCAATTGGCTCTTTTTTGCTGTGTTTTTCTTGATCGATTAAGAAGAACAATCGCCCGATTGCGAAAATTTCATCCTTCTCCTCACACATCATCCTTTTTTGTGCCCTTTCATCAAACGGGGTAATCGAACACAGATAGGCATCTTCATTTTCATAATCCCTGTCCGTGTCGCGGTTTCTTGTTTGTGCTCTGTCTACTTGTCCCTGTAGCTGGGTTGTAAAGGAAACTCTTTTTGTTGTCTCGCTGGTAGTACCAGAGAATTAGTATACTTCTACGGCGGTTGTAGTGGTGTTTTTCTTCTATCAAGCGTGGTTGAAAAATGAGTGGCGCACTATTTCCTTATTCGAGCGCGCTACTGCGCACCATCAAGGAAGTATGTATTGCTCTTAGAGCATGCTGGGATGCTTGATGGATGATTTGGTTTGCTAACTCGCTGTTTTAGGTCCAGTTTGGAGTGTTGTCACCGGAAGAGATTGTATGTTGAAAAAAAAAGAAGAGAGAAAAAAAAAATCAAACCGATTGATTTTTTTCTATTGCTACGTTTTGTTGATGTGTACTGTTTATGGAAGTGAGGGCCTGTGCTGGTTTGGTTGTGAACTTATAAATGACAAAAGGATTTGGATTTTGGTAATATGGATGGGGGGTTTATTTCGATGTTTAGAAAGTTGGATAAAAGATGGATACGAACCGCAAACACGCACACACACAAAAACTAAATAAACAAAGCATACATCAACACAACAAATTTTTTTTTTCATTGCAAGTGAATCAAAATGTCGACTAACCGTAATTTTTTTAGAAAGCGATAAGTGTCGCCAAGATTGAATACCCGGAGACAATGGATGAGTCGCGACAACGTCCAAGAATTGGTGGTTTAAATGATCCTCGTCTTGGTTCTATCGACCGAAACTTCAAGTGTGAAACTGTATGTTTAAATTAAAAAGACACAAGAAAATTTTTTGTTTTATTTGATTTCATGTTGCTAACTCAAATAGTGTGGTGAAGGTATGGCAGATTGTCCTGGTCATTTTGGTCACATCGAGCTTGCAAAGCCAGTGTTCCATATTGGATTTATTACCAAGATCAAAAAAATATGTGAAACTGTTTGTTTTCATTGTGGTAAGATTCTTCTGGACGAAAATAACCCACAGTTTGCTCAAGCAATCAGAATCAGAGATCCCAAGAGACGGTTTAATGCTGTTTGGTCTCTTTGTAGAGGCAAGATGGTCTGTGATACCGTATCTGAAGAACCTGAGCCTGGCAGTGAAAATTCTTTCAATCATGGTGGATGTGGTAATACTCAGCCATTAATCAGAAAAGATGGTCTTAAGTTATGGGGTATATGGAAAAGAGACAAGTACAGTGAAGATGGTGATCAACCTGAACGAAAATTACTTACTCCTTCTGATGTTTTGAATGTTTTCAGACATATCAGTCTTGAGGATATGGCAAAGATGGGTTTAAACGAAGACTACTCCCGTCCAGAATGGATGATCATCACTGTGTTGCCCGTTCCTCCTCCGCCAGTGAGACCAAGTATTGCTATTAACGAAACTGCTAGAGGTGAAGATGATTTGACTTATAAATTGGCAGATATCTTGAAGGCTAATAGTAGTGTACAACGATGTGAACAAGAAGGTGGGCCTGCACATCTTATTAACGATTTTGAAGCATTGCTACAGTACCATGTTGCTACTTATATGGATAATGATATTGCTGGTCAACCACAGGCATTGCAAAAATCAGGCAGACCAGTAAAGTCGATTCGTGCTCGATTGAAGGGTAAGGAAGGTCGTTTAAGAGGTAACTTGATGGGTAAGCGTGTGGATTTCTCTGCTCGTACCGTTATCACTGGTGATCCTAATCTTGATTTGGATCAAGTTGGTGTACCCAAGAGTATTGCCAGAACGTTGACTTATCCTGAAATTGTCACTCCCTATAATATTCAGAGACTCACTGAATTGGTCAGAAACGGACCTAATGAACATCCTGGTGCTAGATATATTATCAGAGACACTGGCGAACGTATAGATTTAAGATACCACAAAAGAGCTGGTGACATTGCTTTACAATATGGTTGGAAAGTTGAACGTCATTTGAATGACGATGATCCAGTTTTGTTTAATCGTCAACCATCATTGCACAAAATGTCAATGATGTGTCATCGAGTCAAAGTTATGCCATATTCCACATTCAGATTGAATTTATCTGTCACAAGTCCTTATAATGCCGATTTTGATGGTGATGAAATGAATCTTCACGTTCCACAGTCTGAAGAAACTAGAGCAGAGTTGAGTCAACTGTGTGCGGTACCATTGCAAATCGTATCCCCCCAATCTAATAAACCAGTTATGGGTATTGTGCAGGACACTTTATGTGGTATCAGAAAACTTACCCTACGAGATACTTTTATCAGTTATGATCAGATGATGAATATCTTGTTTTGGGTACCACATTGGGATGGAGTTGTACCCCCACCAGCCATCTTGAAACCTAAGCCTCTCTGGACTGGTAAACAGATGGTCTCACTTTGTATTCCTCATGGAATTTTCCTTCAAAGATATGATGATAATAACCCTATCAGCAGCCCCAAGGACAATGGTATGTTGATTTTCAAGGGTGAAATCATGTATGGTGTTGTTGATAAAAAGACAGTCGGTGCTACTAGTGGTGGTTTAATCCATACTATTATGAGAGAAAAGGGCCCAACTGTTTGTGCACAATTCTTTGGTAATCTTCAAAAAGTTGTCAATTATTGGTTACTCCACAATGGGTTTTCTATTGGTATTGGTGATACCATTGCCGATGGTGCCACTATGCGACATATTGCTAAGACTATTTCAGAGGCAAAGGAAAAAGTACAAGAGTATGTTACTGATGCTCAATTAAACAGACTTACACCAGAACCAGGTATGACTTTGAGAGAATCGTTTGAACATAATGTCAGTCGAGTATTAAATCAAGCTCGTGATACTGCCGGTAGATCTGCTGAAGTCAGTTTGAAGGATATGAATAATGTTAAACAGATGGTGGTTGCTGGTTCAAAGGGTTCATTTATCAATATCTCACAAATGTCCGCTTGTGTCGGTCAACAGATTGTTGAAGGTAAACGTATTCCATTTGGGTTTAGTGACCGTACTTTACCTCATTTCACTAAGGACGATTATAGCCCCGAATCAAAGGGATTTGTTGAGAATTCGTATTTGAGAGGGTTGACACCTCAAGAATTTTTCTTCCACGCTATGGCTGGTAGAGAGGGTTTGATTGATACTGCTGTCAAGACTGCTGAAACTGGTTATATCCAACGTCGTTTGGTCAAGGCTCTTGAAGATGTCATGGTACAGTATGACGGTACTACTAGAAACTCCTTGGGCGATGTTTTGCAGTTTGCCTATGGTGAAGATGGTATTGATGGTTGTCAAGTTGAAAAACAAACTATTGATACTATCCCCGGATCCGATGAAGCCTTTGAGCGAAAATATAGAGTTGATCTTATGGATTCTTCCAAATCTATTCAACCGTCTTTGCTCGAAAGTGGGTCTGAAATTTTGGGTGATATCGAATTACAAGCATTACTTGATGAAGAGTATGAACAACTTGTACAAGATAGAAAGTTTCTGCGTGGATTTGTATTCCCCAATGGTGACCATAATTGGCCACTTCCAGTTAATATCAGACGAGTGGTTCAGAATGCTCAGCAGATTTTCAACCTTGATAGATCCAAGGCTAGTGACTTGACCATTCCTGATATTGTCAATGGTGTTAAAGAATTGGCTACTAAGGTTATTGCAGTCCGAGGCGAGGGTAAACTTTTGGAGGAAGCTCAACGCAACGCTACATCACTTTTCATGTGTCTTGTAAGATCTCGATTGAGTGTTCGAAGAGTTATTGAAGAGTTTAGATTGAACAAGGTTGCGTTTACTTGGGTTTTGGGTGAAATTGAAACCCAGTTTGCTAAATCTTTAGTCAATGCCGGAGAAATGGTTGGTGTTATTGCTGCTCAATCTATTGGTGAACCTGCAACCCAGATGACCTTGAACACTTTCCATTATGCTGGTGTATCTTCTAAGAACGTTACATTGGGGGTACCAAGATTGAAGGAAATTTTGAACGTGGCAAAGAACATTCGTACTCCTGCGTTGACTATTTATTTGGAAGAGGAAGTTGGTGCTGATATTGAAAAGGCTAAAGTGGTGCAATCAATGATTGAACATACAAGTTTGAAGAATGTTACTGTTGCTACCGAGATTTATTACGACCCTGATCCACGTACTACAGTCATTGAAGAAGATTTGGATACCGTTGAGGCCTATTTCTCGATTCCCGATGAGAATGTCGAGGCAACTCTCCATAAACAGAGTCCTTGGTTGTTGCGTTTGGAACTTGACCGAGCTAAGATGTTGGATAAACAATTGACCATGAGTCAAGTTGCTGAGAAGATTTCCAGTAGTTTTGGTGCCGATTTCTTTGTTATGTGGTCTGAAGATAACGCTGAGAAGTTGATTATTCGATGTCGTGTAGTTAGAGATCCTAAAACAATTGAAGAAGATGAAAGTCTTGAGGAGGATCAAATGGTTAAGTCTATTGAGGCTCATATGCTTGAATCTATCACTTTGAGAGGTGTTCCAGGTATTACCAGGGTATTCATGATGGAACATAAGCGAAGTGTTGCCGATAAGATTACCGGTGAATATCAGACTCGTATGGAATGGGTTCTGGAAACTGATGGTATTGCGTTGGCTGATGTTATGAGTATTGATGGTGTTGATGCTACTCGAGCTTATTCTAACTCATTTGTTGAGATTTTGTCTGTGCTTGGTATTGAAGCTACCAGATCTGCTTTGTATCGAGAAATTATGAACGTCATTGCATTTGATGGTTCTTATGTTAATTATCGACATTTGGCACTTCTGGTTGATTTGATGACTTGTAAGGGGCATTTGATGGCTATCACTCGTCATGGTATCAACCGTAATGATACTGGTGCCTTGATGAGATGTTCATTTGAGGAGACTGTCGAAATTCTTCTTGAAGCCGCCGCCGCAGCTGAATTAGATGACTGTAAGGGTATTTCTGAGAATGTCATGCTTGGTCAATTGGCTCCTTTGGGTACCGGTAGTTTCGATGTTTATCTTGATGATATGATGCTTTCAACTGTTGGTGTTGATTACTCGAGATTTGCTGACGTTGATGGTGTTGGTATGTCGATGAATATCCACGGTGATGAAATCAGCGGGTCTGCAACACCTTATGATAATAGTAGACCAATGGATATTGACAGTAAGCTTACTGTTGATGATGCTGGTGCAGCATTTTCTCCTATGGTTCAATCTGGTATGGGTGATGATCGTGGTGGATTTACCGAGTACGGCAGTGGATTTGGACAGCAGCAGAGTCCATTTGGAGCAACATCTCCAGGGTATGCTCCCACATCACCATTTTCAGCATTTGGCGGTACATCACCTGCGTTTGGCGGTACATCTCCAGCATTTGGAGGAACTTCGCCTGCCTATTCGCTTGGTAATGCTAGCCCTGCGTTTGGTGCAACAAGCCCTGCTTATAGTCCCACAAGTCCTGCTTACTCACCAAGTTCGCCAGCTTACTCACCTACATCACCAAGTTATTCACCTAC
>JAJMEP010000040.1:0-119581 GCA_030574195.1 Groenewaldozyma auringiensis
TAAGCAGCGTTTTCCAGTCAGACTTGAGCATTTCTCGCCACAGGTTTGCATGCGACCGGAAACATGCCTGTTCTCCGGGCTTGATCTTTTGTGAGCTAGGTGCTATAGAGTTACTCTTCAACGTGTCCCTTGGAACTGCACTAAATTCATCTACATTAATTCCAGATACAAGACTTTGAAGAGCAATGGCGTCTTTGTAATCGTATCTGTCTTCCAAGTTGATGAACCTGATAGCAGAAAACCCAAGTGTTTCGTTCCCGGCATTTTCAAACACGTTCAAATCTTGGTCCTGCTGTATTCCTTTCTCAGATTTGAAGCTCAGTCCTGCTTTTGGCCCAACTCCAGTTATACGGGGTGTATGTTTCATTGCCAGTAACGTGAAGAGTATGGTCAATACAGCTGCAGCTGTCAGAGCAGCGCGCACAGCATTGAACCGCAAAGACATGTTTGCCCGTTTAGATTTTCGTGTTGAAATAAATTTTTAGAATTCCGTCTCACAAAGGGTTTTTAAGAAACATTCCATAGAAGAGCAATTACAAGTCATATTGAACCAAAGAGGAATGCTTTCTAAGGTTACAAAGAGGGATCCAAGAAAAAATAAAAATAAAAGAAGAAAATACCCAAATCTAGATAAATTGTCACAACGTCACCTCACCATTGGTGAAATGACTTTTGAGTTTCTATTCAATGTAATTATATGGGCAATAGCTTGACCGTACAACTATTCTGGGAAAAAACAGGCTCATATTTATGGTTTCTAAGGGAGAAATTCCAAATCTAAAAGTCACAAAAGGTAAACGAGGGTGCGCGTACATTTACTTTTTTTTTGTTTCTTGAGATGTAATTGATTCTACTTACATTTGGTTCTACGTGTGCACGTTAATAGAAATATACTTATAAGTATACTCTATCAGTTGAGCTTTGGTACTATCTAATTATAGTACTAATACTATTTGTAAAAGTCAAATGGCAGTTCTGTCAGTATACATTCTCAACAAGGCTGGAGGTCTTATTTACCAGGTAAGGGAGGCTTAATTATCATTAATATTTTTGCATCAATTCTAATTTTCTCCAAAGAGATATCGATTTCAGTGTGTGTTTAAAAATGCTTAATTGGTAGTAGTACGTACGTACTAATTATCAATTAAGCATCTTGATCATGATTTATCTTTGAGACACTGATATATCTGATACTACGTATACTGTGTTTAAGTGCAAATGTCGAAGAGAGCCTGAAGCTATGGTATTTACGTTTATTATTGCCAACTAATTTAGTCTTCGTTACAGATAGTAATAAGCTATTTTGATACCCTTATACATTACCTTTCTACTGATACTTTATGATACCGGTTTTGTTATGAAGTCTTGATTTGACTCTATAGGTTCCCAGTTGACATCTGAGGAATTACTTCCATATAAGACCTGGGATACTGCTGAAAGTGCCCAGTTTTGGAACACTCTCTTGTCGTCTTTATCGAACCTGAGCTTCCATACACATTTGGTCTTATGAACAGCTTCCCAAGCAGTTTTCATTTTTTCTTCGTCAGCCTTGTCTTTTCCGTAATCATCAATATTGGAATTAGATGCGTCGGCATTAATATCGTCGACATAGTGCCATTGTGTGAAAATGGATGGTGATGCTGAGTAAGCGAGAAGCTCGTCTTCTCGAACCATTTCAGCAATCGCCAAATCAACTGGTTTATTGTAATCAATAGCATTTCTCAACAACAGTCTAGCTGCTGCTCTTCTGCTGACAGCATAGGCTGTAGTGCAAATGGGGCTACCGCTTTGGCGCAAAAGTCTTTGGTAATTGAATTTATGCTGATTGTAATTGGACTCAGCTGGCGCATATGGATCGTCATAAATATAGTAGTGGGTTTCATTTTTCATTCTTTCATAGCATGCACCAAAATGTAAAACGTCCCATTGACGATAATTGTAAGGGTCATCTTTGGTGGGTCGTGGAGCAGACTTCCCATTAATTTTTCTTATACTTTGCGAAGCATCCATGTTGATAAACTTATCTAAAGCTTGAGCAAACTTTGGCATGATTTTTCGGATATTCACGTCCCAACTGGCGTCTGACTCTAGTACGAGTACTGTTTGCCAACCAGAGATGAGCATCTCTTGCCAGAGGTTCGCATGGGACCGGAAACACGCTTGCACCCCGGATTTCAGGATGGCTTCTGAGCTTGGTGCAACACTATTATTCTTCAACGAATCTTTTGCAACCGCGTTAAATATAGCTGGAGTAATCCCGGATACAAGACTTTGCAGTATTATTGCATCTTTATAGTCGTACCTGTCTGCCAAGGTAATGTATCTGATAGCAGAGAACCCAAGTGTCTCGTTCCCAGCACTGTCAAAAACGCTCGAATCTTGGTCTTCTTGTATGTTGTTTTTAGATTTAAAGCTCAAGCCTGCTTTCGCTGTAACTTCAGAAATACTGATTGTGTCTTGAATCATCAGTAAAGTGAAGAGTACGGATAAGACTGCTGCAAGTGCTAGAGCAGCGCGCACAACATTGAACCCCGAGGACATTTTTGTTGTAGAACTAGTTTATTGAAATAGATTTACAGAATTGCGTCCCACAAAGGATTTTTAAAAAACATTTCAGAAAAGAGCAATTACAAGTCATATTGAGCCAAAGAAGAATGCTTTCTAAGGTTACAAAGAGGGACGCGAGAAAAAATAAAAAAATAAAGTACCGAAATCTAGATAAATGGTCACAACATCACCTTACCATTGGTCAAATGACTTTTGAGTTTCTCTTCAATGTAATTGTATGGGCAATAGCTTGACTGCACAACTATTCTGGGAAAAAACAGACTCATATTTATGGTTTCTAAGCGAGAAGTTCCAAATCTAAAAATCCCAAATTGTAAACGAGAGTACGTACATTTACTTTTTTTTTGTATCTTAAGCTTATAATTATACTAAGATATAATCGATTCTACCTACACTTGGTTCTACGGGTTCTACGTGTACACGTTAATTAAAATATACTCTGATCAGTACAGCAGTAGTTGAGCTTTAGTACTAGGACTAATACTATTTGTTAAATGTCAAATGGCAGTTCTGTCAGTATACATTCTCAACAAGGCTGGAGGTCTTATTTACCAGGTAAGTGATGCTTAATTATCATTTTTTGGATCAATTCTAATTCTCTCTAGAGGGATTTCCGTCCTGGGTTGAATAAACTATCGACCAATGATTATTTAGTTTTAGCTGGTACTTTCCATTCAGTTCATGCTATTACCACACGAATATCGCCCACTGGCAATAACTCCAGTGGCGTAACTCTTTTAGAAACATCACGGTACGCCATCCATTGTTTCCAGACTCTCACGGGAATCAAGTTCCTTGTCGTTACAGATTTGCATCAGTTTGCTATTGACAGCGTTATCAGTCGAATATACCAATTCTACTCGGACTATGTTATGAAAAATCCCTTTTACCAATTAGATATGCCTGTTCGGTGCGAACAGTTTGACCGTCATCTGAATTCATATCTAGTCTCGGTGCCTTAATTTATTATACTTGATGTTCTTGTTATTATTATAATTATCATTATTATAATTATTATTATTATTAAATTTCAACTAATTTCTGTGTTATTTTAATTTTTGTTTCTTATTTTTGTTAAATCATCACGTTCATGCATCTGACCTTTCGGTATCTGAATCATCTTCGCCTTCGTCTTCACCGTTCACGTCGCCAGAGTATTTGGGTCTTGCTCTGGGTGTTCGTTCCGCTATAAGCTGGATCTCTTTTAATGCCTCCTGTTGAGCTTTGGCTAGCCATGCATTTTTTGTTGTCAAATCGTATAAAGTCATATTATTGCCTAATGCTGCTTCAGCAGCACGACGTTGTTCTTCTATCCATAAGGATTTCTTCCATTTTTCATCAAGTAGCCCCCATTTTTCAAAAGTCGCCTCAATGTCTCCCAGAGTTTGATCACTGACCGGCTCAACAAGGTCCTGGTTTTGCACATACTCCTTCAAATGCACGTACTCGTCTCTTCCTGGAGGCTTATCGTGTGAAGGCCACAGCGTATAAGGTAAATAGTACACCACGAATGATGCAAAGTTACTGCTATTACTTGGTGCTGTGGCTGCTGTTGCTGCTGCAGGTGTAGGTGCTGGCACTAAAGAAGGTACTTTGGGCACGCTTAATCGTCCAAGAAACTGGGTCCGAGAAATATCAATTGCCTTGAGCATTCGATCTCTATCTCTTCGTCTTATCCGAGCCCTTTCACGCACATCTTCCCTAGAATTGTATGACCGAGCTCTTTTCGCTCTTCTTGTTTTGATTTCTCGTACATCGCCGCGTCTTTTCACGTCTCCGCGAATTATATCTACCCGCGCAGCAGGGTGTAATCTTGATCCGCGCTTCAAATCAAGATGACGGCCCAGCGACCCCACGTGAGAGAAATTGCGTCCGCAAAAGATACACGTCCGTTTGGGGTCAATGTACGCGCCATCAGCGGTGAGCGGAGTTCCGTCTGCTGCAAACATCTTCACGTGCCAGCCATTGTTTTCCGTAGTAGTGCTTTCCTCGTCGTAATCTTCGTCTTCCTCGCCAGGAGGTATAGCCGCAGTAATGGCAGCCAGAACGTTCGCGTTAACAGGGTTTTCGGGTGTTATGTTGCTAACGTTGTTCAGTTCATTGAAGTTGTACTGGGGTAGCGCATATCCAGTAAGAAACTCGTCACCTCCGTTAGTGCCAACAGCTGAAACAGATGGAACAGTATTCACAGGTGCTCCTGTTCCAGTACCACCACCTGTTCCACCACCACTTCCACCACCACGATTACCTCCAGCAGGCATTAAAATATCGTGATCCTTTTCGGTCTCAATTCGCGTCTTGCGACGTCGGCCGCCGCTGGTGCTCTCTGTGGAAAATGCATTAGGTTGTTTCAGCCCAATTTCAGGATCAATGGCTGCCAGCATGTCGTCGCCATTGGTGATCCCAGCACCGCTGCCAGTACCAGTGCCAGTACTGTAGTGAGCGCCTGTATTGACCATACGCCGCGTTTGGCGCACACGAGCGTGGTCGTTTCGAGGTACAGCCGTTCCGTTGGCAACTGCAATCAGGTCCTCTACGCTGATAGGTTGCGTGCCGTCGTTCTTGGCCACACCGCTTCCGTTGCTCGTATACATTGTATCAATAGCGCCTTTCGTCTTCGTCGCTAGCAGATGTCACTCAACCTGGAGAATACTAAATCAGTCTCAAGCTATTAAACGGGTCTGCAGCTGGTATGCGTATATAGCCAAAGGGGGGGTTTGTATGTGTGTTGACTTGGAAGAATATGCACATCAACAGTAAAGAAAAACTGTACGTTCGAAAAACAATGCACCGTCATCGCAAATCGACAATTATCCAGACTCACCATCACAGTAATCACATTGATTACAGTACAAGGGTTCTACGTGTTTATTTGCGTATTACGTAATCGAGAATGGAAAGAGTGGTCTACAATGAGTTTGAATAAATAAGTCAATGTTCAATATGGGCATAAATGATATTTACTATAAATAGGTATTCTTGGTCTGGGTGCGGTCCAGTACAGTGAGACTGTTTTGCTGGCATACCCGTAATACGACCGTTAGAACGTTTACAACGTCTCGTATCAGAATAACAGTTGCACCACCTAAGAGATTCTGGTTGAACCTATCTGGTACGAGCTTCTGTACTAGTGGGACTGAAGACAGCACTGAGCCGGCTATACCGCTTAAAACCGGCCACATGAGTGCGTGAGCAATCTGTAATGATAAATCACTAGTGTTTATAGTCACATTCGCTCCAACCGGTTGTTCTATCTGCGGTAATTGCTCAGGTTCGTCAGGTAATTCGTTATTCTCATTATCGCCATTAGGTCGTCTAACAAAAACACGTAGTAGCCGTCTAATCATGTTGAGCATTACATTATTCTGTTGTTCTTCCCCTTGTTGTTCATTTTCTTGTTGTTCCTGTTCCTGCTGTTCTGCGTCTCCTCTTCTTCTTGGGTTCTCTTCATCGTTAATACCAATTTCTACAATGAAATTGAGAGCATTGCCCGTGATACTGCCGGACGTTAGAGCATCATTTCTGAACGATGGTCTTAGTCGAGCGACGATTCTAGCAACCAGCGGAACTACTAATTTCTTGTGCAAGTATCTGTAAACCAGTCTAGCCCATGGAATCAAAGTTACACTCAAGCTCGGTCCGGTCAACTTCCATGGCGGTGTCTTGAAAGAAGCTAGCCCTAACGGAGCCAAAACCGAGATCAAATCAATGGTAGATGAATTAACACCAGACAATACCAAGAACAACGGAATTGAAGGAGTATAAATCATTTGTCTGACAGACAGCGCTCTCAATGCAATAGATTCGGTTTGACTATTTACAGATATCCCCAAAAGATCAAGTGCCATATCTCGCGGACACATGCACCGGATAGACATGGCGCCTAGTCCGTACAAGACGGTGTAAACGGCCGAAAACGCCGAGCTTGCAACCGTCGTGGCTAACAGGAAATGGAACCCGGCAGAGTTGGCAGACTCAATAGCATTTCTCAATCTCAAGAACTTGAAATTGTGTTTGCGCTGAATGTATATTCTGTCGCCACACTGGGGGCATTTGATTGCATCAATCCCCTTGGCGGCAATAGTATCAGAAGCCCAGTCAAGAAGACAGCACTGGTGGGCAACTAGCGAACATTTGCAAGGATGCTTCCAATCGTGAGATGCTAGTCCGTGTGGCGGGGGCTCATTATCGGATCCCAAGCATATCCAGCATCTGCCAATATCATCATCCATATCTGTAAAATTAATAGAATATTGCTAGATATATACGGGATCAAACTCATTGGTACATTTAAGATTTTAGTAGTAGACCTATTGTTGATATTTACGTGCGGCTGAACACACACACACACACACTCTCTCTCTCTCTCTCTCTCTCTCTCTCTCTCTCGCACTTACTCATTGTAATGCTAACATGGGTGTCAAACAAACAAGTGACAAAATACTACAGAAAATGTCAATATGCCCATGTAATGCACTTACAAGGGTGGTGCATTACTCCTTAATATAATTAACATATCATGGAGCTGCATTTTATTGAATTCTGTTGCAAAACAGATGTTGTGAAATTTCACATGATGTATTGTGTGTTGCACGTTGTATGGCAAAACTTCTATTGGCTTCTATTTGGACATTTTGATCAACAAAAATGATACACAATTAACCCATTATAATGAAATTCAAAATTTTGCAATTTGATGATTTTCGTTGCATGGTGAAATGTCCGCGGTAATTGTTATGCAGCGGTGGGCCGCCAATCAATCAATCAAAAAAAATATGTAAATAGATTTACCTATACCTCATGCTAAACCGTTTTCCAAGGAGTACTCGTGGCTATCTATTGTTGCTGCAGGGAAGATCAGTGTTTTGGCCAAACCCTTTTAGACAATTACATGGGTCTTGTCCGTCCGGCCCACAGACCCAGGGTCTTTGAACACGTACATATATGTGTTCGTGTCCGTGTCCGCGTCGGCAGATGCAGCGCACCAAAACCATAAGGCGGAGCATCTCTAGTTATACCCGAGTACACGTACGACCACTCCTCCGTCTTTTAGCATCTGTAAGAGCCCCCAATTAGATGCAAGTGCGGGATCGCTTGGCCAGTTCCGAAGAAAGATCGATCTGCTAGCTTTCTACAGGGCCATCATCCACCATGATAATGATGGGTTTGTACATATGCATGTCTTACCTTTTCGTACATGCACATAAATATTTATGTCCCCAGACATATTATACATATTGTACATGGTATACATGATATACGCAGTGTATGTGCTAAAGGAAAAACATACCTGTCGTATACATTTAACGGTGCGCTGTACAGGGGTGGAAAAGTGAGTCAGGATATATTTTCATGCAAAGTAAACAGTAAATTTCACCAGCCGCAACAAACCGACCGGGGGGCGTTTTCTCTTCCCTTTTGTTTACTTTTTTACGCCAGTGGATTCGTTAGTTTCACCCGGTCCTGTCGTATAAATTTCGTTTACGAGCCAGGGATCGTTTCTGGTTGTGAGGTCAGCTGTAACGAGATCAGTGGACCTGAAACTGACTGGGTTTTCGGGGGACTCACACCGATCGATCGTTGAATTCAGGGGTAACCAGAAAAAAAAAAAAAAAGAAAGAAAGAAAAAAAAAAAGAACTATAATAACAAACATAACTAAAATCCCAGCAGAATAATAAAACATCGGACCAAATGAAAAGGGGAATCTTGTGATTACATGCGATAGTCATAAGTACCAGCTAGCTACGCTTTAGTTCATTAAAAATCGTCAAGCTTTAATCAACAATTAGGACCGCAATCCGAGATGATGTTAATGTATCATGCAGCTACTTTTACCCCCTGTAATAATACTAAAAAAAAAAAAAAAAAATAACCCAACCCACCCCCCATTCTCACATCAATTACAAATGCATTATCTAATGAAATTAGTACAGACACAAGCAAATTAACATGTCAACAATGGGTTTGTAGGGGGGGGGAAGCCTTGAGGATCTAAAATATTATTTTTTTTTCCTGTGTCCCACTAAGATTAACCTTCACCCTGTAATAGCAGACTTTTTTTTAGCCTGGTTCTTGAACATGTATAATACAACCCTGTCAATTGCTAGTAGAATAGGTCTTTGAGCTACTACTACACGGGACATATACACCCAATAAAAGGCCTCATGTGTTTAGTTTTAAGAATCCCTTAAATGTATGTTTATAGTTCAGGGTTAGTTGAGTTACATCGCATTATAATACAGATCCCCTGAGTTTAACCTGAAGTGAAAGCCTCAAAAGTAAACAACTCATTGAGAAATAAAAAAAGAAAAAAAACCAAATTACACACAAACCACATAAACCCATATCTTAAGAAACATCTATTCCTGTGAAAACCTATAGTTATGTTTGAGTCCACGCTGCATTGCCCCATCTGCTTCATCTCTATTCGCGGGATCGGACAGATCTCGAGGTCTGCACTTTAGGTCTCCCTTTGCCCCTACTAAAATTATCCATCCCTGTACAAAACTGCACGCAGTATGAGAAACCGGAAATCACTCTTTCTCTGAACCTCATCTATGAACTAAATAACTTTGAATACACAGGTGCATGTATGCAGAAACAGTAAAGTATTATTATTTCATATTTTATTTTATTTTATTTTATTTCTTTTCTCACCCTTTAAAATTAGGGGGTAAATTCACATACAGAAAAAAAAAATTACGCATTGGCTAGCCGACTACAGCGCACCTGCGCAGGATGCATCATGAAACCATATAGAAATAAAGAAATCTAGGGCAAAACACAGAGAAACGCTGCCAAAATGCATGATCTTTTTCTGTAACACTGGCGCGCTAAACGCACAGATCTGATGCACCATCCCGCAAGTCACAGATCTTTTCCTCGTACGTTACGCGTTTTGTGACACTTTAGCGCTAGCACTATAGGGCTAGTACGTGTGTGTACATACATACATGTATGTGTATGTGTATACATGGCAGTCGATAGCGCAAGATCTTCCCTTAGCCCCATTCTGAGGTACCTTTTGGCGTCTGTGTATCACCACACGTTAAATCGCCGGAAGGGAAGGCCCCCCCTAGTTAGCTCCAACGCTAGTTTCGTTTTGTATGCCGGGCCCATGGATACTTTTATCTTGATAGGCCCATACATACATACATACACATTACATACAAACATACATACAAACATACATACAAACATACATAATATGTATGTACGTATGTATGGTGATTAGAAGTGCCTACCCGCACTCTGCGTGTACCGTATTAAACTTCAGATCCTTTTTTTTTGTTGTTATGTTTTGTGTACATGTCGAGGCATTAACTTCCTACTTGGACCCACTCAGAGACCCACAACTCTATGTCTCGCAAAAAAGCATAAAAACCCCCCAACCTGCCGCCTACTGCAATGTGAAGCTCAAGTATATCAGCAGTTCCCGGCGGGAGAAGCACACAGAGCCAGCGCTGCACAGCTAGTACCCAGCAATAAACACACTATCATCAACAATAGTATCTCCCGAGGGAAAAAAGTGTCTTTCTTAGTTATTTGCAATTCTAAGTTCTATTTTTTTCTTCTATTATTACAATTCTTTTGTTTTCTTTAACTTTTTTTTCCTCTTTCATTTCTGTTTCTTTGCTTAGTCCGCCCTCGAGTATCTGGCGCGGACCTATTGGAGGAAGAAAAAAAAATTAAAGAAGGAGAAAGAAGAATCAAAAAAGAAAAAATAAAGCATTGTTGACGCGGACCTAATTGTATTGTGGTCAAAGTTACACTCTCATTATTTGCTATTAATACTCTGGATTATTAGCATTTACAAGTCACCGGCTCATTTTTTGTATTGGGTTTTACTTTCGACGCCGCTAAGTTCTTTGAAACGCTCGAACCAACCTCTGGGATTTTACGTGTGTGTATATATATCCCTGTCTTTTTGCAATTTAAATCAATTCAAAAGAGAAACAAATAAAAAGGGTTAGAACGCGTCATATTCAAAATTACAATCTGTCAAAAATGTCTTCTGTTGCTACTTGTACAGTCAGTTGCGCTGGACGTCCAACGTCTGGTAAAGATCAACCAGCAATGAGCGACCTTCCACAACAGCAGCCACACCAAAACCAGCATCAAAATCAACATTTGCACCAAAATCTGCACCAGCAGTATACCCAACAATTCTACCCTATGCTTCGCAAAATTGGCACCCTGGAAATTACAGGAGTTATCAAAAATGATCCTGTGCAGGGAGTCTTTTCTGCCGTTGAAACCGCATCAACTGGTAACAAGAACTACGTTATCAAACGAATCAGACGACGTCGTCCTTTGACTCATCCTAATAATAAGCTTGTCCAGTACAATCTCAGCTCGTTCAAGGATAACCAGTCGGAGATTTCGTTACAACGACGCGTTCAAGATCATCCATGCATTTTGCCCATACAACAAGTATGGGGCGATAATAAGTTCTTCTACGTTGTGCTTAACCTGTGTCGACGCGGTGACCTTTTCACAGCTATAACCGAAACCAGGCAATTTGTTGGTGACGACGCTCAAGTGAGAGCAGTTTTCTTGCAGATTATAGATGCAGTCATACACTGCCACGAACGCGGTGTATACCATTGTGATCTCAAACCTGAAAATATCCTGATTTCTGATGACGGGAAGTATATCAAACTGGCCGACTTTGGATTAGCAACTGTCAATGCTATGACCATGGACTATGGATGCGGGTCATCTTTTTACATGGCTCCAGAAAGATTGGCTCCTAACCGGAAACTTACGCCTGACCATGTGTACCCTACATCTGCCTCTGATGTATGGGCTCTTGGTGTTATACTATTGAATCTTGTTTGCGGCCGTAACCCTTGGCATCAAGCTATAATCAGTAATGATTCTAATAATAATAATAATAATAATAATAATCAGCAGCAGCAGCAACAACAACAACAGCCTAGAATCAGTACTAGTTACGGACAATTCTTGTCTGATCCGACTTTTTTGGAAAAAATCTTGCCGGTATCTCCACAACTTAATGACATTTTACGAAGAGTGTTTTGCTCTGATCCATTTGAAAGAATTGATGTTTATCAGTTCAAAAACCTGGTTGCTACTTGTCCAAAGTTCTCAAGAATAATCAATGCTACTCCCAGAAGAGTGCTTTTCCCCGAACACAGACATGGCGAATCACAGTTTCTCCAAGACAAGGCCAGGTTGTTGCCGCCGTTAGAAATATCGCCAGTAAAACCAAGACCAAAACGAACAAACTATACCCCAAAAATCACACCGCGGTCGTCAAGGTCGTCGAGTGTATCCAGTGCATGTGATTCATTATCATCTTCATCATCTTCGTCTTCAGATTCCGAGAATCCAGACCCTGAGAAGCCAGATTCCAAGAAAAGAACTTTAGACGAGGATACTAACCCTAAAAGGAAAAAGAGAAAAGCCGGTCATGTGCTGCTCTTGACTCCCACGTCTCCATGAGATATCTAACCATAATATGTAGAAACACACCCATTTATATATATATGTATTAATGATAATTTATTTAATCTATGCTACCTAGCGGTATTACAACTTTGTGATAGTCTCTCCCCATTGGTCGATAGTGAAACTTGAACTGATGCTGTTATCAACGACCCCGTTGATGAGCACAGTAGGGCTGACATGGATAGAGTTCTGGCGAGACTGTTTGACGAAATACTTTATATCTGCTTGCAGCTTGTTTCCTGCATTCTTGTTAGGTCCCTCTGGCACGGTCACGATATCCAAGAACGCCTTTGGGTCGACCCCGACAGACGAGTGCGCAAGCTCCGCCAGCCGCTTGTATGTATCGGCGCGCGACTCGTGGTAGACGGCCTCGTCGTAGTAGGTGTCGCTGACCTCGAACAGGGCTTTGGAGAACTGCCAGAACTTCGCGGGCTCGAGCTGCGCTACAGCCAACCCTGCCTCAGCGACAAGCGTCGACGTAGGGTGCCACGGCTGCACCTGGTGTCGGAAAATGAACTGGACATCTGAAGGAACTTTGGCCCCGCCGTCTGTCAACTTGTCAACAGTCAGAAACAGCTTCTTGCTGAAGGGACACACGTAATCAAGATAAAGGTCAATGGAGTTCTTGCCAATGCCAATGACATGGCTAGCGTACTTGGGTGCAATTGACATTTCGTAACCTCTCCTTGTAGAATGTTATAGAAAGAAAGATTGCAAGTAAGATATGGCAAAGTATTTATAATCTAGTTACCATTAATGATCATCATTTCCATACCCGATAACGTTATATCACAGATGTTTTTCTGGGACCTGAAACCTTGTGCGGTGGAGTCAAGGCCAGTAACACCTTTTTTTTCCAAGTACGCGTACATTTAGTGCTTAGCAATGTAGATTACAAGATATTTACATACAGGTTTTTATGTCTTTTGTACTAATTCTTTGTGGAAGATTGGTTGTTGTTAGTACCTTTTTGGATACGGTCAAAAATTCCCAATCCACTAGCAATGAGACCACCCATATCGCCCAATTGTGCAGGCACAACCACTGTATTGCTTTCCTTTGCCAGTTCGCCAAAGGCGTTGACGTACTTCTCAGCGACCTGCAACGAAACGGCGTCTTTCCCGCCGGGTGTCTGCTCAATTGCCTTGGCAACCTCGCGTATACCCTCAGCGGTAGCCTTTGCACGGGCCAAGATGGCCTGGGCCTCACCCTGAGCGCGATTAATATTCTCAGTTTTCTCAGCTTCAGATGCCAAAATCGTAGACGTCTTCTCACCCTCGGCTCGGTTGATAGCCGATTGCCTGTGACCTTCACTCTCCAGGATCTCTGCCCGCTTCGACCGTTCCGCGGAGACCTGTCTGTGCATTGCCTCGAGCACATTGGCCGGCGGGTGGATGTCTCGTATCTCGTATCGCAGACACTTGACCCCCCATTCTTTGGCAGCCTCATTGATGGCAATGGTGATGTTCGAGTTCAGGTTCTGGCGCTCCCGCAAAACATGATCCAGCGAGAGCTGGCCAATCTCGCTCCGCATGGTGGTCTGCGCCAGCTGAGATATGGCGTACTCGGCGTCTTCGACCCCGTAGGAGGCCTTGTATGCGTCAAACACCCGAATGTACAAAACGCCATCCATCTCGAGAGTCACATTGTCCGCAGTGATGGCAGACTGGCTGGGGATCTCAATAGCAGCCTCCTTGAGCGACTGCACATACCGGATACGGTCCAGAAACGGTACCAAAATGGCAAGCCCGGGCTCGAGGATCCGATGGAACTTGCCCATCCGCTCAACCACCCATGCGGTCTGTTGTGGCACAAACCTGATAACAGTGTTCGCTGGCAATGCCTGTCGCTGGAAAAAATTCATGTTGCTTGAGCCTGAGGCGCCGCCGCTCAGCAACCGCCGCTGCGTGAACCGCAGCGGCTGGCTGGCCGTCAGCTGTTGAATGGCTAGTCTTGCCCCTCGCGTCGTTCGCCAAATCATCGTGAATACGTTTGTTGAATGATGTGGAAAACTGGGAACAGCCAGTACACTTTAAATAATGTTCGCCTATTAAAAAATGGGTAATGATCGATACACCGATATCCGGTGGTGGTTGCCATGGTGATGAAAATTAATATGGAGCTCCTATTAAGGAAACTCTACAGGACATGCCAGCTTTTTATATTCTATGTAATTACGATATTTTTGAAATTAGTTTTTGTTTTTTTCTACTTGGTTTCATTGACACCGTTGAGCTCTTTGCCACGGTACCAGTCAGCTACCAGGAATGCGATATCCAGAGATTGAGACAGACTTAATCTAGGGTCACATAGCGTATCGTATCTCAGAGTGAGGTCTTCGTCTTCCAAGTCCTGGGAGCCTCCAATACACTCTGTTACAGCGTCGCCGGTCAGTTCCAAGTGCACGCCGTTGAGCATGCTGCCGCAGTCGCGGTGTGCTTCCAGCGAGTACTGAATTTCGCGGAAAATGTCATCAAAGTATCGGGTCTTCAGCTTACTCACTGGACTCGTCTTGGTGTTGCCGTGACACGGGTCTGCTACCCAGACGACCTTGTGTCCGGTTTTTTGAACTGCCTTGATATGGTCAGGCAGCATGTCTCTGACTTTGTCCACGCCGTATCTGGTGATCAAGGTCACTCTGCCGGGCTCGTTGTCAGGGTCAACTATATCCAGCAGCCTTACCAGCTCGTCGGTGACTGTAGAAGGACCTACCTTGATGCCAATAGGGTTAGCTACCCCGCGGAAGAACTCGACGTGCGCGCCGTCAATTTGCCGCGTACGGTCGCCTATCCAGATGAAATGAGCTGACGTGTTGTACCATGATTTCCCGCCAGTGGTAGGGTTGCGCAGATGACGGGTCAGAGTCTGCTCGTACTCGAGCATCAACGCCTCGTGGGCAGTGAAAAGGTCAACGGTGCTCGTGGCTGGCGAGTCTGCTGCGCCGACCGTAGATAAGAACTTGAGTCCTTCGCCAATGGAGTCCACGACACGCTGGTACCGTTCCCTGACGTGGTCCAACCGCACGTGGCTAAGGTCCCAGTCGAGTCTGTTATGCAGGAGATCAGCAAACCCGCCAGATAAAGTGCCCCTGATGAAATTCAGCGTGGCGGCGGAATGGAAGTAGCTCGACACCAGCCTAGAAGGATCCGGCTCGCGGTCGTCCACGTCGTACCCGTTGACGTTGTCTCCACGAAAACTGTTGACGACCCGTCCGTCGTCGAGCGTCTCGGTGGGCTTGGACCGCGGTTTGGCGTACTGGCCAGCGATACGCCCTACCCGCACAACAGGGAGCCCCGTGCCCCAGATAAGCACCAGCGACATCTGGAGAAGCACCTTGAGCTTACCCTCTATTTTGTCCTGTGTGCAGTAGTCGAACAACTCTGCGCAGTCGCCGCCTTGCAAGATGAACTTCTTGCCCAGCGCAGCGTCTTTCAGGTGGCCGCGCAATCGCTCAACCTCTGACGGGTGCACGAGCGGCGGCAGCGACTCGAGTTTTTCCAAAGCATGTTCAACGGCCTCCCGGTCGCTGTATGTGACGTCTTGCCAAATTGGCTTGGATTGCCACGAAGTCGGTGTCCAGCCATTGTCAGCAGGATTCTTGGCAAAAATAGGCTTTTCAAGGTCATCACTGGACCGCGTACGCAGTCTAGCCGCAGATTTGGCTCCTTCGCTTGCAACGAGCTTCGGAGGGTCTATAACGACCACTTTTCTTTCACTCATACTGGTTGAATAAAGGTATGACAAAACAAAAAAAATAAAAAAGAACCTACCAGGTATAACTAAGTATAGTATTGACTCAATGTGATCAAGATAGACCTAAAAATTTCCCGGATCGGATAAATTTTTCACTTAGTCACGTGGTACCCCGGATTTTTTTCCATTGGTAAATTGTAACCTTTGACAGTACTTTGACAATACTTAACAAGTGTATGAATACAAGAATTACAAGATTGAATTAATTACAATTGATTAATCTCCACTGACTAGACACGTTCAATTACAATAGAGCTGGCACCGCCACCGCCGTTACAGATAGCAGCAACACCGATTTTACCCTGTTCTTGCTTCAGAACCGAAGTCAAAGTAACGACGATACGAGCACCACTGCAGCCCAAGGGATGGCCAATAGCCACAGCACCACCGTAGACGTTAACTTTTGAGGTATCAAGACCCAAGATACGAGGGTTGACGATCCCGACGACACTGAAAGCTTCGTTGAATTCGAAGAAGTCGACTTGGTCGAGCTCAATTTTAGCATGTTTCATTGCCTTGGGTACTGCCAAACTTGGAGCACTGGGGAACTTGATAGGATCACTTGCAGCTTCACCCCATCCCAAGATCTTGGCAATAGGCTTCAATCCGAGTTCCTTGACCTTGGCCTCGCTGGCCAAGATGACAGCAGCGCCACCGTCGTTGATAGGAGAACTGTTGGGAGCAGTCAAGCTACCATCCTTTTTGAAAACAGGTCTAGCTGATCTGAGTTTCTCCTCGTTGAGTCTTCCAACTTCCTCGTCGACAGAAATGGTCACTGATGGTTTACCACGGCCACCGGGGACCTCAATAGGGTAAATCTCCTCTTTGAATTTCCCGTCGGCGTGAGCCTTAGCGGCCTTCTTGTAAGACTCAACGGCAAAATCGTCCTGCTCCTGTCGCGAGACATTGTGCTCTGCGGCGGTATCTTCGCCAGCAACACCCATAGCCTCGTTGGTGTAAGCATCCTTGAGACCGTCGCGCTCAATACCATCAACGATACTGCCGCCGCCGAACTTGAGACCAGTACGGCCGGAGGGCAAGTAGTGGGGCACGTTTGACATGGACTCGGCACCGCCAGCAACAACAATGTCAGCGCTTCCAGTGAGAATCGACTGGGCACCGATGATAATGGCCTTGAGACCAGAGGCGCATACTTTGTTGACGGTGGTAGCGACGGTTCTGGTGGACAAACCAGCCTTCAATGCAACTTGACGAGCAGGTGCTTGTCCGACATTAGCGCTGTAAACGTTACCAAAAACGATTTCGTCAACGTCTTCAGGTTTGATCTGTGCCTTTTCCAAAGCGCCTAAACGTTAGATAAAATTGGTTACGACAGTTAGGAAGTTGGGTAGTGGTGGTGTGTTTTTTTTTCTTTCCATTTCCCTGGTTTGCAATAAAGAAAAAGGATCTTACCCTTGACGGCGTGGGCACCGAGGTCGACGTATGTCTGGCCAGAAAGGTTTCCCAAGAGACTTCCAATTGGAGTTCTGGCGGAGGATACAATATACACAGAAGACATTTTAAACGAATGGAAACTGTTCGAGGAGGTAAAGCGAAAGGATGGATATGATTGTTAAGGATCTGTCGATTTCTTGATCGATCTGTTGGGTTCATTTGTAGTAGTAGTAGTAGCAGTGCCACGAAATTTAACGTACGTGCATTTTTGATAGAATACCAAACCAACTTTAGTTAGAGACCAGATCGTAGCTACAGTACTATACAGTACACACACTGGTAACTGTGAAATTTTTCCAAGTAGTAATGATATCCAACAACGAAAAGGAATTCCACTTGGCTGTGCTGAAAGGCGGCAAACGACTTGACGGTCGCAACTTTGACGAGTTCCGAAAGTTGAAGATCACATATGGTACTAATTTCGGTAACGCGCATGTACAATTAGGCGACACAAAACTGGTAGTGCAAATCAGCGCTGAGGTTGTGAAACCACACGAAGACAGAGCGTATGAGGGGATATTCATGATAAACACTGATATATCTTCCATGGCCGGTCCCGAGTTTGAGAATTTCAGATCAACTGAGGACGAGTTACTGATTGCTAGGGTAGTTGAAAAAACTATTCGTCGATCTAATGCGTTGGATCTTGAATCATTATGTATCACTGCCGGTAAATCAGTCTGGAGAATCCGAGCTGACGTGCATTACCTGGATAACGACGGATCCTTGGTTGAGGCTACGTGTTTGGGGGTGATGGCTGCATTGTTGCATTTCAGAAACAGAGACATTTCTATTGAAGGTGAACGAACTATAGTCCATTCAGTAACTGAACGAGAACCGATCCCGTTGTCTATTTTGCATGTCCCTATCTGTGTATCTTTCAGTTTCATTGAAGATCAGTGGTTTGTGGACGCCACTGCCAAAGAGGAGCTTGTGCGTGACTCGGTCATGACTATCACTGTGAACAAGAACCGGGACGTTTGTCAGATCATCAAACCCGGTGGGATACAAGTAGAAGCGCTAACGATACTACAATGCGTCGAAGTTGCTCTAAAATATGCTAATGACTTTACAGACCTTATATACAAAGTATTGAAGGATGCTACACCCGAGGTAAACACGATTCTTCAAGCAGAGAATGACCGTTAGTTGGGTGGTGATGAAGGATTGAACAGCAGGTTTGTCGAACCGCCGCCGCTGCCGCTGTTGGCGGTTTCTTCGTCTTGGCTAGTGGTCTCGACGGCAGGTAACTGAGAATAATTAAGGTAAAGCAGTAACAGTGACAAGTTGGATGTGACTATAATAGTTCCAATGACTATTAGATGAGTAACGGATTTGGAGGACAATGCAACGAAAAACAAAAGTACTGTGAAGGCGTATATTTGTAAGGCCATCACCAGCTCAATTTGAACCCTAGGGCTTATCAGCAGCATTCTGGCTAGGGGCAAAGATGTAATTCGCATTCTCTCAGAATCCAGTTTCTCAGTCATTTATTCTTCAGGGGTGGGTAAGTGAGTGAGTGAGTGAGTTAGTGAGTGGTGATACCTATTTGCAATTACTCAGATAGTTATACTCCCAGTGTCGCTTCTTTCGCTGGGTGGTGTCCACGAATGAAATCCACATGGTTATACCTATCCATTATTTGTGGAACGGGGAAACGTTGTCTCATGCATGTAAATATATTCATATCAGGTACGCCTATCAGTACCAGATTAGGGCACGTGCCAACTCTATGTAGTTCCCAGATACAAATCGCCGATTTCACAATAGACGTACAGCTGCTGCCCTTACTCTCTCCCATTATGTATTTATCAGTGTTTTTATGAATATTCATGTATATCTCAAATACGTTGGGATAAGTGGTCTATTTCAGTAGTAGTAGTATAAACCCAATAAAAATTCACTATATGCCAATATAAAAAATATTATGTTTTGCCTTGGTAGTCCGACATTTGTCAATAAATATGTTCACTTTGAATACCCTGTAGAGCCCGCAGAAGATCTTCTTCGACGGTTGGCTTCAGCAATGTTACCAAAGTACTCTCGCTGGGCTATTGGATGTGCCTTCGTAGGAGACTGGAACGAGAACGCCCATTCAGTAAACGACTGACGGCGAGGTCGCGGTGGTTCAGGTTTGCCGTTAACTTCGTTCAACGCCATTATAGTAAAAGTAAGTAAAAGTAAAGTAAAGTAGAGTGAGGTAGAGTAAAGCAAAGTAGAGTAGAGTAGAGTAAAGTAATAGTATTAATTCACCAAGAGATAAAGAGGAAGGTATTTATATAGTGGAGAAAGGGTCATCTTTTGGATGGATTTTGCGGGGTAACGATTCTCCTATCACTGGACCAGCAAACAAAGCTTCCTAATCTACCTTCCAGTATTACTAATACCTTTAAGTTATCTCTACCAGTTACCAGTACCAGTAATCTATGGCGTCAACAGCTGAGTACTAGCAGATACGTACAAGCAGCTGGTACATACATTTTCTTTTTAATCTCATCTGTACGTAAGCCAGCGAGCATCCCACTTAGACCAATAATATTCTGTGGAATATAATGAAGATCTTGGGATATGCCAGTGCTTTAATTGGTACAGCCAGTAGTAGTAGTAGTAGGAGTAACTCGGAATGAGTTCACTGAGGAGGCTTTAACTCGTGTACAAATCATGTGATCTAGACATTATTAAGCTATTAATCTACAACCAGTTGCAGCCAGTTACAAGTGGCATATAGCCAGTTACAAAGGTATATAGCCAGCTACCAACGGTGTACAGCCAGCCACGGCTTAGCGCCAGACATATACGTATATACGTATATATCTATGTATGTATATAGGTCTAAGTGTGGGTGTATGCAAGCAGTCTCTCATGATTAACAGGTGATATTTGATCGGTAATGTGCTTACCGACAAATACTGGGGTAGGGGCCTACGTTACCTGGTGCTCAGTAGGACAGGACCGGGCCAAATTTATCCGGATCCGATCGATTTCGACCGTTTGTGCTAACTGACTCGTGGGGTTTAAGCGTGGGGCTTTATTGATATATTAACGACTCCTCGATCTGATGATGAGTGAAACATTTCTCGATATTTTGACCCCAGAAATCTGAAATCTTTTTCCGTTTGGAATTACAAATATCTTTTGCTGTTTGTTTTCGTTTTTGTTGTCTATTTCTTCTTTATAAATACATTATCACAATTACCAAGAATGACGGTAGTTATAATCGCTGGACCGGCCGGTACAGGCAAAAGTACCTTGGCTGCTAATCTTGCCAAAGCCTTCGACGCCCCGTTCATAGAAGGCGACGACCTTCACCCACAGGCCAATGTCGACAAAATGGCCCACGGAATCCCATTAAATGACGACGACCGATGGGGCTGGCTCGCCACTGTTGCTGTTGAGTCCGCCAAGGCCGCCGCTGATAACTTCAAAAAGAGTAAACACGACTTAGCGTTTGCTACTTGCTCCGCTTTGACCGCACGATACCGTGAGCATTTGAGAAAACATCTCGGTACTGAGGGTCACGACCTCTTGGTTCTGTTCCTCTATGCTTCTAAAGCAGAGCTCGTCGACAGAGTCAAGACCAGAAAGGGTCACTACATGGGAGCCGAGATGGTGGAAAGCCAGGTCAATTTAATGGAAGTCCCCAAGGAAGATGAAAAGGATTGTTTACCAGTTCTTACTACTGATAAACCTATTGACACTATATACAATGAGTGTTTGGAAGTTGTCAAGTCAGTTATTGCCAAGAATCAGAAGCAGAAGTAGGGGGGGTTTTTTTTGTCATAGCATCATATCTTTGCATCGATAGGGATCAAGGAAATACTGAATTTTAGCTTCACATAGTTCTTTCAATTTCACCGCTGATGGCCTATCAATGAAATTGTTGGGGAACCGGTATGATAACCATAGAAATAAGTTAATAATCCAATGAATGTCCTCTAATAGTCCCGTATTAATGAAATCTGATTGATTTTTAGCCATGGGTGTCCCCAGTAACTCAAGATCTAATCTCGAGATATCTAATAACGTTTTGGATTCCCCTCTAGCTATTATCTCGCAAAACCCTCGGAACGCTTGACGCACCTGGGGTTTGGTGATTCTGACCGGTGCCCTACAAAGCAGGATTTTCTCTTCCAGCATGAGCCCATCAATGTCTATAAATAATTCCGCAATTTCTATCATTTGCGTCAGATTGGCAAACCTGAACTTAGGTCCCAAAACTGTGTTCTGCGATAACATGCTCAGTAAAGTATGCAATTCAACGTCGACTCCAACTTTGTGGGCATAATCATGGATCAACGAGTCTGGCGGGAAAAGGTATGCAAATTTTATCTTGGGGGTGTCTACCGCCAAACAGTACTCAATGTATTTGAACGCAAACGGACTCAATGACGTTACATACCCCGGTTCTCTAGCAACGTCTTCACCAGAAGTAGTACTGGTAGTACTAGTATTGTCTCCAGCAACTCGAAATCTGCCTGCTCTGCCGGCAATCTGTTTTACTTGTCCGTGAGGTACGGGTATAGTCTTGGTACCATCAAATTTCTCGAGTTTGCTGAATATTATCCGTCGAATGGATAAATTGAGTCCCATCCCAACGGCATCACTGGCAATCAAGAACTCATACTCGGAATCGGGTTTATTGAACTCTCTGGCCTGAGCGGCTCGAACATCAGCTGGCAATGATCCGTAAATAATCGCACATTTCATGCCAGTACGTTCTTCGATTATTGACTTGATACGGAAAAGGTCTCGCTTGGAAAAGGCAACAATACAATCGCCTCGTTCCACGTTCTTGTAAAAGCCTCCTATATCACTTTTCTGTACCACTAGCGGGTTCAATCTTTTGTACTTGATAACTTTCAAATTGTCGCCAGTTTGTTCGACTAACCGTCGTATCAATGACTCAGATGCAATGTCACCACAGAGATGGATTTCTCGTGCTCTTAACCCTAAAAATGCCTCGGTCCACGCACACCCACGCTGTTCGTCCTCTATCATTTGAATTTCGTCTATAACTGCAACATCCATTTGTCGGTTAAGGTTCACCATTTCAATGGTACCACTATCGAGCTCGGCCAACGTTCCGTCGGGGTTGAACTCGTTGATAACCTCTTCGCCGGTCACGAGATTGCAAGGGATACCTTCGTCTTTAAACCGGTGGTAGATCTCTCTTGCCAGTAGCCGCAGTGGCCCCGCGTATGCGCCAGACTTGGCCTGCTTGAGAGCATTCAGCGCCGTGTGGGTCTTACCACTGTTGGTCGGGCCTATGTGAAGGTACACATCACGACGAAGCGCGCGTGCTAGCGGGTATAATACTGCGGGCTCGGTCAAGTCTAACGGTTCAACTCTGCCCTTGATTTTCGGGTCATAATATCTCAAAAAAAGACAAAACCCTCGTAGCAGTAATTCGGAGGTGTTCCTGAAAAACTCCACGTACTGTTCTTCAATGTTCGTGCCTTTACCTGACTGGTCCACTATAGACAGGTACCCGTCACGGATTTTCAAAATATTCGGGATGGTTTTGATCTCGCGACAGTAACTGCGGTACTCGTCGAGGGTCATTTTTTCACCTGCATCGTCGTCGTCCTGGTAACGTTGTCGCTGTCGCTCCAAGATATCAGCCGACCGTTTCCCCAGCTCGTTTTTCACAACTACTGTTATGTATTCCCGCAGGTAATCGTTGTTACTGTCCAGCTTGTTCCACTCCGGGCGCAGGAAGTTCGTCTGCTCGTAGAGATAATCCATGCGCGGTTCCACGCAGATCTTAAATGCATTCAAAAGACAGTTCAGCTGATCCTTAAACGGGAGCACCGTGTACCCGGTCTCGCTGATCCGCAGTTTGACAAACTGGCGGTACTTCCTGTACTGAGGCGGCATTTGCCGTTTTATCTCGTTTATCTGGAAATGCTGTTCAGCCTGTGGCGGTTTCGTCCCTGGCGACGGGGACGATGATTTATGATGATGAGGATTCGGGCCAACATGCTTGGGCGGTTGTTTCGTGATAGGCTTGGTACTGGAAATATCACTTTTCCATCGTATTGCAGGTCGTAAGTATATACAAGGAGATGTCACAGACCGGGGCAGTTGCCGTACGGTCTTGCAAATCCGGTTCATTGAAGATTCGGATTAATGGTCATTAAAATTTCGAGCCCGATTTTTCACCAGATCTGTAGCTAGTGTTTATTTCGCCAGATCAGATAAAAAAAATAAAAAATAAAATAAAATTAGTTATCGGCTAATCATTGCAATATTGCAATCTAGCAACTACTAGTGAATACTTTGAACATTGACATTAATTCTATATACCATTATATACCATTATTTACCATCGCAATACCCTCAATCAGTACCTTGGTCATTCATTTATTATCATTGATTTTCGCATGTGCACCTCTTGACTACTGTTCTTGTAGCATATACCCGGTTCTGCACGTCTGCCGAGTCTTTCGCGCTCATTGCAGCCGTTGCCTTGTTCGTGGTAAGTTTGTGAGTACCAGCTGTTTTCGGGAACGCCGGTGGCCTTGTTTTGATATGCACGCTTGTCACTGGAGGCTCTTTCCACGAGGTACCGCCCACGACTTTGGCTGGGAATTTTTTCCCGTCGATTTCCTGAATATCAGTGTCTTCAAAGCTGCCCGTCGTGTTTGCATGCGCCAGGTAAATCTTCAAATTCTGCGAGTCAAACACCGTGTATGCGTGCTTGAAGAACGCGTCGCCCAAAACGTACGACGGTGCGCCTAAAAGTGCAAGCGCGTTAACGTTCTTGGGCCCGTCGTCGACCCAAATGTACTCGCCCGGTACCATCAGGTCGTCCAGAGGGATATCGACCGAAAAGTGGCCCAGGTTGAACGTCACCACCGTGCTATTGTCGTACTTCACGTCCTTTGGTGCATAAAACGCCTGGTACTTTTCGTGGTACATAAACTGGAGCTTCTTGCCAATCTGTCGCACAAATCCTGGCGGCAGCTGGCTAAACGGCGACCCTGTATCCAGCACAGCAACGTTATCCACAGTGTAGTTGTCGCCGTGGTCCATTGCAAGACTGTCCAGTCTTAGCTGGTAGTACAATGGTTTCCTGTTCATTGACGGCGACCCGCCGCCGCCGCCTACGCTCGCGCTGCCGTGCGCAGGGATATCAAACTCGTAAAATGGAGCAATGTACTTGTTAGCGTCTACACCGCCAAAAATAACACTACCGTCCTGGCTGCCGCGGTCGAGCACTACTGAAAAAGTAGGCGACCCGGTCTGGTTTTGCTCGTAAAACGCCTGCGGCACGTTAGTGTAGTTGGGGTGCTTTGTGGAGATACGGCCGCCCAGCCCTATACCTATGAGGCCGGGTACACCTGCAGTGAGAGCAAAATCGTTGATAACTCCAAAGGGGTAGTCTTCGAGCTTGTAGTTGCCAAACTCAATAGTGTCAGTGGCCCACTTGCCAAACACCCCGCCTGCGCCGTACAGTGCCTGGAAATCGACGTTCATGTCCTTGAACGACTCGGATTTTGTGGGGTCAAACTGCGGCGCAGAGTTGTACGACCGGTTGGGGCCGAACACCCACAGGTACGGCGACCCCGTGTCCAGACCCACCTGGATCTCCTGCGGCGGGGTACCCACGGTTATATTGGTGAGGTAGAAATTGTAGCTGGTAGTCAGCGTCAGGTTAGTGTCGACCGCGTCTCGCGTTTCGAGCTCCTGCGGTGGCCGGTAAAGGTAGTGTGTTTTGTCAACCCAGTCGCCGCAAAAAGGGTTTAGCGTGTTGTGTGCTTGTAACGGGAAGTAAATGTGGTTGGATTTATCTGCATGTACATGTCGCAGCAACCCCAAGCAAGTCAGCCCGGCCCAAGTTGATAGTAACATTGGTCCAAAGAGGGCTTGCAAAAGACTAAAAAGAGCCAATAAAGAAAAGAAGAAGAGTAGTACAACTGGTCTTCCAGAGGACTTCTATGTTATTGGGTTAACAATAGTTGAGATTCACTTGTATTTGAGTATACAAATCAACCAACGCACAGACGATTTTTCTTTAGTCTCCGTGTTCAGGTACGAAACGAAACTAGAGGAGAAGAGAAAAACTTGACACTTTATATCTTCAATGAAAAGGTGGAAGGTAGGTACAGAGAAAAACTTGATTTATATTTAGATACTACAAATTTCGATAGTGCAGCCTTTCAAATTTCTCCAACATACATGTGTGTATGTGGCTGGAAAGTTACTATCGTTGTAACTTTGATAAAAGGCAAAAAGGGATCAATTTTAAGGTTGCGGTGGTAAGCGAACCTACGTGGATGGAGCCCGCGTATGGGTATATCTGAGGTAGATTAAAAAAAAAAGTTATTTGGCATTAACGTTATAGTTTCCCAAAAAAAACCAACTATATATAAGTGAATGTACATGTGTGTGTATATATAAAAAAAACTGGGTGGTTTGGTTTTTCTCCGCTTAACCAGAAAACTCAGATTTTTGCTTTCTCCTCATCTTAGCGGGTCCCAATGGGGAAGAGAAATAATCAAAGTGGCTGTCTCCATGTTTAGATATTACCCTGTATGATAAATATCACTAAAACAAAAAATTCTATACATGCACAGGGGAGATGTTCTGTGATGTGATCGACAATTAAAATTCGATGTTAGCAGTTTAAGATCCTTGCGTATGCACAGACTAATACAAGTTATGTGCAAATTTTAGATATTGCCTACATGACTAATGTACTAGTGTACTTGGCTTATGTACTTGGCTTATGTACTTGGCTAATGCACATGTACCAATAGTCTTAGGCGGATTACTTTTACATAAATCTAGTAGATAATTGCAAGTGTAAGAGGAGAATTTTATGAACAAGAAATTTTGTATTAATACTTGTTTATACTACTGACCTATAATGGTACATCCTCATAAAATCCTAGTAAAACCCCCCTGAAAAATGATGATAAAAAAAAATATAATAATATAATAATAATAAATGAGAATCGAAATGGTTTAATCCATGTGTGTATACATGTGCATTTTACCCTCTAAATGATGAATGATGATGATAGTGATGATCAAATTTTAAGTTCGTTTCTTAGTACAAGAGAGCACCAACAACACCGAAAACGGCGGCAAGTGCGCTTGAACCTAAGGCAACAGCACCATTAGCTTCAATGACTGAAGTGTTAGCAGCAGGGGCAGAGGTTTCTGCGGCAACTGAGGTCTCGACTGGAGCAGCAGTTGATTCTGGGGCAACTGAAGTAGGAGCGACTGGAGCAGCTGAAGATGAAACAACAACTGGGGCAACAGAAGATGAAGAAGAAGCAACAGGAGCAGCAGCACTAGAAGAAGAAGCAACGACTGGGGCAGCAGAAGAAGAAGAGACTTCAGCGGCGACTTCAGTAGAGCTGGTAGGAGCGGCACTTGAGGTGGACTCAACGGCAGATGAAGAAGAAGTGGTAGAAACGGCGGAAGAAGTGGAAGAAGCAACGGCTGAGCTTGAAGTAGAAGAAGCAGCAGCTGAGGAGCTAGCACTTGAAGAAACACCGGGGCAAGAAAGATCGAAAAGAGGAGTGTTGCTCAAAGTAGAACCAACGATTCCGAAACTTGGGTTAGGAGTGTTGGGGGAAGCATCTTGCAAAGTGTACCACCAGACGTTGACCTTACCGAAGAGCTCACCGCATCCGACTTGGTCCCAGTAAGTCTTGGCGTTAGCGAGAGAGGCAACACCCAAGTTCTGGTTAGAACCGCTAACGGGCCAACCGGTCTCAGTGATCCAGACGTCTTTACCACCGGCAGCGGCTCTGGTCTGAGCGACGGAGTCGTCGAAAAGGGCCTTACCGTCGTCGATAGAGTTGGTCATTGTGCTTTGGAAGTAAGGGTAACCGTCGTATCCAAGCCAGTCAACAGCTTCGATGACTTCAGCGTTAGAGCCGTTAACCCAGGCAGTCCAGGTATCGACGTGACCAATGGGGGCATTAGCGAGAGCAGTGCCCTTGATGAGGTTTCTGACTTGGTTGATATAGTCGACGACTACATCAGGACCCACACCGACGCCGGCATCGACTTGGATACCCATTTCAGAGCTTCGGTAAAGATCTTCGCTACCGACGGAAATACCAACAACAGCCTTGCCAAGGTCATCGCCGTAAGTAGCGATGGCACTTCTCAAAGCAGCGAGCTCGTTGTTGAACTGTTCTGAGCCTCCGGAGACCCAGAGACCGAGAAGAATAGAGGTATCGGTGCTCAAAGCAGCAGGGATACCCTCAATAGGGGAATTGGCAGTACCAGCCTGGATGGTAGTATAGAAACGAGCAGAGTTGAAATCCTCAGGAGACCCCTTCAAAGAAGAGGCAGCCTTGAAAAGAGCCTCGAACTTGTCTTGAGTGACGGGGGCTCCGGAAGAGTCAGTTGCACCATAGTTGAAACCAGAGTAAGTGGCGGAAACAGAGCTAATGATAGAAGCCACAAGAGCCAATGAAGAAAGTCCCGAGTACATGATGAAGAATGTGTTTTGAATTCTTGTAACGAGAGACGAGAATTAAAATAATAAAAAAAATAAAAGGGGTTTATTAAAAAAAAAAGAAGGAGTCCTTAAAGTAAAATGAAAGGGTATCTGAAAGAAAAAAAACTCCAACGAAAGACCGAGAAACAAAAAAAAAACTGTTCAAGAAAGAAAAAACAACACAAAGTTCTTCTGTAAGTAGATGAGGAAAGGGAGTGAAAAAAAAAATGTTAAACTGCCCGGTTAAAGTGTGTGTGTGTGTGTGTTGTTGTTGTTGTTATTGGCGGTGGTGGTAACGTCAACACAGTGGCAGAGAGGGGGGGGCAGGCATGCACACAATTACACAGTAACTAATTGCTACTATTACTACTAGTATTACTAGTAGTGGTAATATGTTACATGGTACACGAAAATATGTGGTTAAAAATAACCACAATTTTGCCCCGACGACGGAGAGCGAAAAAAAAAAAAGGTCACGTTAAGTTTTGTTGGTGGAAGCTTTTTCTTGGAACCGCAAAAGAATATGCAGATCGTTTGCCTTTGGGGGGAACCCGCCTGGCAAGATCCACTGTGTCGATTACTCGATTAAGGCCCCCAGTACCTAGTATTACTACTGATACTACTACTACTACTACTACTACTAGTGTCAGATCTTCAGTTTACGTGGGAAAGGGCCGTGCGCTCTTTAATGACATACCAACAATCATCATAACAACAATAACAACAGTAACAACAACAATAACAATTACAGTAACAATAACAGTACATATAAAAGCTCAAACATTCCTAGAATCCTTCTCTGCCCAATAAGAAATTTAGAATGTCAAAGTAGTTTATATGTAATATGTATTCACTTCTGGGATTAGAGTTCATTGGTCCTTTTCTTTGAACAGTTACTCAGTAGAGTTATATAATATATAATATATACCAAAAATACCCTCTGGCCTGTGATTGGTTTACCAAAATTCAACTACCACGACAGCACCTTGATGTACATAACGTAGTAGTATTACATGCTCTCAGAAATGTATGTATGCTGGGATTTTACTTGGTTATGGTACGGTTACTCATACAATATATTATATAATGTATCAGACGTGCAGTAAACCTGCCTCACGTAATAAAATAATCAGACGTATGTAAGCGAACAAACTTAATGCATACACAACCAATATGGCAAAATTCAAAATACACAACACGTAGTATGTTGCACATAGATCTTTCTACGTAAACGAGCAGTATCTGTGCACTATTCTCACTACTGTAATTTGTAAAATTCACGTGACTTTTGAATAGTAACCCATTGGTCTGTTCTACTTGAAGCACACTGAGTGTTTACTATGGCAAATATTACTAAATTCCACTTACCCTGAAGTCACGTGTAAGCATCGTCGTTACCTAGTCACCAATATGAGGAAATCTGGGTCACGTGTAACGCAGACTAGTACCACTTGAACTGATCGAATTCAACAGTCGCCTTGGAATAGCAATCTATGGATTCTACGGCTGAGAATATTCGTACGGTATATCTATATAGTGCTATATTCAACAATAGTGGAACTCTTCTTCATATCTATATGAACCCATACACCATATATATATACATGCAGATCTGGTAAATCATGTTTGTGGATATTGCGGGTTCGGATTATTGCAGTCCAATGTCCAATGTATCGGCCGGATTTACTACCACAGATTCACCACGGGTCAAGTAAATCCGAACATATTCATTCAATGGATTGCTTCATCACCTCACATACACTCATTGCAAGCAATGTAGCAGCTAAAATGACTGAAAATCTGATTTAGTGGTGGGTGTTTTATGTTAAACGGGACCCCGGGGTTCTCATTCTCGGGTGTTTGAAAAAAGCATCGGTAGTTAATCTTAATAAACCCCCCATTTTGTACAGAGCGGGGTTCCGGGGGCATGTGATCAATGTTCATTTCCTCTTCATTTTAAATTTGGAAGTGTCTAAGATAGGTATCTCCAACCTTAAATTTAAATACCTTTTTTTTTTATTAAAATTTATCCGGTATTCCACGCCCAAACCCATCAGCGGTCACCGTTATATACATGTACATGCATGCATGCAGGCATATATGTGACCATATCTTAGGTTCTAAAATTGTTGAAGAAAATAAAGAGTGGGGGGACTAACCAACAGTCGGACCGATTCCCGGTCGGAGGGACCTATTCGTTCAACATAATAAAATTTCAAGCAATTTAAGTGTTCTGTTCAAACAGCACATTGCTCATACAAAAAAGCAACCACCCCCATACTTTGGCTGCTTCTCGAATGATTACATGTTAGTATCATATAGTAAATGTATTATCATCAATTGAGATATTCATATTACCTTAGCAGTAATATCATTATCATTATCACCATAGTATTGCGATGATCATGCGTAGTACGTACATTGCGTACATTAAAGCTTCCCAGCCGTTAATTACCATGATGATTCTCATGGCATTCAGCTGACCCCAGATTTTAGTCACCGGACTTTCCTTTCTGGGAAATATCCGATCCTTCTTTTTTTACTTTTTCTCTCTTTTGACTTTTCGTTGAATACATTGAAAGCAAGTAACCAAGATTTCCCCTGAACGTCTGAGTCATAGACTTACATATACAAATAATAATAACTGATGGATTTTATATTGATACCATATATATTAACAAATGCCCATTAATAGTAGTAGTGAAGTAAAATAAAAGGCGGGTGTCCTTGTGTACTCTTAGTACTTCTAATAACTACTAATAGTACTAATAATACCTTGTACTACTCGTACTAAAAGTACTTTAGTTATCGCCGACTATAGTGCTTACTCATTTATGCATAGAAATTAAAGATGGGGGAGAGGCGATGCGAAGAATTAACATGCATCGTTCCTTTTACGGTAATCTATCCTCTTCTTCCCCACAAAACCCTAAACCAAGAAAAAAGCACTACGGAGCCCGCTCTCCGGAATATTGCTCACGCAACACCCGCTTTACCCTTCTTTTTTTTAATGACTCCCTGCTCCCCCTTGGTAATATAAAAGGCCAAGCTTACCCTCACATCCTTTTTTTTCTGTTCACTATTTTTATTATCTTTTATTTTTAATCCTCTTTTTTATTTGAACGCTTACATCTTTTTTTATCGCTACAATAATGACTCCTATTGAAACACCTAATGGTACTAATGGTACTAACGGTACCAACGGTACTACTGGTACTACAACTACAAATGGTGGTGCTGCTGCTGCTATTACTGATGCTGTCGGACATGCTGCTGCCAGTCACGCTGCTGCCGCCGCTGCCGCGGAGAAAATCACACTTCCTATCGTTCCCTTTGACACATACCAGCCTGCCAGACCTGCTCCAAAAGAGCTGATTGGGGTTGAGGCTGCTTTGAAAGCTGCTGAAGATGCTAGCTTTGAAGTCAAGTCAACTATCCAACAACAGTTTTCCCTGGCTGGTAAAGTCGCTATTGTGACTGGAGGTAATTCTGGTATTGGTCTTGAGTACTCTACCGTTTTGGCTGAACTCGGTGCCATCACTTATGCATTAGATTTGAGTGAATCTGCATCGAACGATTTTTTGGCTTGCAAAACTTATATTAAACGTATTGGTAACGGTGGTGTCTTGGAATATAGAAAGGCTAACGTTACGGACTCTGCTACTTTATCTGCAACTATTCATGAAATCGCTGAAACTCATGGTCATTTGGACGTTTGTGTTGCAAATGCCGGAATTTTGGGTCCCGTGGTGGACTGCCACGAGTACCCCGAGGAATGGTTTAGAAAAATTATGGATGTTAATGTCACTGGTGTATTTTTGACTTGTCAAGCTGCTATTCGTGAAATGCTTGAACGTAAAACTAAGGGCAGTATTGTCATGACTGCTTCAATGTCGGGTAGTATCATCAACAAGGATATGCATTGGATTCCTTATACCACTTCTAAAGCTGCCGTGATTCAAATGGCAAAGGCATTTGCTGCTGAAGTCGGCCAACATGAAATTCGCGTTAACACTATCTCTCCTGGTCATATTAGAACTAGAATGACTGAAGCATACTTGGGCGTTGAACCTCTTATTGAAAACTGCTGGGCAGCCCAAAACCCCATGAATAGACTTGGTGCTGTTTACGAGCTTCGAGGTACGCTAGCTTACCTTGCTTCGGACGCTTCCAGTTATACCACTGGATCAGATCTCCAAGTCTGTGGAGGTCACACTGCATGGTAAAAAAAGTATACCCCCTAATTTATAAACTATTGTAATGAACCTCCAATGAACACTAATTAACTTAAATTATTCCAACATTTTTTTTTCAAGTATATAGTGAAACGTGCCTGTAGGCTTTATTCAATTCAAAGAACAAAAAAATAGCCCAAGCACCATAATGCCTGGACTTTATAAGTAGCAAAAAAAATAGCAAAAAAAACGAAACATGGTCTCTGGCGGGATCGAACCGCCGATCCTCGCGTATACACAAGGAAATTGTTTGTCTATTAGCACGATGCCTTAACCAACTGGGCCAAGAGACCTATGTAATCGTTGAAAAATTAGTTACGGTTGGCACTTTGTGCATACAGCAAAGTCACGTGACCTTAAATTGTTTTTTAATAAATTTTTATATTTTTGGAGTGGATATTTTTTTATATTTACTCCATGTGTTTTTTTTCATTTAAATCTATCTAATGATATATTTAAAATTATATTTGAACAAATTTTCGGCAAGTTACTTGTTGTCATGTCCCGTAATCACGTGTAGTTTTGTTGATATTTAGCTAGTCTTTTAAGTTGTTAAGATATCGATGTGAGTAACTAGAGCTCGACGACGACGACGACGACTATAATATATTAATGTGTTAAGTCAAGATTCAGGACATGAAATGGCACCAACGCAATTTGACGATATCAATTATTTAATTTAGTAACGACATTTTCAAAGGCCCAATAATTTGGACTTAGTGCATTGCCAATGGCTCATTAACTACAAAGGGCCTGCGCCTCCTTTGCCACACCTGCTTGAGTTTGCCAAATAGTTAATGAACCGAGTCAAAGAACGAGACGACCAGCTTCAACTTTGTCAAGACAACTTTGCAAAAGTTAAAGGCCATGCTCGGGAAGTGACATAAAGAAAGGAAAGTTTGCAAGCCCTAACTCTAGCTATCTTATCTAACAGGCAGACCAAGCAGCCTCTTCGGGTCAAGCTCACCTTCATTCTAACCAGGAGGTTTGAGCCCGACGTATCTTTACTAGTAAAACTATGCTCAGCAGAGCGTGGTAGTTTTGCACACTAGAGCATTCTTGCAAGGTCTTTCTATATGTGTGGCATTAGACAATTTAGATCCAACTACAAGCATTCAAACAATAATAATGGATCATAATTAGTCTCATTGGATTCAATACCACCGACAGAAGATACCACCTTGTTTTTTTCATTTACACCATCTTAACCCCATTTTCCGAATTGTTTTTTTCAAACTATACCCTTTTATTTTAATTTCCTATACAAAATTATACTTGTTTGTAAACTATTGACCAGATTTTCTTCTAAAAAAAAAAAAAAAAAAAAACAAATCACGTGACTTTAATACAAAATGTGGGTATATAACGTCAGCCGACAAGTTTTTGTTAAAATTTAAGCCGTTATAGTATAGTGGTCAGTACACATCGTTGTGGCCGATGAGACCCTGGTTCGATTCTAGGTAACGGCACACCTTTTTTTTACTTTTTTTTTACTTTTTTTTTATTTTTTTGATATCCTGAAATACTACTGTATACGCTTTCTACACAGTTATTATTTTTTTTTGGTAGCAGTTAGGTTATTTTTTTACAATTGGAAATACAATTAATGGTTAGGTTATTTTTCCATATATAGAGGATATATATTATTTTTGTCTTTTTTTAGTATGCATGTCATCATTCATTGTGGAAGTTCGTTTAACTCCCGAAGTTCCTGTAAACTTCATATCACTTTCATCAGTTGAGATTCTTCTCGACGGATAATGGAATTTCTGGTTTTCAAAAACGTTTTGAGTAACTTTCGGTGATTCTGAAAAGTACGGGTGTACCAGTGCCTTACTTGCAGTTATCCGTTTGGCTGGATCATATTCAAACAAGCTTGACAAAAGATTGTATCCTTTAGTATTTGAGCCGCCAATACTTCTGTACCAGGTTTGTAGGCTATTGGGGTACTTTTTCACTGCATCCAGGTACCTGTACTCTGGATACTTGGGTAGACTCTGCCAGTTGTTGACTGTAGGTGTACCAAGAATTTCAATCACTTTTTGGGTTTGGTTTTTTTGGAAAGGAACCGTTTTTTTGTTATCCATTTTGGCCTCCTCTCCTTTAAATATTGGCCGCAGTGCCATCAGTTCTGCAAAAATGCATCCAACGGCCCAAAGGTCTATAGCAGGTGTATAGTGTCGTCCGCCTAATAACAGCTCGGGGGCACGGTACCATATAGTCACGACAACTTTATCACTTGAAAATAGCGACTGTAGCGGTTCTGAAAACAATCGTGCCAGACCAAGGTCTCCTATTTTGACCACTCCATCAGCTGTCAGCATGACGTTCGCCGGTTTCAAGTCTCTGTGGAGCACCCAGTTTTGATGTAGATATGAAACCCCATTGATTAGCTGCCACATGACAGATTTGATCGTCGACTCGGGGATGGGACTCTTGTCCATTCGCGAGTGGTACTGGATAATCTGTAACAGGTCATGCTCGGCATAGTCGAAAACCATGTATATGCTCTTGTCTTCTAATATAGTCTCAACAAGATTGGATATGTGCTTGTTATTGATTTCTCGACACAGTGCCATCTCCCGACAAGCTGATTGCGATATCCCCGTGTAGCTCACGTTCTCGCCTTCTTTGTCCAGTTTGAATTTCTTGATTGCGCATATCCTGCTGCTGCCCTTGGCTCGCGCTTTGAACACTCGTCCATACGTACCAGCAGCAATGTATCCCATAATTTCGTACCGATCAAGCACCGTTTTTCGTCTGGCTTCCCGTCGTAGCTTGTACACGGCCAGTGGATTCTCCGCAGTAACCGCTGCCTTGGCCATTGTGTGTTAAACTCTCTCAACGTGTTAATCCTAAAGTTTGCTGTTGGAGTTGTTATCAGTGATCATGACAAGTCTTGGTTTTTGTGACCCAGTATCGATCGTCCACTTAATTAAGTACGATACGTTTATCTCGAAGAAAAATCATTTACTGAACAGAATACAAAAAGTTGAAATAATTTTATTTTATTTTCAACAGTCTTCACTTCAGCCATGGTGACGGAAGACACTAATGCGAACGTATACAAAGGTCGCCAAATACTAGACAGGATACGGCAGCTGTCACTGGAACTGGTGGACACGTTTGCCAAAGAAGAAGATGAGGATCCAAATGTTGAAGCATACCGAGGTAAAATCCGACGCGAATTGACCTTACTATCATGTGAACTGAAAGTCATCAATTGGGACTTACAGGGCCATTTATCGAAACTGAAAACGACGACAAATGAGGGCAAAGTCGAATTAGATCAAAAAATATTAACTGTACAGAACTTATTATACCAGCATCATCATTTAACCCAGGCAATTACCCAATGTGGGAAACTCAATGCTAACGTTGATTTCTTAGAACTTGTTCCTCAAGAACAGTTCCTTGAGCAGCATCCTGACTTGCTCGGCCAGTCTGAGCATGAGATAACAATGCAAAGACTAAAAGACGAAGAAGCCAAACGGTTTGAACTATTTCTTGAACAAAATAAATTACAAGACGAACGAAATGCTCTAACCGCAGAAACTGCTTCACTGGATGCCGACCTTCACAACAAATCCGAAGTCGAATCTGAACTTGCAAGACTCGTTCATAACATGGAACCATTACGACAACTTTTCTATAAACATTAATCCTGTACACTGTCGTTCATATTATTATATTTATTTACAAAGTTTTCCCTTCAGTCTGTTTCTTTCCGACTCTATGTTTACTCCTCCTCTTTCTGCACTTCTTCTCCTTCAGAGCCAGCAGGGGTCTCCTGGTTCTTCTTGTGTGCATCTAAAGTCAAATAAAGCATGTTGGAACCGGCCTGTAAAGTCTGTACCAGTCCTGCACCACCTAATACAGTCAAAACACCAACCAGGCTTGCTCTTAGTTCGTCTAGTGAGGGTAACGACATAAACTCGCTGACTTTCTCTCTATTCAATAGAGAACCGTCAACTTGACCGCCTAGTAAAATCAAACGGTCTCCGCTCTTATCAATATGATGGACAATCTTTTGAACTTTCGTAGGATCAATATCCGGTATTGATACAATGGCAGTGTTCCCCTTTAAGTAAGGATATAATGGATGAAAAAATCCCCTCGGTGCATTCTTCTGTGCCTCCTCGCTGGCAGGATCTTCATGGTCGACTCCTCTGAGCATTACTTTGAAAAGCGCAGTATTCACTACATGCAGCGTTCCACCGGCCTTCTTGATGTTCTCGCGCATCACTGCGTTATCCTTCTTCAGCAAAACATTGTTGTGCACGAGCAGTATAATAGGACTGCTTTTCAGTATATCAGCATACCGGTCTATCAGGTAAGTCTTCCGCGAAGATGCTGGCTTGACAGTTTTTCTAGATGCATGCTTAGAATAAAGTGGTCCAAGATTGACCGGACTTTTCGCTTCTTGTAAAGCTGCTGAAGCTGCTGATGATGATGAGTAAAAGCGAAGACCGCTCGCGGCTCCCAGTATCCGTCCTGTCCGTGGAATCATTTTCAAAGCAGTTACTTCTATTCTATTTTTTTTCCCTTTGCACCCACTGGCACGTTAAAGTTGAAATTTTGGTTTGATCGATTTTTTTTCAAAGATCTCACAATATAATATTAACCACTCCTCGGGGGTTACCAGATCTCCAACTTACATTTACCAGTACTAGTATACTAGTATACGACTTTATACATACTTGGAAAAAAATTACAGGGTAGGACTCTTTTTTTTTAAAGAGTTGTGGCCCGCAGGTACTTATACATGTTGCGACAATGTATCCGGCGACCGCTGCGTGTGACGCCGCCTTCGTTGCGGCAATGCATCCATTCTTCAAGTTTTGTCGGTGATGTCTCCAAAAAGTATTCCAACAGTCTGTGCCTGCCCAAGACAGCGTTCCAGAGCAAGATGGCGGCCTCTAAAGTGGACGGGCTGCTAAAGGCTACCAGTGCCGAGCTGTACCAGTGGCAGGAGAAAACTCTGGACCCCAGCACCGAGGTCGTGCTGCACGACGGCCCGCCATACGCCAATGGTGATCTCCATCTGGGCCATGCATTGAACAAGATCTGTAAGGATATAATCAACCGGGCGAACGTCATGGAGAAACGCAAAGTGAACTACATCCCCGGCTGGGACTGCCACGGCTTGCCTATCGAGCACGCGGCGCTCGAGCGGGCGCGCAAGAAACACGGCGGTAAGGCTGTTGCTGCGTACTCTCGGGACAAAAAGCGCCAATTGGCCCGCGAGCTGGCGCTGTCGATGATATCTGCGCAGAAAGAAGCGTTCAAGAAGTTCGGTATCATGGCAGACTGGGATAACGAAGATAAGGTATACCTCACGCTGCGGAACGAGTACGTTGCAAGGCAATTGAAAGTGTTCAAGGCTATGGTCCTCAAGGGGCTCATCACCCGTCAGGAACGGCCCGTCTATTGGAGCGTTGAGTCCGGTACGGCCCTTGCTGAATCTGAGCTCCAGTATGGTGAGAAGGAGTCAACTTCTGCTACCGTCAAGTACCCGCTGATCCCCTCCGACTCGTTGGCTGGTATTCTAGGTACCCATTCTTCAAATGCCTCCGTGGTTATATGGACGACCACTCCATGGACGCTTATCGCTAACCGTGCAATCGCAGTCAACCCGGAAATCACATACGGGTTATATCGCACTGAAGACCACGGTGACATAATCGTCGCGGTCGAAAGAGCATCTACAATCGTTGACAGCGAGCCTATTGTGACTTTTTCAGGCAAAGATCTTGCAGGAAGTCATTATCGGTGTCTGTTAAGACAAGAAGAAGGATTTCCTATAATTACTGCTGACTATGTCTCTTCTTCTAGTGGTACAGGGCTGGTTCATAATGCACCGGGTCATGGTAAAGAAGATTATATTGAATGCAAACGACATGGAATTTTACCTTACTCTCCTATCGACGAGTTGGGCCGGTACATTGGGATTGAGAATCCCGTGGTAAACCATCTTAACGGTCTCAATGCTCGCAAAGAAGGACAATTGAAAGTTTTGGAGATGGCTGTTGAAACAGGCAGTCTTGTAAATACAGGCAAGATTGTGCACAGCGTTCCATTGGACTGGAGAACTAAAACTCCCGTAATGGTGCGTTCTACGCAACAGTTCTTTGCCAATGTCGAGCATATCAAGACAAGCGCGCTGAAAGCGCTGGAAAATGTCAAGTTCGTCCCTGAAAGCGGTCGTCAACGGTTACAAGCATTCACTGAGTCTAGAACAGAGTGGTGTATATCACGACAACGAGCATGGGGTGTGCCCATACCGGTACTATTCAACATTGAGACTGATGAAGTTCTGTTGACAGAAGAGAGTGTCAGCAATATCATCTCGCTGGTTGAATCTGACCCTACTGCATTGGCACGATGGTTTGAGGCACAGGAAGATGTTTCTGAGTGGCTACCACCGAGCTTGAAACACCTTGGCAAAAATTACCGTAAGGGTACTGATACTATGGATGTATGGTTTGACAGCGGTACAAGCTGGACCATGCTGAAACCGCGTCCGGGTAACCCGTACCTGGCTGACTACTACTTGGAAGGGTCCGACCAGCATAGAGGATGGTTCCAGTCTTCATTACTGACCAAGATTGCGCTATCTGATGCCGATAATGCTGTTGCCCCATACAGTACGGTAGTTACCCACGGTTTTACGTTAGACGGCGAGGGGAATAAAATGTCGAAAAGTTTGAACAACTCACTTAGTCCGTTTGAACTGATTAATGGCTCAAAGTCCGTGGCCACACCTTTGGGCGTTGACGGACTGCGTCTTTGGGTTGCGCAGTCAGATTATACTTCAGATGTGAGTTTATCTCCTATCATTATAAGCCAGTTGGCTGGGTTAGTGAAAAAGCTGAGACTGACGTACCGATACTTGCTTGGCAATTTATCTCATTACAATGGCGGGGAAGTTGAGTACAAAGACTTGTTGCCAGTGGACCAGCGGGCGTTGTCTTCCTTGGCCCTGCTCAGTGATGAAGTTCGAAGCTCGTATGCTTCGTTGTCGTTTGGTAAAGTCGTCAAGTCTATTCAAAGTCACATGAATAATTTCTTATCTGCTTTTTACTTTGATATCGTCAAGGATAGGCTTTATGCCGATTCTCCCGTTAGTGGGAGCTCGCGACCGGCTGTTCAGTTTGTTCTCTCAAGGATACTTGAAACTTATGTCACATTATTGGCACCTATAACGCCTCTTACCAGTCAGGAAGTATGGGAAATGGCTCCAGAGTTTGTAACGCAAAAAGTTTCAGGTACAGTCACTCCTTTCCACCGCGGTTTTACAGAGATCCCCGAAGAATGGCGCAATGAAAAGATAGATTCGGATTTTGCAATTTTGGAAGATGTGAAATCGCTCGCCAACGAGGTGATACAAACCGGTAGAGATGATAAAAATATTCGAAGCTCACTTGCAAGTGAAGTATACCTTGAAACTGACGACAATGACGTTTCAAACTTACTTGGCAAGTACGACCACTGGCTTGCAGATATTCTTATAACGTCGCACTGCCATGTTAATGTCCCAGTGCCGGAATTGACCGACTTGGAGTGGCACTACCAGTCCGAGGTTGAGATCAACGGCAAAAAGCTGAAAATAACCGTCACTCCGCCAACCGAGCAAAAATGCCCCCGGTGTTGGAAGTATACCTCTGAAAACGCTGAAAGTCTTTGCACTAGATGTGACGAAGTAGTTCGGCACTTGTAAATATATTGTATATAAAATTAAAAGCCACATTTACTGATTCTGGAGTATTTAACGAGTTATATGTAGCCTGTTGGCCTGCCTGGTGGTAGCCACAGTAACTAAAGTAGGGACGATCGATCTTAAGATCTAGCTTTTGTTGAGATCCAGATACCATCCAAGTTCAACACTTAATCCACAAGATGCTTAGGTACAGCAGCAGTTTCATTGTACGACCACGAGTAGGGCTCCTGGGCACTTCACGGTACTCGTCAAGCAGCCGTGCTGGCAGAGATATCTTGAACAAGTCCAAGCAGAAAGATCTTCAGACCGATCCTATTGCAAAGGATGTACCTGCAGAGGAACCATCTGTAGCCGATACCAAGGCGGCACATAAGACCATTGATAAAATGGCTGGGCGTGCTCCACGGTTTATGAAATCGTACTTTGAGTCTCTGCGTAAGGCGCCGCTGAGTAACCTTACGTCTTTCATTATCTTGCATGAAATGTCTGCTATTGTGCCGTTGGGACTGTTATGGTATACTTTCCATAAGTTCAACATGGTACCTACTATATTCTCCACGGGTCTTATGGAGTCTGGGATAAACTACGTTCAAAAGATTGCCGAGCATTACAACATGAGGTTTCTATCTACTGTTGCCTCGGCTGAAAAGGGCAGAATCCTCATGGAAGGTGCCGCAGCATACTCGGTTGTCAAGGTAAGTTACAAATTTAAAACTGTTTGAAAGGAAATTAAACTAATCTGGTTTTTCTTATTTTTAGGTCCTACTTATACCTAGGCTTCTCATGTCGCTACTTCTAGCGCCTTGGTTCTCCAGAGTGATCATATCTCGGTATTTGCTAGGTCAACGGACGGCTATCAACGCTCTTAAGAGTCTTTTCTCGAGGAAAAAAAGCTCTAGAACTTGAGGCATCCGTCTCGGCCCCACGAGGCCTTAATTTTAGTGTTTGTCCATTCGAATCCCACCGAGGGACCTCTGATCCATAGTTCTCCAATCCGTTTTCGGGCCTGCTCGTCGTTCTTGCTGGGGTCTCTCAACACAGCTTCAATACTTGGAAGTACGGGCCCGTAATTCACGGTGGTCTCGGCGTCCTCATAGCGGTAGTCGTACATGTTTGTCTGCGATACTGGGCCTATAGATTCCTTGACGAGCAACGCATGCACGAATCTTGCTCCTGAAAGTGCGTTTATTTTACAGATATCCTCGTTGGAGATGTAGCTTTGGGAGCTCTCTGGCAGTCGACATGAATGAATTAATCGTACTGTTTCAAGTTCCTTCACCGGTCTGTACCCGTACTGCGTGCCTCTGTTGAGATTGTACATGCTTATAAGGTACTTGATATTGGAGAATAACGTTAGCTCTTCGGAGAGGTTCAGAAGAGATACGCTTGTTTCGTCGTCAGTGAGCAAAATTGATGCTCCCGTGTCTTTCACCAGCGCCAAGGGTTCGGAGAAAGTTGGACTATCTGGGAAATATATCGATGCGCCGACAGTGATGGCCGACAGTTGAGTGAGGAGCGAGTAGGCTGTTAGCTTTGATGCGAACGATAAAAGCTTATCCTGGGCGTTCCACTGCTGAGATAAGGGTAAGGCTCGGATCTGGGTAGCAATTGCAGATACTAAGTTGTCTACACTGAACTGTTTCAGTTCTGGTTCTCCTCCGGTGTCGTAAAGGAATCCTATACTTTTCGCATCCAAGCTGGGACTATCTTTCGACAATTTGACACTTTCCCACTTCACAACGGGAATCTCTTTTTGTAACGGTTTGTTGCCCGTGCTTGTGATTGCAAACTTGACCGATGGCACTTTACTAAATTCAATAGCCTCTAGTATAATATCCGTGGAAATCACCCCCACTGGTGATATTTTGTTCAGATATTTAACGATCTGGTCAGGGTCCACGTCGTTTATAGGACAATACACCATGGGCTGGGCTGTGAAGATAGTTAGTAGCCCGTAAAGCCCATTAGGTAGCAAAACAGCAATAGTATTATTAGAGCTTTCGCCAATTAGTTCGTCCAGCTTTGTGGATAACCCGTTGATTATTGATCTGAGTTCTTCAGTTTCGATTTTTCTAGGTACGTATCCCTTTGCGCCATCCTTTTCGACCGCGCTGTATATTTTAGCACCAAGAAGTAGCTTGTACAGGTCGCCAAGTGTTCCATTTCTTGGCCTGCGATCCTTGCCAGACGCAATCCCCAGCCCTGTTATCAGCTGGCTGCCGTGTGGTGTTGCCAGCGACCTATATATGGCCGTCTCGCCTGGAGCTCGTATAGGCGAAACAGTTGCCTGATTTTTCAAGAAAAACGGGTTCAAATCTGGGTACTTGGGGAAAACGACCGTGTAGACAAACCAGGCCCCTAGTAGGGTCACTAGTACAATAAAGAGCGTTTCCTGTTCCATCTCCCTGAATGCCCGTGCTCGCTGCCGTTGCTGTTGGACGTATGGTACAGGTGTTCTTGATTCAATGTCGAAGATCTCAGCTCACACGAAAAACTACCCCCAACTATACGTACGCGTATACTATGACGACGTCATGCCAGAGTTATCTCGATCGATCGGTAAATATCGATCTGGTCAGCAATACACAATTAGACTGATCTGTGGTTATACGCGTGTGGGATCACGGTTTTTTTATTTACACATCTGCATCTCCAAGTTTTCAGTTATTTAATCACACCCGGCGGTTCGTTATAGTTGGATGTCTGCCACAGAACAAGAGCGACTCAAGGCCGAGCTCACGTCAGCTTCTGCGTCTTTGTCGAGCAGGTGCTTGTACCGTGCAGCCAAATGGTATGTTTTGTTCTTGCGAATGTCTACGACCAAAAGGAAAAGGAGAATTATCTAACAGACCAAATTTTAGGGCGGCAGAAGCTGCAGATGGAATTTCAGGTCCTGACCAAGATCCAAGTAGCTTCGAAGCTTTTAATTTAAAATACATGCTCGCCAAATCGTACTTTGATTGTCATGAATACGATAGATGCAGTTACAAGCTTGAATCTGCAAAGGATAACGCTTCGATATTTTTGAAACTGTATTCCAAATACATATCGGGCGAGAAGAAACGAGAAGAGGAAAGTGAAGGGATACTAACGCCTAAGGATAACGTGGCACCTAATATGGAGATTGTGCCTATAATTCGCGAACTGGATTCTTTGGGTGTTGTAGCACAACGAGATCCGTATCTTTTGTATTTATCCGGGGTAGCATTGCGTCATCAGAAAAGCGAAAAGGAAGCTATAAGTAAACTGGTGGCTTCGTTACATTTATTTCCCTATAACTGGAGTGCTTGGCTGGAGTTATGCTCCTGTTTATCAAGTTTGGATACCCTTGATGAACTTACGTTGCCTGATCATATCATGACCAGGATTTTCATGGTATATGTACGACAAGAGTTTTTCCAATTGAGTCCTGAAATCTTATACGAACTAGACAGGATTAAAGAAGTTTTCCCAAAATTTGCATTTTTAGATACCCAAAGCGCTCTGTTGCAGTATCATGGGTTGAATTATCCCGAGGCTGAAGAGATTTTTGAAGTGATTTTAAAAAACGATCCGTATTCATTAGATGCTATGGATATCTATTCTAACGTTCTATACGTGATGGAACGAGCGCCCAAAATATCGTTCCTGGCACAGTTGGCCTCGTCCATAGATAAGTTCCGGCCGGAAACTTGTTGCATTATAGCCAATTATTACAGTTTAAAGTCTGAGCATGAACGGGCGATAACTTATTACCAGCGAGCGTTGGTGCTTAACCGCAATTGTCTTAGTGCGTGGACACTGTTAGGTCATGAGTTTGTTGAGCTGAAGAACACCCACGCAGCAATTGAGTCTTATCGCCGGGCAGTGGACGCGTCCAAGGGTGATTTCAGAGGATGGTATGGGTTAGGTCAAACATATGAGATGTTGGAGATGCATTATTATTCGTTGTATTATTACCAGCGAGCATTAGCCATTCGGTAAGTTTTTCTTTTTTTTTGGTTGTCGTGGAAAAAAAAAGGAATATGTGTATACTAACGTTTTTGTTCTAGGCCTGATGATCCTCGTATGTGGATAGCTGTTGGCAACTGTTTTGAGAAATTAGCCCGGCTTGATGAAAGCATTAAGGCGTACAAGCGAGCATTAAAATTAGCCGATATGGATCCAGAGATCCTTATCAAGATAGCTCATTTGTATGAGAAAGTTGACGACAAGCAGAGCGCTTCAAGGTTTATGAAGCTTTGTGTTGCAATGGAAGCTGAGGAAGGTGCCAATGAACAAACTTGCCATGCAAGACTATGGCTAGCTCAGCAGGAACTAAGGCAAGGCAGCTGGCGTCTTGCTTATGATTATGCCAATGGAGTCACTGTAGGGTCTGCTGGAGAAATCGAGGAAGCCAGAGCGATTGTTCGTGATGCTAAGAACCACATGCATCATTCTTCAATGAGTTCTTCAGCAGCTTCGGCGATAGCAAGCGGTGGGCGGCCACCGTCGTCGTCTTACCATCGATAGTCTAAGTATAATTTCGTGTAATATTCTTTTTTGGAAGAAAGGAACGTGTGTTAAATACCGTGTTGTTCCGTGAACTGTTTCAATGCATTATTTTCTTCAATGAGAGTTTCCAGGTGTGCTCTGACCTGTGCTAGTATGACTTTTTTACTCTGTCTTGTTTTTTTGCCCGATAATAACGGCACTATGCTGCATATTTCTTCGAAATACTGTTTTATCTGGTCTCTTCTGTTCCGTTCGCTTTTAACGTGGTTCAACCTTCTTTCGTCGTCCGACAAAAACCTTCGCCGTTTACGTTTCAACTTAGTTTGTTCCGCTCCGTCGTCGTTGCTGTCATTATTATTATTATTATTATTATTATTATTATTGGTGTTGCTGTTGTGAGTGGGAGGGGGTGGTGGAGGTGTTGGCTGATGACTTTCCTGCGATTGAGCGAGGTACCCACTTACAGGTGTATGCACCTGGCTATTTATAAATACCTGTTGCTGCATGCTGTGTTCGTTCTTCATGGAACTGCTGTCGTGTTCATTGTCCAAGCTCGCGCTTCCAGAGGCGGAGGATGGGTATATCAGCGGCACTTTAGGCTCGAAAACAAAATCAGGGTCGCCGAGAAGACTGTTGAAGAAATCGCTCAGCGCGTGTGACTCTCGTTCACTTAACAGCGGTTCTAGTCCGTGCTGGTGGTACTCGTTCAACGGTAAACCGTGCCCATGTGACGAATTGAGGCCAATGCCGTTGTTGTCATTGGCAGTAGCGGCAGAAGTCGCGGTGGTTGTACCAGTGCTGGTGTCGAAGGGGTCCAAGAACTGATCTGGCAGGGACTCTAGCTTAGACAGCTCTTTGAAAAAATCATCAGCCTCGTGATTCTCGTCGTCGCCTTCGTCCCAATTGAATGAGAGCTGCGATGAATGTGCTTGCATTTCTCGTGGCAGTGGACCAACGTTTGACCCGTGACGGCGTGGTCCCAGTTGCCTACTTGGCAGGTGATAATGTTTAGAGATCGAAAATAAATTGAAATAGTTAGATAATTTAACAACATGTGAAATTTTTGTTTCTCCCACGTTAAGTGTACCTCGAGTTCTCGATCCTGATTTTTCAGCCGAGCCCCAGTTAATTCAACCAAGTGCATTTTTTGTCTGGGGAGGGGGTTTATGTGCATAACTTACAATGTATATCAAATGCTGTATGTTGGTGGGTTATAATTGTGCTGTATAGAGTTGGTTTTAGGGTAAATTATAATAATTACAATCTATTGGGTAATAGTATCACCATGGTTATTATGGTTGATCTCTCGTAAAATTGGTCTTTTTTTTTAATCCATCATTTTAAACATATGATTTTGTTCAATTGAGGTATAAAGCTTTCACAAGGTAGAAAGGTATCATTTCATTCTTTACCGGTAAGCTAAGCCTGATGTGATGTTGTTTCAGTGATATTTTAGTTGATGTATTTTTTTGGGGTGTAAAAAGCAGTATTGTAGCTAAAATCATTAAACCTTCAATTGACAATTCTACAAAGGATCCATAATTTTTTTTTTTTTTAAACCGTACAAAAGATTAAGTGAAATTGAGAAATCCAAGCAAATAAAACGGAAAAGCTATAAATCTAAGAGAGTAGCTCTGTCGGGCTGAAAAATAGCGGTAACGTGGGTATCAAACAACATTAGCAAGTCGATGTAACCAGAACTAGAAAACGTGAAGCACGCAAACTACACTACAGTCCAAGTTTTTGATCTTTCAATATTGAAGTATCATCAATTGGTCGGTATCAATAGACAATTGGCAGTACTGGGCCAGAATAACCCATGTAGACCTCTGGATTAAATTGACCCCTGAATTTCCCGATTAGGCCGAACTTTAAAACTAAGATTCATCAGTAACGCCCATCTAGTATTACAACTAGAAGCACAAACAACTGCAGTGTAACCTCACCACATCACTTCAACATGCAGAAATGTAATTAGGAATTATTATTCTAAGATTCTATGTTGGACTATTATTATTTCAAATCTATGTTTTTAATTTGCTCTGAAGCGAATGGACTTCTTTTACGGATGAACGAACCATACCTGAAAAACAAGTACGGTGCTATGGTGAATATCGAACTGATACACGCAAGGATTGTTATAGTCCAGTGCGCCTTCATGTTCCTGTAAAAGGGTACGCCCACGACGACCATTCCCCCGGAAGTCACGTACCGGGCCAGAGTAATGAAAGTCAGCCCCGAGGCCGCATACTTCTCGTAGCTATCTATAAGGTACATGTAAGTCGAGATGAACACCGCAGTGAAGCCGTGACCGAACAGCACCGAGGCAAATATCGGCGACCATATGGACACAGACGGGTACGCCGTCCACGCCATCCAGAAAAGACCAATAGGCACTGCTGGGCCTGCTATCAGGGCAAACCATAGCCGCACTTCAGGCTGAAACGGGTGGCACTGCAGTGTTTTTTTATGCGCCAGTGGCACCCATACCCCACACGTTACCATACCTATAGAGACTGCTACAAACAAAGTGTAAGTCATCCCCGTAGACAGGTCGTACGTTTCTTGGAATATCACGCTATACCCGTCAAAGAACGTGAACAGTACGATGTAGTTGACAGTCAGGTACAAAGTGAAAACCTGGATCAGAAGCTCTTTAGATGCAAGCACGAATGGTCTCGATAAAGCTGTTTTCCATTTATCAAAATTCGAGCCATGCTCTAATTCATGGCTTGCTCTGAAATTCTGTCTCCCAGTAAGTTTCCTTAATAGGTGTGCCTTGACCTCTAAAATCACCGGATGGTAAGTTTCTGGCTGAAGCAAAATCAGCAGGGTCAAAACCAGGCCACCAAATATCAACGCAATCCATTCAGACCACCGCCATGTATGCAAATGCGGCGAGTCGGGAATCCAAGCAGAAATAACTGGTCCGATACCTGCGCCAAAAAACCCAATGAGCGAGAAAAAGCTGAACGTGTATGTCTTTTCCACAGTAGAGAATATATCAGATATAGTACCGCCGCTGCATACCATGGGCGCCGAGCCAGACACACCGGCGAGAAACCTAAACACAAGCTGGGCACCCACATTAGGAGATAGCCCAGATGCCATTAGCCATATACACATAAGAGCCATATTAGACAAATAGGTAACGCTTCGACCGAGGATCTCAGAGATAGGGCCGGCAAACAACGCGCCGACGCCAAACCCTACCAGAAACAAACCAATAGTGAGTGACTCAGTGACATCAGACACGCCAAACTCCTTAGCAGCCTTGCTAGCAATGGGCGAGTCAATAGGCGCGCAAACGTTGACAAACACCGATACCAAAGTTACAAGACACAACGCTCTCCATTTCTGGGCTGTTTTCCAGTTCCTGGGGAAGTTTGCGTCGTCTGGACCGTCCCATCCAACAACATACACAGGCTCACCGTCGATAGTCGCTGCAGAAGGAGAAGAGTCGTTCAACGACAAACACGGAAGCGTGAATGCGTTTTCATTATTAGAACCTAGCTGATCCTTCAAGGATTTCTCTAACCGTCGGTACTGCAAGTATATGGCCATATCATTAATGCTCAGATTTAGATTTGATTACAGTGAGAAATGTATGTATGAATGTAGGTAAGTAAGCAAACTGAATAGATCAGAGAATAGCAAAACAGCAATGGTCAATATGAGTAATCCGACATTGGTAAAACTGTCCACCACTGCGGTGAGGGATATTTTGCCAATTAAATGATTTTGTGTGTGAGTGACTGTAAATCATCACCACCATGGCCACTAGATGCATCAAAGTTCGGCTATCGCATCGATCGGCCGATCACTAGGGAAAATCAAAATCCGTCCTCGGTCCGACGTCGGTTACGTAACCCATCTCTAAACGTACCTGGCAAGGTATTGCATGACGAGGACTCGACGGTATGGTATGATCCAGCAGAAACAGAAAGCAGAAAACGAATAAAAACGAATGGAAACCAGCATTCCACTACATGTATGTATGAATAGTATATAAAAAGGGAAACTAGAGTACTTCCAGGCCTAGGGTGATGGCCAAGGTAGCGGCGAGAGCTGCACCCATGTAAGGAATAGCCGTAGCTATGCCGGTGTTTGCGTTTTCACCGGTTTCAGAGCCTGTAGCCATCACGCGCTGAGAATCTGAGCTACCAGAGGTACCAGAGGTAGAGTCTGAACCAGCAGATCCAGCAGATCCTCTACGTCCAGTAGGTAGTGCTGCATTGCCGGTATTTGGTCCCATACCCATTGACCCGCTTTTCAGGGAACCTTTTGAACCTGTCGACTGTCCAACCTTTTGACCAGACCGAGTTTGGGACTTTTGAGACTGAGATTGAGATAGAGAATTTTCAGACTGGGAGGCCTGAGACAGAGAATCTTGAGACTGCTGAGACTTAGACTGCTTGCTCTGCGTTTGCTGGGACTGCTGAGATTGTTGAGATTGCTGACTTTGTGACTGTTGAGATTGCTGAGACTGCTGGGTCTGTGTCTGCTGAGATAACAGGCTTTGCCCACTTCCGGTAGGAATAGAATCCTGAGACGTTGTTCCCACTTGAGTGAGCTTTTTCTGCTGTTCACGTTCTTCGTCTTGCTGACGTCTTTCCTCGGTCTGTTCGACAATACGGCTGCTCATAGCGCCGCGAAGGAACTCGTCAGCACCGGTAGCAACACTATTAGCAGCAGTTACAAGACTGCCGTACGCGGCATCCAGGTCAGTGCCCGTAGCGGATCTGAACTTATTGAGCATCACACGCACGTGAGGGTCCTGCGCAAGGGTCTGGTACGCCGCATTGTTGTCATTGTTGTTGTCATTAGAAGCTGACAAAGCTACAGAAACGAGAAAAGCACCAGTAGCGACAGAAACAAACTTCATTGTTAGAGAATATGACACGACTGAACAAGAGGTAACAGGGCGACACTGCACGCTTTAAATACTAGGATATGGCCACATATTTGCTTTTGGGATTATATTTGAATTTTGGTCACTGGCTGCTTGCAAAGGCGCACAGTTTCAGAGGAGTTGATTCAATAATTAGCATCAAAAGACCCACAGCCAGTATGGAGGGTTATGAAACAACAATGGTAGATAGGTACGTTGTTAACGTTATATAAGGCTCAAATCTTAATTTTATCACCATCCACGCAATACTTTGACACGGAGATAAGCTGCTTTCACGGAAGTACCAAAAAATCCCAATAATACAGTGTATACTTCATTTCAAAAGCACGCTGTACAATTTATATCAGGGCCATGCTTGGAATAATCAGGGTCGATGGAATCGAATCTGGGGAAAAGGACAGATCTCTGGTTATGCAGATCCTTGCCAGGTTATTAAGGTACAGAAAGCTTAGATCTGACAGCAGTGTTTAACATTAAACTTAGCCAGCGCTCTGCCCCCATCCAAAGATAGATTGTGTACAAGCATAGACCTAATTAATTGGACCTCAAAAATAAAAGAGGGGAGTATGATGGGATAGAAATGTAATGCATTGTATATATGATTTTTGAAATGTAATGAGAGAGAAAGGCGGGCAATATTACCACCATCTTATTGTTCAACCGGCCATTTAAATGCAAAACTGGCAAACTGAATTTCAGTCATTTATCATGTCTCAAAAATAGTTCTTAGTCAGAATAATAGTGACACAGAAAAGCAAAGCAAAGCAAGAGGCCAAAAAAAAAAAGGAACTAAAAAAAAAAACAAAAAAAAAAGACAAAAAAGAAATCTGAAAAAATTTAAGAATCATTTCCAAGTCCAAGAAATGTCAACCATTCGAACGTACTACAAATGAGTACGCACAAAGTAAAAAGGTTTATCATTTCGAAGATCAAAGTTCTAAAAATCAGTTAGTAACAAAATTCCATCAATTTTTTGGCATACTTTTCTTAACTTACCCAGGATGCATCCGTTGTAGTATTGTGACCCATGAAACTGACCCAGCTAAGTTTATTGTGATGATTATGAGCTCCTGATTTTATGCGCAGCGACATGAAAAACATGTATTGGCTTGTATTCCCAGTTCCCTCTGACCAGACCTGCAGGTCGCCTTTAGTCGATTCTATTGACCATTCTCCGCGAAGAATTTCCTTTGGCGGTTTGATGACAGACCCTTCGTCGTTGAGATACGTTACTCCGGGCTCATTGAGAGACGTTGTCCCACCACCGCCATAAGAGGCAATTGCCCGTTTATTGAACACCGGTATGACATCTGAAGGCTCCGACAAACTCAAAAGAGTTATGCATTCACCCTCGGGGAAAAATCGACAGTATCTATAGTAAGTGACCATATGTATAGGGTTATTGTAAGACTGGCCCACACCTGGTCTCAAGTAATTGCATGTACTAACGTAGACCCCGTTGAACCACACGCGAGGACACTCCAAGTACATTCTTCGCCAGGAATTGTTGTAAAACCGGGTCACTATTTCATTCTCATCGTTAGTCCCAAACACCTCGTACACTTTATCGGAATAAACCTGGTAAGCGCATTCCCTAACAGTCAAGTGTTTCCATATAACCTGAGAACTGTAAGCGATAGTTGATATCTTCTTACAAGTATAAGTAAACTTTGTGAATACCGATAAATCGGCTATGGCTGTGTACAATAATATCTGTTCCAGTATCTCGTTAGGTAAAGCCAACAACAGCGAGTCTTCCTCTTCTTCTTCTGTGTCCTCTTCTTCCTCATCTGCTTGGCCTTCTATTTTCTCTACTTTCTTTTCTTCTGTTTCCTCATTTACAGTTTCTTTTTGACCACCTTCAGATATACTTAATTTGCCGAGAGCCTTTGAAGTTTCGTCGACGGTAACACCGGCGGCGGGTTTTTTGGTATTCGAGTAGTATTTTTCCCGGTACAGTTTATCGACGCGCGAATTGAGCTTGAATGCTTCCCGGTACAAGTTGACAGCATCGTACATGCTACCGGCGTGTTCTTTGTCCACAGCCTTTTCGAATGCCTCCAGGGCCCGATGGTCAGTTTCCGTCAGCTTATCGTTGATGTAGACCGTTGAAGGCCGTTCAGCTCGGAAAAACCGATCAGTGTACAGAACACTGCCTTCTCCAGTACCACTGGCAGCGCCACCGTCACTACCGCTACCGGAGACACTGGTATTGGACTCGGCCTCGTGCCGGGTCTCCAAGTCCGAAATTTCGTACCCTGACGGCATGTTTCGGTCCAGTGTATTTGGTTTATAATCAAAGTTAAACCCGATATCGATATCGATCTAGTAGTACGCGTATACGTAACCGCACGTACACACGTACGTACGCACGTACAAGTAATCATACCATACTAAGGTCTGAATGCCCCATTTCAAACGCAGAAATAAACTGGCAAACAGCTAACAGGCAAATAGGCAAATAGGCAAATAGGCAAATAGGCAAATAGGCAAAGGCTAAAAAGCATACAATGGTACATATATCTACATAGCAAGTATCAATATTACAATGATAAGATGGTGGGAGCCGCATCGTGGATATCCGATATGTTACATGTAATATCTATGAAACTTTCTCGTGACAACACCCAAACAATCGTCTCTAGTCATTATACACAGACGCAGGTATCCATGAAACTTCCCTTCATACACATTTGTAGCCCATGTCCTCGGGAAAACAAACATGTAAACAGAAAACGTATCAACCTCTGGATCAACATCTAGCGAGTGATCCATCTGTGACTGGTCAATGTAGAGCAATGTGACACACCGCCAGCGGCCAACATTGGATCTATAGCCGAGATGATGGTAAGGGGAAAAACATGTTAAAAAGGGAATCAACGCTGTTAGTTTTAGGTTGATAAAGGTATAAGCAACACAGCACAAGAGGTGTCGCTGTAGGGGTTGGCTAATATAAAAAGACCAGTTGGAATACACATCTCTTTTTTTTTTTTCCCCTTTTCTTTACTCGTCTTCACTGATTACCTGTTTCTAAAGGATATATCACCAACATGTCTTCGTCTTCTTCTTCGGACAGTTACGAGACTAATCGGTTCAAGGCTACTGCTCAGCAGATAGTCGAGCAGCTTAACAACACTACCACGTATTACCACGCGCGGTACGTGCTTATCACCGTGAGCGCAGATAATTATACCGACATATACTTCAACACCCCCATGACGAAGTTCGTCAACAAGTTCCTGCTCGACCGCAAAGTGTCCAACTTTCTTGTCAATGGAGAGGCCGGCGAAAATAATAATGACGACGACGAAGAGGCCGCCGCAGTAGTTGCAGCAGCAGCGGCAGCGGCGGCAGCAGCTGCAAACGACTTGCACGATTTCCCCGACTTGCATGATTTGCATAATCTGAATGGCGGCAACGGGGTCGGCGCACTGTCTGCAGTGGACGAGAAAGTAGTTTTGGATTATATCAAGGGCAAGAAAACCCCTTGGTTTTTGACCAGTGGCCCGCACAGAGAGATTCCAATCAACGACGAGCAACAAATGATCAATCACTTGAGCGAGTGTCTGCAAGCACTCCAGCAGGTATCATGCAAGGCCATTGCCAAAGCATGGATCAAAATCGTCGAGCCCAAAAAGCAAACCAACTACCCTTACAACAAGGGAGACCTTACTCGCCCCGCCTGGTGGCCGTCCAACGTGCGTCACAAAGAACCCGACCATTTGATGAAACCTGAACGGCTCAACTTGCTTATAGCCATATTGAGGTTACCCACAGTCAACCTTGGACGATTGAAACTTGCAGTGAGAGAGTGTCCCACCGTCAAAGCGACCAAACTGCCAGTTCTCGAAGAAGTGTATTACCTAGTCAATGCGCTTAGACTTTACTCCAGAAACTTCATCCCGCCCAAAACGACAATCAAAGTGTCATACAATGTCTCGGGCAAACCGCAACGACCACTGGTCACAAGGACCTTGTCATATAGGAACATATCACACGAGAACAATAATGATATTGATGTTGTTGACGATGTTGACGATGTTGACGATGTTGACGATGAAGACGAAAATGAAGAAGAGGATGAACATGGCGAGTACTCGTCATACGAAGATATAGTAGGCACCACGCAGAACGAAGATTCTAGTGGTAAATACGTCTTCAACAGTTCTCCGCCGCTTGGCAAACGGCCATACAACACCGATAAGGGGCTTCACATCATGGATATTCAAGACGTTACGAACAAGCGACACATTGGCGCAACACCCACAAACACCATCACCACCACTACCACGGCGACGACCCAGCTTCTGAGTTCACCGATTTTCACCAAACAGCCACATGAAGACGATACAGGGTTACCCAGTAACACCATCATGGGCCACTCGCCGGGACTTCTATTCAACGACCACGTATACCACGCCGGCGCCGCTGGACAACTGCCGTCATCGGGGTACCTCGCGTACCCGCCGACCCCAGCGCGTCTAGGCAACTCATACACGCAGATAAGCAACGGCGACGATAACCCTAGAATTCCTCACCCGGTAACGCCATCGCGAAAGAACAATGCTGGCGGTACTACGTTTGGGAACGACCAGTTAGAAAGCAAAAGAATGGTACCTCCGTTATCACCAGCTATCAACAAGCAAGACAAGTAATAAGATAAGTAATAAGATAAGTAATTGAAGATAATGCAATAGCAGTAATGGTAGTAGTAATAATGGTAATTATTGAAAACGCATTCCGATACAATCACTGGGAATGGGTATGTGCATTACGCAAGGTCCATATCCCCCACCTAGTCAGGAAATTCCTAGCTATGCGCACTGACAATGAATGGGTCATGGCTGGAATTTTGATCGGTATTCTTCTAGTACTAGTGGTGTGTGTGTGTGTATGCACTAGTTACTATAGTGCCATCACCACCATCGACGCTTCTCGCTCGGAGATTCCTGATATTAAAGTATAAACGCGTCCAAAGGGGTAATTGCAAGAATTTGGGTGTAAAGGTTAAAGTAACAGCAACGACACAAACAAACCTTTGTCGCCACCCGCTAGGTTCCTCTAACAAGAAACTCTCTCACCGCAGTGTAGAAACAGCGGTACCAAAACAGCAATATTTATCATAGCTTTGTTTGTTTTGTTTCGATTCTGGTGGTCTTTGCAGGTATCAATCGTAATCTATTTTTACCAGTTAGCATATATAATTATATAGTGGTGGTGGTTGCTGCTTCCGGACAGATCTACATACCACTTGAAATTCTGGGTCCATGAAATGCCCGAAGGTGCGGAGAATGAAAAGGTAACGGTACTAAATTTCACCTGGTCTTTTTAGTGGCTGCTGTTAGTGGAAAAACCAAGAAAAATGAGTCGTGCGCCAATGCTGCTCCTGGTGGTGTTAGTACGCACATTATCGGTAGATCCTGTGCGCGTACACACACACGCACATACGCACATAGCGCTAATACGTACGTACGGGACTCTCCAGCAGGCGCTTATATATTAAATATATATTTAATATATAAACTATATAGAGCATCGCTTTTATATATTACTTAAAGGTGATAACGTTCTTTTTTTCCATTCCCCCTACGTATACAAATACACACCCATCTTGCATGTTATAAAACCTTTACAAGTGAACCTGGCGAACCGACGAACAACGTTTTCTTTGTCCTTTTTACATTTTCCATACTGAATGTTGAAGAAGGGTTAATTCGGGGATTTGTATCCAAAAAAAAAAGAAAAAATAAATAAATCATAAAATCAAACCCATTGGAGATTTTACTTAATTAGTGTTTCTCTTGGAGGAGGCTGTGGTGGTGATTGATAAGTTTCTCTCTGTCTTTGTGCGAGTGGTTTATTTTTTCCCCTAAATTTATTTATTTTTTTTTCTTTACATCCTTTTCTTCTTATTTACCATTACAATGTACCGCTGCCGGTTAGTGGGTACGCTGTTCCGGGTTCTTGCCGTGCTTGTGGCAATGTCGCAAACTGGCAATGCGCAGGACGACCCAGCTACGGTTGGATCTGCAAACATGACCGGCGTAGTGTCTGCTATCAATGGCACTTCTTCGCTGGTACCGGATTTCGTTTTGCGAGTCAATTCGTCGGGCGACGGCGACGCTACTATAGCCGCAGAGATTGCTGCCATGACGGTTATCACGGGGAAATCGTTGTTCAACACCAATGGGATATCCGCAATGTGCTCGGGCGCGCTCCAAGTGCTGAACACGTCGTCGGCGCAGCTGAACTGGGGATCAATTCCGCTGATTAACTGCGATAACGGCACGGAGGCCGGCGATATACTCGCGAACATTGACACAGATAACTCGGGGTGCACGCTCATGTACTCGTTACAGTCGCAAGGATGCAATCTCACTACAGAAATCAGCAACGACGTGGCTTCGCAGATTGGCACGGTTTTCAGTCTGCTGAGTCGCGGCGCTGCAAACGCCGTGCTGGAAATGGCCTCTAATACTGTCAATGGCACTGCTACGGCGGTGATCATGCCGAATTCAAGCGCAATGCCCTCAAATGGTGGTAGTCTTGGCGATGGTGACAGTGGCAGTGGTAGTGGCAGTAATAGTGGTAGTAGTGGCGGCGGATCGGGATCAACTACGGCCATGATTATCTTGTACAGTGTGGTGGGAGCAATTGCCTTTGGCTTTTTATTTATTATAATATCCGGAGCAGTCAGAGTGCACAGACACCCTGATTTGTACGGGTTGGTGCCTACAAACGGCGATGGCCGGTTTGGAGGAGCGCCGGGAGGGTTTGGAAACTCTACTTCTTTATACACTAACCGAGCACGAGGTCTAGCGCGAGCGGTGCTAGATTCAGTTCCGTTAGTGAAGTATCATATCCAGCCCAGGAGCGGCGACGAGGAAAACTCGTCAAAACTCGACGAGTCGGAGAGAAAGGGATCGGAAGACGGGAAAAATAGGAACCACAAGGGAGTCAGCTTTATAGAAGAGGAGGTTATAGACTCTACTTTGGTACATGACGACGACAGTAGTAGTAGTATTGAAGATAAAAACGGCAACAGTAGAAACGACGACGATGCGGATGAGGAGGAAGATGATGATTTAGAAGGAGGAGAAAAAAATAAAAAGGGTAAATCCCGTCAGGGGGAACAGCCCACATACGATGATAAGGATCTTCTTTGCTGTGAGACACTGGACGGCGACGACGATGATCCAGGGTGTCCTATATGTTTTGAAAAATTCGATAACGGGGATATTCTGAGAGTTTTACCTTGTAATCACAAGTTCCATGCATTATGTGTTGATGCTTGGTTACTCAACTCTTCATCGCAATGTCCAATGTGTAGGATAGACTTAAGTCTTGCACGGAACGAGCAGGTCTCAGAAACCCAGCCCCCTAATGGTAGCGGTAACGGTAATGGCGATTTATCGACGATGGTGATACCGCCAGATTTCAACTTGGAGACTTCAGCATTCAGTAGGTTCTTGGATATTTGGAATGCCCAGTTGTTGCCACGAGAAACCAGACGAGCGTTTTTGGAACGGTTCCACCAGGAAGCAGAACTACGTCGACGACTACGTGCCCAGAATAGTTCTAATTACGCCGAACAGGATCGTAACAGATGGCGGGATTTTGTAAGGTCTCGTATACGGTTACATCAATGGAGACGTAAATCCAGACCAGAAACCGAGCACAGTGCAGATAGTGAACAAAGTCAACAGAGTGCACAAAGTCAACAAGGACCAGAAGAACCAGAAGGACAAGAAAGGCAAGAAGAACGTACTAATGACAATGAGGAGACTCAAAATAACAATTAATTTATTCAAATAATGACAAATACAAAATTCTTACATTGCACACAACCATTGAGTAGTAGTATACTGCGTAGTACTACTAGTACTAGTAGCCAATAGGTGTGACCCCGTATTTAGTCAACCAGTTAAATGGTTCTAGAATAATCTTATCTTATCAGTAATATTTACTGTTTTAGGAAAAGTAAGCAGAAAAAATGACTAAACCAATTAAAAGTCATTAGTTTGGTGCTAGCACAGTAATTGTGGCGAGCAAGATCAGCCAATCAAAAAGTTTTAAACTAATCACCAATTTTTTCAGCCAATAAAATTAAAGTAATTAATAATCTTGCCTGTATAAGACCGTGCGCCTCCGCATGCCTCCACAAATATATAAAGGTCCTTTATTCCCATCCATATTATCACTTATTATCAATCTATCAATCAACTTACCAACCAACCACCCTACAAACCAACTAAACCCTCACTTACTATCACTATGACTTGTTGCGGAAAATCATCTACTTGTGTCTGTGCTCAGGAAGCCAGATGTTCATGCGGCGCTCAGCCCGCTCAAGCTTGCAACTGTTCTAAGGCCCCAGTTGAAAATGCCAAAATCTCTGGAGACGCTTGTTCATGCGGTAAACGATCTGCCAAGTCATGCACTTGTTCAAGATCCAAGGAAGAAAACTCTGGTCTGAGAGACGGTGAAGTTGACTTCAACCATTTATAAATCAGAAGAAAAAAAGGAGTACCAGTATTGGATCAATAAATTGATGGCACATGAGTTGGCCCAATAAATTGACCATGCGACTAAAAAAACAACATGTATTTATAAAAAATTATTTATAATTAATAATATTATTTATCTAATTTGAACAATGACTTTTTTGTTTATTTCATTTTCACTTTTGTTTCCATTTTCTCCTCTAGGCTTCCCTGTAAACATCACGAGCAGAAGCTTGGTGGTTAGGGAAGACCAAAGTTTCAGCAATGACGGTATTTTCCTTTCTGGTAAGAGCGAAAACGATGATTTCAGCGATGTCATCAGCATACAACGGAATAGAACCTTGGTAAACTGCATCAGCTTTTGATTTATCACCGTCGAATCTTACAAGCGAGAATTCAGTTTCAACGGCACCAGGTTGCACTTCAATAACTCTGATTCTAGTTGAGATGGTTTCTTTTCTTAGAGATTCGTCAAAGGATCTTAGAGCGGCCTTAGTAGCACAGTATATTCCTCCACCAGGGTAAGGGTCTCTTCCAGCAATAGACCCAATATTAACAATATCTCCGCTATTCTTTGCCTTGAATTTGGGTAAAAACTGCTGGGTCAAAGTTATAAGCCCCAAAACGTTGGTTTGGAACATTACGTCAATAGACTTGATATCAATTTCTCCAACTTGTTGGGTTCCATGAGCCAATCCACTAAAAACATTAGTCAAAACCATAACAAATAACCAATAACCAAAGGCAAATAACCACTAATCAAACTTACGCGTTGTTAATTAGAATATCGATATCAGACCATTCTTTTGGAATGTTGGATACCCAGGTAGGGATATCATGATACTTGCTTATATCAAAAGCAATAGGCAAGACTTGAATTTGAGGGAACGCCTTTTCCAATTCGCTTTTAGCTTCCTGGAGACGTTCAAGACGTCTAGCAGTCAAAATGAGTCTGATATTACCATTGGCAGCATGAGCGAGCTCAATAGCCGTTTGTTTACCAATACCAGCACTTGCTCCGGTAATCAGAACAGTTTTACCACCAATTCTATCAGCAGCTTTAGATCCGTAAGACATTGTAAAATTGGAATCAAAATATGTAAGAAGACAAAGTATTTGATGGGTCAAGAATAATAAAAAAAGAAGAAGAAGAAGATAAAAGAATACAGGGGGAGAGAAAAAGAGAGGCAAAGAGTGACAAACAAAATGCTCGGTACCGGTACCGGGGGCTAAGAGTAATTTATAAATAAGTGATCTGATAACCTGCGATGGTTTAATTTTTACCTACTTTTATGTAATCAGATTAACCACAAAATCGATAACGATAATTAGGATATCCGCGCCATAGTATAAGAAAATTTCACCGTTTAGCCTTTTTGAACCCGCGCGGATTTTAGGCCCGCCCAGTACAAAAATTTGGAGCCATACAAATAAGAATCGGGCGGGATTTAACCGCCATACATATACATGATATAATTTATACATATAAAATCAATGACCAATATTTCTAGTCACCACATCATGAAACAGATTTAAACAGTATTTGAAAATGCATTGAAAGTTATATGACATGTAAAAGTATGGTAATATGTGAAAATGAGTGTATCAAAATCTGATTACCTGGTGGAACGGGCAGTTATAAAAAAACAAATATGTAAAAATATGCAAAGGGGTGGTTAGTAGTAGAATCCAAGTTACTTTGAAAGAAAGTCAAAAAAAAAAGGAGGAAGATATTCGTAACTTGGATCTTATTTTGTCAATGAATGAGTTCATGATGAATGAAATGATGATGATAAAGGTCATGAATGAATAATAAAAATAAAAAAAAATGGCAAAAAAAGAAGTATTGTTGTTGGAAGTTGATGCTCTTGGAAATCCTTTTAAGTTTTTTCATCCGGAGGAAAGTTCTTCCGCTTTTCCTTTTCTTTCCTCCCCTTTAATCTGTAGAGATACCTGAGGATACCCAAGGATACCCAAGGGTGCCCGAGGATACCTGGATGAAATTCACAAGGTATCATTCTTTTAAAACTTGTAAATTCTGTAAGTACTCCTTTTTTCCTGTTTTAATTTTATTTTTATTTTTCATAATTTTTGTTTTCTTTTCTTTATTCTTGTTATGCATATATGGCAGCCGGCCTTGAACTGTTGGCATTTTCCACTAATCGTTTCAAGTCATCTACCTCGAATATAACTTGTACCGTCAGACTACAACTAGGACAAGCTGCAACGTCTGTAGACCCATCGACCAAATCGCCCAGGAACACTTCGAACCGGTCACCACAGGGACAAGGGTAATGGAATAACTCCGTGACCGGGTCGTAGGTCATATCTTCAATTTCCACTTGGTCATACCAACTCATGGTAAGTCAAAAGAGATGTGAGAGAATTGTCCAAAGACAAAGAAAAATAAAATAAAATAAAAATAATAAAAAAAAAAAACAAAAATGAAAAAGAGATAGAGACCCAACTAAAACCGAACCCCTGTTTGAAGAAAAGAAAGCCACTGGCTAATGACTTGTTTCCACTGGTGTCTGGTGTTTTGAAGAAAAACCCCTTTTCCCCTGTTTTATTCCTTTTTATTTGGGTTGGTTTTTATTTTTTTTGACCGACCACAGATGAGAGAGTAGGACAGGCCAGATATAAATATTGAAATAAAAAAAAAAAATAAAAATAAAAAAAGAAAGAACAAATTTCCTATATCACTGATTAACGGTTAGCAGTGATAATGGCTATAGCCTGGAATAAATATTTGGTTCTTTTTTATTAGAGGGGTTTTTTATTATTTTTTTTTGGGTATTCTTGAAATGAGTTTTTCCAACAAAATTGGTGGTTTTGAAGTTTTGTGTAAATCTACCGGTGGAGATGATGAGTCCCTGGTTATATATAATTCTGTAAGGTCACTTACTCACTGCTTGTAAACTCCCACTTTAAGCTTATAAATGTGTGTGTGTGTGTGGAAGTATGCATTTAATAATTATTTCCTGACGCCGCCGCCGCCACACTCGGACACTTAAACACACATTAACACATATCTTCTATAAACAGTTATACATACATACATACATACATATAAAAAGTGTACATACAGCGAATAAGACGACACGTATAAAGGCTAGAGGCAGCACTAATACTAGTAGCATTAGTACTAGTAAGTAGCAGATCAGAAGAAAACCTGGGTTTATTTTTTTTTTTTTTTATTCCCTTCTTCGTTTCTTTTTTTCATGCCCTGATCGATAAATTAAAGTGGCCCAGTACGTTTGGTGCCAGAGGTATTATACCTATAGCAGATGCTATACTATATTCCTGCCATCTACCACTATATTCCACCATCTTCTACCGTATATCCAGAACGATACAAAGGAAGAACAAGGGCTTTTATTCATTCAATAAGAGAGATCATTAACTGTTAATAACAAGTAACAGTACAAAAAGCACATTTAGAGTGTCATTTGTATGTAAAAGCTCTATAGATTCATCTGGTACAAACGGTTCTCCGGTAACTGCGTATATACCCATGTACATACATACATTACATACATTACATACGTACGTAGGCAGGTATATGTAAATGGTATATATTACGTATTACCGCTATACTTCTCCATGCGCATGGCCAGATCTAAGCGCTGTAAGTTAACCGCACATGCAGCAGGCAGCAGCAGCAGCAGCAGCAGCAGCAGCAGCAGCAGGTAGCAGCAGCATTACCTGTGGTAACTAGGGTATATATTTTACTCATTACCATCTGCTGGTGGAAAACCCTGCTACTCCTCTTCTTACTAAGCTAGATGTGTGTATGTGTACGTGTGTATGTGTGTTTTGTATGCAAGATTTACTAGTGGAAACATTACAAGATCCAACCTAAACAGGGGATGATGTGCCCAGTATCTTCTTCTTGTTTTTTTTCCCCCTAATAATGCCGTTTATTACCATATCTATAATACATATATACCGTTCTCGGTAATATAATCATACAATCACACTTTTCATCCACTTTCATCCGACTAGTATTCCACATATCGTGAGCCAATATAACTAGTATGTACTGCGTAGCTCTGCTTGGCTTGTAGATGGAAAGTCTCTGGGCGTAAAAGAGGGGCTGTGAGGAAGATCCGATCATGTACGTTTGGTCAAACCAAAATGCATACAAAACTAATTTAATTAAGGGGGAAGGCAGAGACTTACTACCATTACTATTACATTACCTACTTAATTACTACTTACTACTTACTACCTAAGTACTAGTTACTACCGCTACCCCCCCGGTTCGAAACGTTCTCTGCCCCCCTTCTTATCCCGCCTTGCAGCCCTTAACTTTTTTTTTTATATACCGCGTATTGATGATATCTTATAGGCTTAGAAGTTATTATTATTTAATGTATGTGCGTGCTGAGAGTGAAATTTTAACCATGCGTGCGTGCGGCACCACTTTAGACGATGAGCCAATTTCCCTTTCTGGCAATATTTACTAACGGTTAATATTTATACTCAATGATCAGATAGAACCCTTGTTAAATGCAAAAGAATTGAGATGAGATTGGATTACATTATTAATCATTATGAAATATGTTCATATCTACAAAAGTATATACAGTGTATGCCATTCACCTATTGGTAACAGTTTACGCAGTGACCACGTTAATCGTTAATAAATATAGTGGGTAAGGGCTAGATCTAACACATGTGCTTATGTGCGTATTTTATGCATACATCTCTTTCCCGAGGATGCCCGTCCAGATCTTGCATACATCCACCACATCTATAACTAACACCCAGACCTATATACCTTTAGGAATATACACATATGGTATATACAAATGGTGTACACAAATGGTATACACAAATCGTATAAACAACCCGGACCTATACCCAAGGGAACCTGTAACAGGTAATCTGATTACATGTCATGTAGTAGGATCCCAACGTACATGGTGGTTTCAGATTAATATAATACTGCTAATCATGATACGGTAACTTATCATTGGTTGTTTAGTCTATCTACCAATTACCGGTCAATTGCCAACTAGTCTATATTCAATATTGGTACTTTGGATGATGATTGTTTGTTTATAATGTCAATTTGTCTTGATAATTCACTACGCGTATCAAGGTTTCTGCCCCTGGTTTTATGCTTATACCCCAAATAGGCAGTGATATGCAATCTAACCATAACCAGTAATTTTCAGTGTCAATCATAAACACCCAATTAAATGAGGGTTTAGGGCTAAATGACAGTCACACTTTTTTTTTTTTTTTTACCGATCGTGAGCCCTAAGTCGGTAAAGTGACAAAAATTAGGTATCGTGGACTGAAATCCCACTTTAAGTAAGGCAAAATGCGTACAGTGTGAGTTTTTTACCCATGATCACAGCTGCCCTAGTAAACGAGATCGCAGCTAAGCAACTCAAACTTAACTCCCACTCTATCCAAAGGTTTAAACTCAGACTCACTCTCTGATATTTCTTTCATCGTTTCTTCAACAACCTTGAAATTTATTACCAGCTTCATTTTTCAAAATGGGTATTTCAAGAGACTCCCGTCACAAGCGTTCGCATACCGGTGCTAAGAGAGCATCCTACAGAAAGAAGAGAAAGTTCGAGTTGGGTCGTCAGCCCGCCAACACTCGAATTGGTCCCAAGAGAATTCACACCGTCCGTACTAGAGGTGGTAACAAGAAATACAGAGCTCTTCGTGTTGAAAGTGGTAACTTCTCATGGGGTTCAGAGGGTACTACCAGAAAGACCCGTATCATTGGTGTCGCCTTCCACCCTTCCAACAATGAGTTGATCAGAACCAACACTTTGACCAAGGCCGCTATCGTTCAAATTGATGCCACTCCTTTCCGTCAATGGTACGAGTCCCACTACGGTGTCGTCTTCGGTAAGAAGGGTTCCAAGCCCTCTGAGGACCCTAACGCTAGCAAGAAGTCCCAGGCTAGACGTGCTTCCGGTAAGATTGCCCACGCTCTCGAATCTCAGTTCCACGCTGGTCGAGTCCTTGCTGCTGTTTCCTCAAGACCTGGTCAAAGCGGCCGTGTCGACGGTTACATCCTCGAAGGTGATGAGCTTGCTTTCTACACCAGAAAGATCACTTCCAAGAAATAAACAAGTCATACTACTATTACTACTCCATCATCTTAGGTAGAATGTGGTTTGTTTGTTTGTTTTGAAAAAAAGTGTCTATACAAAAAAAAGAATTTTTATTATCTTTTTTTTTATTTTTTTTTCTTTCTTACTTTTTGGTTTGTTTTGTTTCAACATGGGAAAAATAAAATAAAAGGCTTTGGATCTTTTTGATGAGCCATTGCTCGTAATGGTTTTGTTTTTTTTCGGAAGGAGAGAAAAGAAAAAAAGGGAGGATGATAAATGTTGCATCTTTATAAATTCCAAGAGGAAAAAAAGGAAAAGAAAACAATAAAAAAAAGAAAAAAAAAGTATTAACAAAATTCTCTCTTTCCTCATTTCAACCGGAAAGGGAGTAAGATAAATATATATATATATATGTATAATGAAATACAATTATTATCTGCTAATAATCAACTTGCAAGCATCGTCGTCGTCACATTTGGCTAGCAGAGTAAAATCAAATTGGTGGAAGTGGGTTTCGACATACTGGACACTGTAATCTTGATCTCATCCACGTTTCCAAGCATTCCGTGTGGAACACATGTCGACATGGGGTCACCATGTACCGTCTCCGTGCAAGAATAGTGGCAGGATTAGATGCAGCTGACGCCATCCGGCTCTTGGGAACAACGACCAACTCCACCGGGGTTATACAAATAGCACAATCAGCTTTTAACACTCCATTATGGTCATGTCCGCCGTGATGGTCATGAACTGGATCTTCATCCAGTAACCTTCTATTTTCTTCACTTTCACTGCCATTAGACGACGACGCTGAAGATGCTGAAGATGCTGCCGGCGACGAAGTCGACTCTTTCCCGTTTAGACTGCCCACATTCGCATCCAGGTCGTTGCTGAAATTGAACCCGGATTCTAAATCCTCTTCGCTAAGCATAGGGTGGTAGTCGTACAATGTCGACAGGTACCCCTTGGGCAAGAAGAACCTTGGCCCGAAAACACTCTGGCATACCAGAACCATAATCTGCAACCATAACCATCCGGTAATTATTAGTGCAAGCTTGGGGTCATGATGGTGGAAGAAAATGTTCCGCGGGATCAAACAAATGTACAAAAACGGTAGTAACCGTATTACAGATGTAGCACAAACGTATCTCCACAAAAACCCTCTTCTGGACCCCCGCATCACGTTCCGGTATATCTGAGGTACCCAGAACGAGTACAACAGGAAAAATACCGTATACTCATACAAGTGTCTCCACCATACTGGGAATGATAGCGACGTGATTGACAAAACCAAAAAAGTTAAAAGCGTCAGATAGTACCTCGAGTATATAACCCCCATCGCCTGTCGCTCGTCCCAGTCAGTATTAACCGTAGGTTGAGGAGGAGTGGGAGGAGTATTTGTAGTGGGAAGTTGGTCACCCGTTGGTTGGGGTCCTTGTTGTTCATTGGTTGTTTCTTCAACAATTGTGCCATCGCCTCTAGCGACAAAAGTATTAGTGTTTCTTGCTCGTATATCAGCGACAGATTCTAGTAACTGGCTTTTGTATATTTGTACCATATACCTCAGTTCAAACAGCGCGGTCAATGCAAACGATACAAATGCAATTGCCATGTATGCCAAAGACGCAGGCCCGCTGAAAAAAGAGTTGACTAAAGTAGACATGCAAGTAGCTCCGTCCATGAGCGACATAATGGCTACAGTATAAAAACTGATCCTAGATATCGTCGAGGGGGTATTTGTGTCCTTCATTTGCTGCGCCATAAGGATTGTTTGGGCAATCACTAAGAATGCTCCTCCCATTATCGTATGGCGTACACGGTAGTAATACTGCTCGTTCCGTTCCCCAATCAGTTCTCCGTACTTGACAACTGACCCGCAGTCAGGCGAGTACAGCAACCCCTTCAGATGTATCTCCGGAACGCTTTTATGCGGCCGTCCTAACGGCGATTCTAGCTCTTTCTCAATCTGATCAACGTCCTCTTTGGTCAACCCTAACGAGTGCACATGTCCGTAAAGTACATACTCGCACTGCCGTGATGCATCAATCTCCCTTTCAACTAACCCGTAGTAAGGGTCATCTAGCTTCTGTTCCAGTGAAATATTAAGGGCTCTATGCATAAGAGATTTGGCCTCGTCAAAGTACTCTCCGTCCACCAAAAAATGCGGCAACGCGTACTTGCCGGCAAACTTGAGCGACGATGTCGTAAGCACAAGGTTACCACTATGTCGGAGATAGAACCCCAGCATGCTGATATCAAACGTCTGCTCCTCAGCCTCGTCTTTCACCACCATGGTAGCCTCGACCAGAGATATGTTGTAGTGTCTGATCTTTCTGGGAGTCTCCTGGATGGACAAATGCAGTGCTCCAGAATCGGCCGTCACGTTGTTATACTTCTTGTTGGCGTCAACAACAACCATTGGGCCGGCAAATGCATCGTAACTGACAGGCATGGTGATGTTGATAACGCCAGTGGAGCTCATGTTCAAAGGTGGTACCCGACTGTCGATATCCCACCCGCCTCTCAGCGTGCCCGAGATATTTCTATAATATGATGGCGGTGGTGTTTTGGTATCTGGTCCCGACGACAACGTCTTGCCACCGTTGCTTTTGCCATTGTCGGCCTCCATGGTCCAGTACTTTGTGACGTCCGTGTACACGGTCTTGGGGAATATGGACCCCTGCGACGCGGGCTCGTATGGGTACTCTTTAGTTAACCCGGTCAGGTTACCGTACCCATCACCCCACGTAGAGTTGTACAACACATCCAGCTGGTACCGTTCATGGTCAAAGTACTCCGATAACTGTTTGCGCTCACGGCTGCTCATCAACCGCGTCGGACTGTCGCCAGAGGGGTCGAACAGCAGCAAGAACAGCAGGAACATCAAAAACAGTTCCCTATTCCACTGCATCTTGGCTCCATTCGATGTTGTAAAGTGTATAGTTAGATATCGATTAATCGGCTAATATTAATACACACTATACATGTACACACAATATACATAGTATACACAATATACGTATACATAATATAGTGTAAAACTGAAGTTCATGAAAAACTAATGTATTCGTACTACACAAATTGACTTATTCATAAATGTTACAATGGGTCTATTGGAATACTAGAAAGTTAGAATAAAACTCAGAATACACGTTTGTTTGCGTGTTTGTAAGTAAAATCAGAAAAGGCAATATTAGTTATCCGCACATCACCGCCATTTTCAAGCTGACGGAATCGGTACAGGTCTGTGAAATATTTTTTTCATCATAAAAAACGGTACAACACACATGTATCATATCAATAATGCACATACCTTTGGGTTCAATTGCCAGGGCTGAGAAATACGAGTCCTGGCAAAAAAAAAGTTCCGAACAATTCAAATTTTCCAACGGGAAAAAAAAATTGTAGAACGCAAGAATAAAAGAGTTTCCGATCTAGTATGGTTTATATGCCTAATGTTACCTACCGCTAGCCGTGCCATTTTACCCTACGGTACATGTACTGGCTAGTACTTGGGCATAAATACCATGGCCATACTTGCAATTGTGGACATGTACCTATTTACATGCGGAACGAACAGATACAGTAAACGTAATTCCAGTATAGGAGTTTCATTATACCCATAAAACGCTATATCCTCTTTAATTATATCTTAAACCAGTACCTAACAGATACCTTATACGCAGTATTGTCCCTTATTTTGACGTACTGCTGTCAGATCACCACCAGTGCAGATACCATCAAAATACCAACTACCCAGGATACCGCGTTTACTGTACCTGTTGCCGGCGCGCTGCTGATAATCTCAACGACGCTGCTGGGCGTCTGCTGCAGTGGCGATGGCGAGGTCATTGCTGCAGTGACCGGTTTCTCCTTCTTGTAAATGTTTGCGCACGATATCCTCGTTCTGTTCTTGTAGTGGACAACGACCGACCGGTTACCGATAAACGCCTGGTTCGTGTCCATGAGTGCCAGGTACGGGTCAACGTACACGGCCTTGTACTCCTTGACGCCCACGGGGATCTTGCCGTGCTTGCCTGACAGGTCGCCGACCTGGTCCGTCTCAGGGAACCGCGGGTCGCCTATCGGGTCGTCCATCCTCATGTACGGGTCCAGGTGGCCGCCAGTGCCCATACAGTCGCCGCTGTCGGGCACCTGGCCCACGTGCACGTGGTAAGGGAAAGGGCCGCCGGTGTCTGGCAGCCCTGTCAGCGAGACGTGCACCATCACTCCGGTCTCGTTTCGCGGGCCGTAGAAAGTCACCGACCCGCGTACCCCGTCAGGGTCGGTGAATTTGGCCTCGTATACAACGTTGGGACTGTTGCCTTGCACTATGGTCGCGTTGCCCAGCTGGCCCGTTATGACTTGTCCGCTGGATACGCGTAACGGAATGGCAATGGCCACTAAGGCCAGAATTTTTATTATCTGCATGGTTGAAGTGATGAGAAACAGGTTACAGAGAACAGGAAACAGGAATCAGAAAGAGGGAGAAAGTGCAGAGCTTAAGAAGTATGTACATGCTCGAGGTTCAGGTCCGTTCCATAATGGTTGGAACTATACTCGTGCAAGTGAACTACTTCGATCGGATTTGAGCTTGGACCATCTGGTATTAATGATGTGATATTGACGATAAGATATTGATGATGAGATACTGAATATAGCATTGATACTAAATGTATGTATATAAGTGGAGACTGAATTGTTTGTCAAGCTTGCTATAAATCTCAAGCATCAGGGGCGGGTTTGGCACCGGGGACACCAGAGCTGGTGATAGCACTGATACTGGTAGAACCACTGTTGAAACTTGACTGAGCAAGCGAGATCTCATGGTTGTCGAGATCATAGACAACATAAGCCGAGCGCAAGAATGTGTCGCCTAATAGAGTGTATCCCTGTGCCTGGTCGTTAGGGAAAATGCTCAGCACGTACGAGGAGTCAGATATCCCGAAAAGACTGCCGGACAGCGCAAGCTCTGACCCAGGGACGGTTATAGTTGCACCGGAGAAACTGTAAGTGACAGTCTTGGTTGGGACGGAATCCAGCAAGTACGCACCATCTGAGGAACTGTACGTTGCGCCGAGCTCTTCAGCAATAGCCGTTACAACGTCGGAGGGCAAGTACGTCAAAGACGTACCGCTGTCAAGGATACCCGAGAAACTAGATCCCACGGATACCCCGTCCACAGACACGCCTGAGACGGTGACCTGGAACGCTGCTTCTGACGTTACCGGCACAGTGTAGAGGTCACCGGTGTACTTGTCCGAGTCGACCCCGCCGAACAGCAGCGTACCCGTGGACGCGTCGGCGTCGTCAAGGTACAGCGAGTACGCGTTGACGGCAACGTAGCCCTGGTCGACGAGGTTCTGGGGGAAGTTGACGTACTCTGTGGACGCAGACTCGTCGGTGACGAACCCGATACCGAGGATACCAGTGCTGTCGTCGGAGTCGCTAGTGCTGACCACGCCGAAGCTCTGGTGCTGGACCGAGGCGCCAGAGCCGCTGCCGAGCGCTGCAGTGTCGGTAACCCAGTCGCCGCTGTCGGCGCCGCTGACGTACTGGATGGAGAAATCAGAGTTGTTGTAGTGGTAAGTCGACGACGCGGACGAGTCGTACGTGGTAGGCGCACCGGTCCCAGCGGCGTAGACCCACAGATCGCTGGACCCGGTGTCGATAAGCACAGACTGCGGCTGGCCTGGCGTGCCGAGCGAGATATCAGCAAGGTAGTCGAACACCTGGTTGGTCAACGGCTCCGAGTAGATACTGGACCGTTTGGTGAACGACTTGCTAGTGTGGTTGCCGCTGTGTACGGATCGTACCTGGTGTCGCACGGGGATAGTCAAGTACCCGGCAACGTCGCGCTTGGCAGGGGCAGGTGGAACAATTGGGCTGGCTAGAACGCCAATAGCCATGAGAGAAACGATCAATGCTTGGAACTTCATAGTGGTTTATAGTGATACTAAAAGAAGGATGTGAATTCTACCTTGCAAAGGGGGGAATTTGGATGAAATTTATATGCCCCAGGAAAAAAGCTGTTGAAACTGTTGAAAAGCTGTTGAAACATTTCAGACAGGGATGTACATCATCCCAGTATGCATGGTGCAATGATCATCATGACTGGTTTCAAAAATGAATCACTATCAGTGAGTACCAAGTTACTTTTGAACAGAAGGCACCAGCGGTATTTAATTTAACGGCATCAATTTTTTTGTTTTCGGCATACATGGTGTATGGGAGGTGGCTCCAGATTGCACGTCAGTTGGTGAGTATGTTCACATCACATCATCGCTCTAAATCAGTTGAAGACTGCGTGCTTCTGCTGCTGCTTGGGACAAATGTCGTGTGTCTGCAAGATGTTTGCAATTTCACCATTTTTGGAAGATCAGCGCAATGATGATCGCTCATCGTTTGTGCTAAGACAAAAGTTGTATGCCGATCAGGAACAAAATTGGTGCATAGCCGATACTCGCCGGCACGTAGATCTGAACAACCAATCTAGCTCTTGTTGTGTGTGGTCAGTGCGTGCTTGAAAAAAGAAGGAATCTTCCATTGCCACATGATACGGGAGGGCATAAAAACTAACTGACCCACGACACACAGCCAAAAATTTTCTCAAAACTGATACAGGTCAGCAGCATCCAACTTGCCGTGAGGCCAAGGATAGAAACGAAAGATAATTGCATGCTAGCCATGTTGTTTACTACATCGCTGATGACTTCCTCATCCCCCCACTATCATAGCCCGAGTTAATCTAGCACTAAAATTGATCTTCATTCGCAAATTAGCATCTTGGGTTGGAAATTTGATGCCGTGCTTCTGGGTTTGTAATTTCACGATAACGGCAGTTTTTTTCTAATTCATATTATCTATTTTTTTTATGAGAGATTTCTTTACATGCTTTATCTTGCTAATATACTCATGCAAGAAGAACCACTAAAAATTATTCGTTGGATATAAGTCCATACTGGTGAAGTAGTTCTCCTATTTCGTTTTGTTCGAGTTTGTTGATCAGTGCCCGTTTCAATGGCCCCGGAAGGTAGATAGGGAACTCTTTACCGTCACGTAGTCTGTTTGTAGCCTTGAGCAACGAACGAACGTCGTAAGTAGAGTTGAAAACCTCAGGAACGGCTCTTTCAACCCCGAGAAGCTGATAAACGGCCTCCATAGGGGTACGCACCGAATACTCAGTGGTGAAGATTGTATCTCGCTCTTTTGATTCTGCAAACTGCCCAATAAACGCAAAATTGACCGACCCCGCTGGAACGACATCTGGACGGTCATTTGCATGACGAGGCATGAAAAATGACGTGATGTACGGCATCATAACCGGCACGGTCTTTGCGCCGGTAGCTGCAAGCTCTGGGATATCCTTGACAGGAACCCCCAAATGGTAGAGCCATTCCTGGGTTATCTCTTCGCCCGTGCAGTCTTGCATGGGCTTCTTAACGTAATCGCCCAATGTCTCGACAAACAAAGCATATACCCAGACAACAATTTGGTCCTTGGGCTGGTTCTTGAAATGCGGCTGTCTGTTAACCGTCCAGCTCATAAGCCACGAAGAATCCTTGCAAGTGACAATACCTCCCGTAACGACTTTCCCGGAAAATGGATCACGTTTGCAGATTTTCTCAATGTACTGCGGGATCCGTTTGTCGAGTGTGGTCACTGTCGCAGATTCCCATTTGGTCTCCGGAATCAACGACTTCGCACCAAATACTTCAGGGTTACCGAAACTTTCATGTTTGGCAGCTATTCTTCGCCACAAGTCCCATGCCGGAGCAGGCCCCTCTTCAAGCTTGGCAGCTGTCTTATGGTCACCGAGACTAGAGTTCTCCGTCAATGACCCAATAGTCATGAAAACCAGATCATTGGCTAAAAGAGATACCCCTCCTTCTGCTTTGGATTTGGTGTTAATCCATTTAATACCGGTAGCACGCTTAGAGCCGTCGTCTTTGCCGAACTCGAAATCAACGTCGGTTATTTCTGTCTCGTACTGGAACTTGACTCCATGGTCCTTGAGGTACTTGACTAGCGGCAACACCAACGACTCGTACTGGTTATACTTGGTGAACTTGAGTGATGAAAAGTCGGGCAACCCGCCAATGTGATGGATAAACCTGTGGAGGTACAATTTCATCTCAAGAGCCGAGTGCCATTCCTGGAAGGCAAACATGGTTCGCCAGTACATCCAGAAATTGCTTTCAAAGAACTCTTTGGAGAAAACGTCGTTGATACGTTTACCCTCAACGTCTTTGCGGTTAGTCAAGAACAGCTGGATGATCTCGCGCTGCGCTTTGCTGGTAAGCGTGAACAATCCGTTAGTCTGAGCATCTTGGCCCTGGTTAGCGGTTGCACGTTGCAGCGTGTAATTAGGGTCGTCTTTGTTTAGCCAGTAGAATTCGTCAAGAACGCTTGCGTTTTCAATTTCGAGCGACGGCACCGATCTGAAAAGATCCCACAGACACTCAAAATGGCTTTCCATTTCTCGGCCACCGCGAATCACAAACCCGCGCTCGGGCTCTTTGATCCCGTCAAGAGCACCACCAGGAATGGGCCCTTGTTCGAGGATAGTGATGTTTGACCCGGGCATCTGTGCGTCACGCACAAGGAAGGCTGCACCAGCAAGTGATGCCAGCCCTGAGCCTACAAACCACGCCGTTTTCTCGTCGACCCCCTGGGGCTTTCGTGGTCGTGCAAACGCTTCGTAATTACCACTTCCGTACTGCATTTTGATTGAAAAATATTATAGCAATTGTCTTTCTCTTGTCTATTTGTGGTGGACTAGAAATACCTTGGGACATAAGCTAGGTATTTATAGTCGAAGAAAATTCATTAGTGTATATTTGCACGTTTTCCACAGACAACGGGAAAGCTCCGGGGGGCCCCACCGAGGTCGAGAGGAACAAGGGCCCCACCATGGGGTGATAAGTATCTCGGGAGTGATACTAGTTAGAGTAATGATCGGCGACCCGATCGCTTATTTATTATTATCATCGGTACCAAAATTCTGGGGTAAATGCCGATGGTCGCCTGGCCGCCTTAGACTGGGGTATACACACTAATCTCGTGAAACTTTGTCTATTATTTGTATGGCTTGGCCATATCACGCTACTTTGATGGTAATGTGAACATTTATATCGTCAAGAAATGGTTGGTTTCGTTTAGTAGGTGATTTATGTGAATATTACAATTTAATTGCGACCCATGTAGAGGCATACATGTTCACACGATCAATGCAAGTGCCGGTAGTTCGCACCGCCACCCGGGTGCACTCGAACCCGTGGTACCTGAACGACTCAACGTACCACGGCCGCTGGCTTGATGACCTGAACATGACTTTGCCGCCAATAGCCATTGTCCTTTTGAGTGCTCTGATTTCGTCGGCGATGTCGCCTACTTCGAGGTCGTCCGGTCGGTTGAACCAGTCCATATGATCCATGATAATCGCACAGGTGATCGACCCTTCTTCCAGCCGATTGCGGCACACGTTGGTGATAGAGTCGCTGTGCAGCTTGATGTTGTCAAGCACGTCGCTGTTCTTTTTGATAGACTTGTACCCCTTTTCAGTGAGGAAAACTGGACAATTGTCCTGGGTGTAATGGCCACGGAGACAGATATAGTAAAAATAGTTCTCGTTGGAGATTAAAAACTTGTTTAAAAGTGGGTCAAGAGTGTCAACCAAGTACTGCATGAGCCCGCTCTCGATGATACTTGTCTGGTTCACTGGTACTCCTAGCGCTTTCCAGAGAAAAATAGGATTTGCAATGACAAAGTACACAACGGGGTTGTTGAGTAGCTTGGGCTTGATTCTATTCCAGATTGAAATCTGCTGTGAGAGAGTTGTTGCCTTGCACAGCTTGTGAACATCAGACTCCAGCCCAAAGATCTTGAACGTCCATTTGACTACCCGCAACGCCCACCGGGTCGATCCTGTATCATACAGACCGACATTCTCGGAAAAAGTCCGCGGCCCCTGCGATAACCAGTATTGCAAAGACGGCGCTGAAAGGTATGGTGCCAAATGATGGGTAAGCACTTGCACAAACTCTGAATGTTTGCCTACCCCGAAGATTTTCCACAGATCTTCAATAGTTGTCCCTGGCGACTTCAAAGCAGCTATCTTCAGCTCGGCAAGATAGTTCTGGTGCGGGTTCATGTCAATACCGTGAATCTCCTTTGGAGCCGACTCAAGTGTCGCATAGTGCAAGATGTTATCGCCGGCTGAGGTGATTGCGAGCATTTTGTCCTTATTGCTAAGCTTCAACAATTTGATATCCTCATACGGGTCTTCCCAGTTGAATGCGTAAATGTACTCCTTGGAAATAAAGGGAAGCTCAGAGGGAGACTTGTCGACAACAAGCGCAGTCTTCGTGCTGGAAGCGTGCTCGTGTTTGTCGTCGCGACTGCCGATAAATACATAGTAAGGGATATGGCCCAACCGCTTGTTTCTCAGACTGATCGATTTGATAGTATGGAACCGATGTTCAAGGAACGATCTTCGCGATCCGTCAAGGTAAACTCTGTCTAGCTCAAACCATAGTCGCCAAAAGATGCGAGAAATGTAATTGACATACCTGAGAGGGTCGTGGGAATCCTGGCGGTCACTGACGTAAAAATCAACAGTGCCCATAAGCCCGTCAGCAGAAAGCATGCTGTGAGCCTTTTCAATGACGGAGTAGTATCCAGGAATCATTGACAGAGAGTAAGACATGGTTATGATATCGGCATGTCTTTCCGGTAAATGGAAATTCAAGACGTCCTGGCAAATGACAAAAACGTTTTTCCAGCCATGGGCATCGATTCGAGTTTGGGCAACTTTACACAAGGACGGGGAAAGATCAACAAGGTAAACGGCCCGGAAGTTATCTGCCAGAGGCAGAATCTTGTCCATTTGCTCAATGTTCCATCCGGTACCACCGCCAAGATCAACCCAGACAAGTCCTTGACTTTTCTTGGGAGAGTAACTAGCAAGTAATGCTAAAAGCGTTTCTCTGCCTTGAAGCAGTCTCACTCTGGTAGCATCATAAATTGAAGCCTGTCCTTTGTAAAAGCTCTCAAGCGCAGACTGCTGTGACCCTGTACCCTTGTGACCGATAGGCTTGAAGAAACAGTTGTACACGAAAACTGGTCCCTGGCGAGCATCGCCAGTAATGAGCCATGACACGGCCACTAACAGCGCAGCAGCCGCAAAAACAACAAAAAGAACGTTCCACAGCATGGAAAGTATACCTGGAAGAAGAATGAAAAAGGAGAAAATATTATAATGAACAGTTTAATGGCATCTCGTTCATTGAAGGATACCCATTCTTATATAACCATCAACCGAATGGCCGGTACCACGTGGAAAACTACTTTTCACATGCATTCCTAAGTTGTGTATCTATGCCCCTTATACCGAGGACTACCCCGAAAATTAAGGAGTAAATTTACATAGAATAGCCTGTAACAGCTACTAACAGTAGTAGTAGCATACGCTGCGCAGCGACTTATCCTTGTGTGGGGAGCACATGGGAAGGATTGCAAGTAGGATATTGGTTAGTTTGTCGACCACGTTCCTGACGCGCACTTTAAATCCAGCGTGGAGATCTACGCGATCGGATAGTCAATCATTGTAGTTAGTAGATAGAAACAAAAAATAGATCTAGTTAAACAGTTGATTATATGGTGGTATAAGAACATTAGTACTAATAATATAACGAGTAGTAGTGGCCAATTACATAACTGAGAGTATGGCAGCTACCCCGGCACCGAAAATGAGCGCTATACTCGTACGATGACCGGACGCGCCGTTGGAGTTCTCGCTGATGGAAGCGGTGTTTGTACTAGTGGCGACTGAGCCTGATGTACCGGTAGCAGTGATGTTGCTAGACACAGTAGAGTTACTGGAAACACCGCCAGCGCCGGTCGGCATAGCCACAGTTCCGTTACCAGTGGTAGTTGTAGTGAAACAGCTGAACGTGGACACAGCGCTTGGACCGCGATCAAGGCACTCGGCTAACCATTGCAAAGCATTAGCAGCGCCGGCTATCTGTTGGGTTATATGAGCCTCGAACCCATTGAAATAAGCTACTGACGCACCCATATCGCAGTATGATGAGACCGCTTCATCGACTATTCGGTAGGGAACGATTTCATCGTTTAAACCCTGGTAAACGTACAATGGCATATCTGGTTTGATGTACCCCAGAGTATTATTGCGAATGACTGATTCGACTCTGGGGTCGTGAAGAATTGCTTCCCCGCTCTTGAAGTAGGTCTGGAAAATATCTTGGAAAGTGAAATCAAGCAAATCGTCTGTTGTGCATTGCTGGAGAACCGAGTACAAAGTAGAGTTTCTGCCACCGATAATTTCTGACTCGAGGTACTCTGCAACTTCCGGGTACTCCTGGCTTATACCGAGGATACCTGTTGCGACGAACCCTGCGGCTAAACCTTTGTTGACGTTCAGGGCAACTGCGCTGATGTTGGTGACGAACCCGCCTACAGCCGCGCCTACCACGTTATGGTTCAACTCGGGAGCGTATGCTGGCTGCAACTGTGCAGCCCAGCCGGTTGCGAGAGACCCGCCGGAGTAACCCCAAAAGCCGATAGCGGCATTCTTGTCGATCCCGGCATCTTCAAATTGAAGTGCGGCTCGGATCGAGTCCAAAGTGGCCTGGCCGGCCTGGATACCTGCCGTGAAGGACGAGTTAGGGCCCTCGTAGTCGGGCACAATTGCATAGAAACCTTGATCCAGAATTGCCTGGAGACTTGCGTCGCCGGCAGTGTTGGTCAGCAAGACGTAACTGGGTGCGCAGTTGGCGTAACTGGAGTCTTCTGGGATCTGGTATGAGATAACTTTAGAGTTATCCGCACCAACTTGAGGGATGACAATAGTAGTGACAGTTGCCTCCGGCTCGCCCAGAGGGTGCTGGGTACGGTACAACAGCTGGTACGCGTCGGCTACATTGGATACGCCTGCCAATGGCACGGGAACTTTCCGAGAGTTGATGATCTCGCCGTTCTTGTATCTAGTGGCATAATCGGAAGGTGGTGTATAGAAATCATCATCAGTAGGAGGGTCAACTGAAGCTGCTGATGACAATGTTAATGCTACGAAAGCGAACGCCAGACCAGTCAAGACTCCGGATTTCATGTTGCTCGAATTGTAAAGACAAGAAACTATCAAAACAAACTCGGAACGGATACGGATGAAGGAAAAGTTATCAAACGGCCAGACCTACCCAAGTGGGAAACCCTGGGGGATTTATATACCTTTTTTTTCTCTCAATTTTTGTTTTTATTTGTTTTTTTTTATTTAACTGATTTTGTCACCCCGCTGAAAGCTCCAGAGGCAATAGGGAGGGCTCTAATCGACTAATATTGTCTGAGATCAACTGATCACAGAGATATGGTACCAGGAATAGAGTTTTCTGGCCACTAGTTGGCTAAACTAATTTTTTTTTTTTGGGTCCCCTTTATGCCCGTGCCTTCTCCGCTTGTTGGGGAGTCCCAGAACAGAAGGAGATTTGAAGAAAAACAGGCATTAGGATATAATACGTTTTATCAATCGTTCGTATAGGGGTATCTTGGGGCTTGAATTGATCTTCTAGTTGGTAAAGATCTCCACAAATGGTTCGACAAGCATCGGTATCATGTTACCATTAACAAGGTACTACTGGAGATCGTTTGGAAATTTTTGATAAATAATATTCAATTCTTTGTCAAAGGAATTAGGTCCAGTGCGATGATGATCTATAGATGAGTTTGGATGTAAAGGGTTGGAAAAACACATGCATGGATCTGCCCTAGCTATAGATCATAGATCGATGTATAAACCATGCAAAGAACATTTTTTTTCAGTTCTGAGTGCGTTGAAAAGTTGTTATTGTTATTATGAGTAGGAATTTGTGGTCTGAACTTTATTGTAAATGCAACTGGACCGTCGTGGGTTGAATGCTTACCAATATGGACAATGTGTTCAATTTTTTTTTTTTTTTTTTCAGTTGATTTTTGTTGATATACTTCAACATGCAGAATCTGCGAATAAAGTTTTGGGGCTTCCCAACATGCATGTATAAACACTCATGGTATCATCACAATTAACGATTGACAAGGCCAAAGCGGTTTGACTTTAAATTGGCATGAAATCCCACTTGTGATATGTATTTCCATTGCAATTGGCTTACTTTCTTCGCTGAAGTGGTGATGGGATCGTCGAAAGTCTGCATTTTAGTCCACGATGATTTACTCTCATCATGCACATCATCATCGTCACGATCTTCGGTTCTAAAGTTATTGGGGCATCAGACAGAAGGGACCTAATTATATAGGGCATATACCGATCCAAGATCTTCATGGCTGATTACCCCATACACATTTTTAGTCTAACGTTATCAAGAACCCTTAGACTACAAAATGCCATCACAAGTGGAGTAGAGTGAAGGGAGGGGAAGGGTGTTTTAGATATCAATTCTAGTGAATGTCTATCATTATGCGTAACTTGTCATTATATATATCTTTATAAGAAATCTTTATGCTTGAGATAATCAACATCAAAGAAAGACCAAACTTTGTGAGCGTCCATGGTGTAGTCCTCTTTATGGACCATGAGTTTCATCATATCTTCGCCGTATAGTAAATCAGTATCCAGACCTAGTGTGAGTTTGAGCGCGCTTTCAAGTGGCTGTGGTTTATAGTCCGATAAAGCCGATTTCCCCTTGATCATTTTGATGATATTGCCGGCTATCACCGGACCTTGCACGAACGAAGCTCTTGCCATTTTCGGGTTACTGTTGCGAATGACATCGCCCAGCGCAAAAATATTAGGGTAATTGTCGTTATCCACCTGCAAGGTACTCTTGACAACGATATCACCGTACCCGTCTACTGCGGGTCCCAGGTAATCCTTGAACACGTCCGTGTTGGACTTACCGCCAGTACAAGAAAACACCAAATCGAAAGTCTCCGAAGTTCCGTCGCTGAATACCAGAGTGTTCCCCTGAACAGTTGGCCGGGTGTTGTTGCGAACATCCACCCCGAGGCTGGCTACGACGGGACTAGCGTTGTCGCTTACCGATTGAGGGAACTTTGGGAGAATATGAGACCTTGAGTTGAACAACACAACTTGCTTGGCATCTTTGTACTTGTACTTGATATCGGTGGCCAGCTCTACCCCCACGGCACCGGCCCCGATAACGGCGATCTTTTTAGCATTTTGGATCAGATCTTGGTTCTCCTTCAGCTTCACAATACCCTCGGGCTTGTCTTTGTTACCGAGCTCGATTAGCCCTGACGATTTGGCACCGGTGGCTATAACCAAGTACTCAAAGGGGATCTTGGTTCCATCGCCAAGTAAAACGGCTTGGTTTGACCCAGGAGCCTCCTCGGTGATACCAGTAACCGTCTCGAAAACGAAATTGACCGACCGTTTGGGCACGGCGTCGGAGTTCCATTTCAATTGAGGAATGAAAGCCATGGTCTCGTTGTCGCCGAACACCGAGTATCTGGGGAAGACAAAGGTGTGGTTGTGGAACTTTGATTTCTCAACAATAGTGACAGCATACCCTGATGGTAAACTTATAGCCAGTTTCTTCGCAACAGTATACCCTGCGTAGCTACCGCCAACGATAACAATCTGCTTAGGATTGGGACCGGGAGTGTAAGTCAGTCTATGGAAAAACGCCGTCACACTCTCGACCATGTTATTAAGGTAATACTTGAAAAGTATCCTTCGGTATGTCCACATCATCTTGAGAGTCTCAAACATTTTCCTTTCTTTCTGTCTATCTATCTTTCTGCAGTCCTCGGGAGAAGGAGTTGCAGATGATGGTATTTATAACAAGAAAAAGATTGACAATTGGAGGAAGAACCCAAGAAAAAGGGGGCGGGGGGAAAAAGGGCAGCTGAAGCAAAAAAAAAAAAAAGGTTCGGGAGAGTAGCTGGAGTATGAGTTGGTATGTATGTAAGAATTGTGAGAACTTTGACAAACTAGTTACGCTAGCACTTGTATATACAGAGACAAAGTTGCAATTGTAGAGCCATCTTGAAAGAGATTTAGAGATCGCGTAGCCGACAGATCGAAATCTAAGCGCGCGCTTAAGGACCTAATTTACCACGCTTTAAACGAGGGCCCCCATTGAGAATTATCAGATCCGCACTAAAAAATTTTTTTTATTTTATTTTATTTTTTTGCCCTGGAGATCTCCGGACTCGAACCGATCCTGCGTCATCTTGGCCATGACATCAAAAAACAAAAACCAGAAAAAAAGAAGAGTACCAAGACTGGGAAATATCACAAAAAGCCCGGGAAAAAAAGGGGGGGTAGTAACAGTCACCGCGGGAACGGTAGTCATTAGGTAGTACTTTTACTCATTTTCGTACGTGCATTAAAAAGAGTACCAAGAGATTCAAGGGTTTTCACCCGGGGGCCATAACCCATCTTAATTCCCATACAATTTTTTACATTTTCCACTTTTCTCCTCGCATAAGAAGCAAATTCATGTACGAGACCACTAACCCGCAGAAATATCTATCTGAGAATTATCTGATCATGATATACTTTAAAAGGTCGTACGAACACTCTGGGAAAAAGCTTCAAGGACCAACTTTAAAACTCTACACTAACTCTACACTGGCCCGCTAGTGGACTAATAACGCCAGCCGCTCGACGAAATCCCGCATACACAGCTGAGTGAGATAGAGACATTTCACCACACTCATGTACGTATGTATCGTGGTACCACTATACTGTACTACTATTCTATACTACTATACTTTACCATCACTGTATATTACTATACTATAGAATACAATGTCACAATTAATTTTGAGTACTTATTATGGTACACACGTTTTTTGAAGACACGTACAAAAGAGTAATTCCAGCTCATGTTTCTGCTTTTCGACTCGTCATTAGCTGTAAGTCTGGTAATGAGAGAATATAATATACATTTAATTGTCTCTACTTAGCCCAGCTGATTGACACCGTACATTCCCGGGGAGACCCCTCCTTTACTACTACAAGCAACGTACATTCAACACAGACATGTACCAGGATCGCATATAATGAAGACAGTAGTCAAGGTCTCAGAGGAAAAAGAAACGGAGCAAAGGAAAAAGAATTATGATTGATAAAAAGAAAGGTTTTTTTTTTAAAAAAAAAAAAATGTTCGGTGACGCTCTCTTCAATTCACAAAGCTAAATTATTATCAGATTGATATTTCCTAAAAAAGGAAATGATCTGATAAGTTTTTTTTTTCCACACCATTTTGTGTGTGTTTGTCAGCAGTAATTTATCTAGTGAAACTGTTCACAGGAACGTAAATTGCCGGGTAGATAGATAGCCAGTCAGTTAGTCAGCTGGTTAGTTCGTTTATGAGCTGGATGAGCAGCACGTATATTCGCAGTATGAAACCTACTACTATTACTACCTACGACCTTACCTCATGGGTGGAAAAGTATAGGCTTTCTTGGCGTGTTGGACTAATGTTTGCGCCGTTGTGGATTGTCAAACTAGGCAGCGCGCGCAGGTGCTGGCGGTCCCCGAACCAGTTGGCCCTAAAAAAAAGTTGTTGATGGTGCGCAGACCGAGGCAGAAAAACAAAAAATAAAAAAAAAAAAGATTTTATCTCTCTTTGCTTTTTTCTCCATGCAACGAAAATTTACTTAGAAAAAAAAAAAATAAAATATGAGGAAAAAAAATATGTTCTAGTTCGTACAATGGATATCTGTACTGATTAGAGAGACCCGTCTCTCTTTTCTATCTTTGGGATATCCGGTACTCTGTTTTTGGGAATATATAAAGGGATCATTCAGTCTGCTTCTCTTTTTACAAATTTTTTTTTTCCCTTTTCCTTTCTATCCTTCTTTCCCTTTATACAAATTCATATTGTTCTCTTGTGGGCATTATTTATATATATATATATTAGCATTCATTGAGAGCAAAAATGCCCGTTCTATGGAAGAGGACGCCTATCATCAGCACTGCTCCTGAGCAGGCTGCAGATAACGAGTCTTCCAACTTCTCCGAGAGAAATGTCAGCCGCGACGGTGATGAGAAACGAGGTGACGAGAAAGTCAGCTTGGATAGTGATGCTCCTATCAACAGAGAGTTCCAGACTGGTGTTCAGAGCGCCCAAGCTATGACCCAGCTTTGGAAAAAACGAGATATTATCATCACCTACATTGTTATCTGGGTCATCCAGTTCATTCTTGCCTTTTCTTCCGGTATCATTGGTACTTTGACTCCTTACGTCACTTCCTCGTTCCAGGCCCATTCCTTGACCGCCTTGACTGGTGTCATTTCCACTCTTATCGGTGGTTTGATCAAATTGCCTTATGCCAAATTCATTGATATCTGGGGTCGTGCCGAGGGGTTCGCTCTTATGGTGCTCTCCATTACCATTGGCACTATCATGATGGCCGGGTGTAACAATGTGCAAACCTATTGTGCAGCCCAGGTTTTCTACTGGGTAGGATACAACGGTATTGGTTTCACCATTACCGTCTTCATTGCTGATACTACTCAATTGAAAGACAGAGCTTTTGTTCTTGCTTACGCCTCTTCATGTTACATTGCTACTGTGTGGGCTTACGGTCCTGCTGCTCAAAGTATCTTGCAAACCATCGGTTTCAGATGGGGTTTTGGTATCTGGGCTATTATCACTCCAGTCGTGTGCGCACCTTTCTTTGGGTACCTTTTCTACTACCAGAAGAAGGCCTTCAAAGAGGGAATTGTCGCAAAGAAAGAGAAGAGCGGCAGAACTTTCTTGCAAAATGTCGTTTACTACGGTAAGGAGTTCGATGTCATTGGATTATTGATTTTGGCATTGGGATTGGCATTGTTCTTGCTTGCATTCAACCTCTACTCTTACCAGCGCAATGAATGGAGATCTCCTTTGATCATCTGTTTCCTTATTTTCGGTGGATTGTTGATCATTTCATTTGCATTCTGGGAGAAGTATTTCGCTCCTATCAGATTCATCCCCTGGGAGCTTCTCACCGATAGAACCGTTATTTTCACCTTCTCGATGGCCGCAGCTTTGTACTGTGCTTTCTACATCTGGGACTCTTATTTCCTTTCATTCATTATTGTCGTTTTCGATCTCAGCACCGCGCGGTCTACTTACATCACAAACATTTACAGTATTGGATCCACTTTCTGGTGTTTCATCGTTGGTATCGTTATCAGATACAACGGTAGATTGAAGTGGCTCGCTCTCCTCTGGGGTGTACCCATTACAATGCTGGGTTGCGGTCTGATGATCAAGTACAGAGACTCAGACTCTAACCTCGGTATGATTGTCATGTGCCAATTGTTCATCGCCTTCGGTGGTGGTACTTTGGTTATCTGCGAACAGATGACCGTCATGGCAGTCTCCTCGCAACAGTATATCCCAGCTATTCTGGCTATGGAATCAATGGTTATCAGTATCGGTGAAGCCATTGGCCAGACCATTGCCGGCGCTATGTGGACAGGTATTTTCCCCAACAAATTGGCAGAGTTCTTGCCCGCAGATGCTTTACCCCAGTTGACAGAGATCTACGGCAGTTTGGTCGTCCAGAGCTCGTTCCCAAGAGGATCACCTACACGTATCGGTATCGAACAAGCATACAGTGCTACCCAGAGACTCATGTGTATCGCTGGTACTTGTATCTACGCAACGTGTCTGTTCTCCGTAGCATTCTGGAGAGAGATCAATGTCAAGGACATCAAACAAGTCAAGGGTCTTGTCTTGTAAGCAAAAAAAACAAAAAACCCAACAAAAAAAAGACCTCCTCTAATAAAAAGTAACATTCATTTTCTTTATTTAAAACTAATATTAATAATTTAAACCTATTTTACCACATTCTAATCCAATTCTTTGCAAGCATAAACCGTTTCAGTCAAAGTTATCAGATTATCTAATCACTACACACTATAAATCAATGTTCTTACGTTATCAGATAAATTTATACTTCTCCGTTATTAATATTACGAGCGCCGATCGTATATGCAGATCTTTATTGTACGTGCCACTTTTTGCGCGGGACCCGTATATGAAGCAAAGAGAAAAAAAAAAGATCAGATTTGCCGAATGCGGTATAGATGGAAAGAAAAAATTTTCACAAGTAGCGAAAAGTAACATCTGAAGATAGATGCATAACATGGGCATAAAGGCGTGAGTTGATAAATATCATGATGAAATTTGCTCTTTGGTTGGGGATTAATAGTTGAGGAGATCATAAAAAAAAAAAATCCGGGTAGCCGCTCTACGGTAGCCGTAGCCGCCTACACGCAGGTATCACATAGTAAAAAAAAAACGTAGCCGCTAAGCGACGTGCGATCTGCATTAATAGCTCGATGCATGCATGGCGCTAATGCATGTAAATTGGTTATTACAATAATAAAATATTTCCAGATAGTAGCTCCAACGTTCAGCAGAAGCTAGCTAACGTAACGGTAATGCAGGTAGGCACGTATAACAAGCCCGTAACAGGAATAACTATAGTGCTACTACCTATAAAACATACGTGACTGTGCCTGGATTAATCATTCCATAATGTTTGTGGTGTCAATTTTGAAAGCTTTTCACCATGTACTGAAACTACAATACAGCTATATAGCCTCAGTATAATGGAATAAATGTTAATGTTTGGATTTACAGCTGGTTACGTGCAAATTAGAGGTAATTGAGCGGGGAACCCCGGGATGTTAGACCCCGGCCGCAAAGGTGAAAGCTCTGGGTTTTTCAAAATGGCGCACGCTGTACAAGTTCACAAGATACTCTGCATGACATGTCTGGCATGCGCTCGCGCATGTGAATGTTGAATGATTATCGATCTGATAAAATTTGGTATATTACTAGTGAAACATACTTGATTATCATAGTCCTTCGGCCGTGCTGCCCTTTGCTAAACCTCGGGGAAAAGTTGCCAAAAAAGAATTAAATTGTGAAATTTAGCGCGCTAACACCCTAGCTTCCATCCTAGCTTAGCGGCCGGGTAGTTAATTAATTAATTAATTAATTATATAGATGTGGCTAAAATTTCTCCCCTGAATTTCCCGATTAGGACGTGTAAATTTACTGGCGTGTACATACTTTTAATATGCATATTTAGGACGAAAAAAAAATAAATAATGTTTGATTAAATATGGTACAAGATTTACTTACCAGTGGTTAGCGAACGATACAGTTCTTGTGCTTTGCGTTCAGCATCAGTAACAAAGTTCACTTCTTCTTGCAACTTGGACATTCGTAACGTTAGTGCTACATTTTCCATATCGGCAAGCTGTGTAAATGAACCTAGTTCTGTTCGGTTATACCGTAATGCCTCGAAGGCTTCACCGATCTTGCTCACTAGCATGTCATGACGTTTCACGTACCCGCCAAAAACTTTTGTTAGCTTCTCTTCTATCGTGTTAGCTTCCGCAGCTACTTCTCCTAGTATGCTCACAAATTTATCACCAGTTTCTTTGACTTCAGCCTTGGAAGGTTGGTAATCAGACTCTGGCAGCCCTGGTAGTCTAAACTCGTCCGATGATAATGATACGATTTTTTGTTTGAACTCGGCAAAATCCTCAGAATTCGTCTCTGCTTCTTTGGCAATCTCAGCCATAGCCGCTTTCTTATCCTCTTCATCCAAATCTGGTAGAACCTGTCCCTCTGGCACTTTGTGTCCTTCAATGGGATACTTGATCAGATCTGACACTATAAGCTTATTAAACTCCTCCTCGATCACACTTCCAGAACTAGCCAATTTTGAAACCGTGGGACGAGGTAACCCTAGTTGAATTACTTGTGACCTTAATGCCAGTTTCCGTTCTTTTTCGATTTCTGCCATGGCTTCGAGTTTTCTTGATTTTTCACCTTCGTCATCCTCTTCCACCTCTTGCTCGTTTCCTGTGTCGTCACCCTCCTCCATTTCCTCGTCTTCATCCTCGGGGACTTCAATTTCAAAATCATTCTTGGGTCTAGGAAGCGTTTGAAATCCTCGTCGCAAAACATCCCTGGGCGTTGCTTCAACCTGAGTATCATTAATCTTAAACGTATCACGTCTAAAAGTGCCGATTTCTTCGTCATTGGCACTTCTAACCTTAGTTGGAGGTAAAAAATCATTGATGCTGGTCCCGATTGATTCACCACTACCTTCACCGCCCAATAATGACGATTGAGTTTCAGTCAGATCGCGTAAATCCCGAGTAGCCTTTAACACCCGGTCTTCTTCTTGGGAATCTTGTTGGCGGCTAGTTCTGTTGGTTGGTGGTACGGTGAAATCGTCATAATCACCTACCAACCCTTCATCGCCGCCATCCTCCTCGTCTTGGCCGCCATATTCCTGTCTAGCCAGTTCATTTTGTTTTGCAGTTTTCACAATCTGGTCTAGTTCTTCGCCAATGATCTGCGGTTCAGGCAAGTCCAGTTTCCGTCTTTTGGAGAGTTCCTCAAGCCTGTCGGCCTTGTCTAGGGCCTCCGCTCGTGCAAGGGCTGCTGCATGTTCTGACGCACTACCACCAGTCTGTTTGTCGTTATCACGGTTACGTTTTTTCTCGCTTGGAGGAGGAACCCCCGGTTTAGCAAACTGTTTCCGTTCCATTGCAAGCCGTTCTCTTTCACCTTCATCTTTTTCCTCCGTCGTGTCGTAAAACCCTGCCGCTGGCGCATGCTGGAAGGGGATATCTGCATTGTAGTCCATCTCACCGTCTTTACCACGATGGCGTAACTTCATGTTGACTCCGGATAATTTCAGTTCCCGACGTTTCTGTAACGCGGCTATTCTATTGTTCTCGTGTAGTAACCGTTCCCTGGCCTTTCGTTTGGCCTTCTTACCTTGGGTGTTGACCAACCGCGCTCTGGCCTCAGCCAGCATTTCAAGCTCGTCTTCGTCCATGTCAACGGCATCAGGCTTGGCCGGCCGCGACTCTGGCGCAGGGTCTATCTCACCGGGCTTGAACTGACGAGCGCCACTGGAAGATCCAGCGTCAGATGATCCCACAAGCTTCAAATCATCGCCATTCCCTGTGGCATCGTCAAGCAGCTGCTGGTACCGCTCGATGCACTGCGTAGCTGTACGGCCCACCATGGGTGCAATGGTCCGCCATTGAGATGGCATCAATCTCGCTAGGTGTAGCAGCTTCTCGTCTTCTTCTCTTGACCATTCGAGCTTTTTCACCGACGGATCTAGCCATTCGTACCATCTTGATTTTGCCTGTTTGGCAGTTTTCCTCGCAAGCAGCGACGATACTCGCGACCACTGGTTCAGCCCATACTTAGATACAGCCGCCCGCAGCACCTCATCCTCGACGTTCGTCCAAACACCGCCTGTAAACGTGCCCTGGACCATGTTTATCTGGTGAAATAGCACTACAGCTAAAAGTTTGTCAAAAGTATGTATTAAAGTTAATTGTAGCAGTACTACTAGTAATAACAAATCTGATCGAGATTGATTACTGCTAGTTGGTGATACAGAGGTACGGCTCAGAGCTGGCTCTTGGCTTCCTTCAATAGAAAACACCGGGTTTAATTTTTCGCTCCGAAGACCCTTTGGTCAACAAGAACCCATCCACCACCTTAAATTCGACCTTGCTTTTTTTTTTCTCTAATTGTAATCACGGAAATTTCGTGATATTACCGCGCGTCGGAGGAGAACAGTTTTTTGGTCAGTGTGTCAAACTACATTGCTGGGCTTGTTTTAATTCTTTGTTTTTTACAATTCCAATAAAATTGTCCAAGGGGCGTGGACCAAGAAGGAAAAACAATCTAAAACAGTGAACCTGATAGCGGTGGTGTCTATGCATTTATTTTTTATTTTGACAAGGCATTAATATAAGTTCGACGCGAAAATGACCTCAAGGCTTCGACCTAAGCACCAAAGGCTGGTGAAGCAGTGCTACCCTGTTGGGCGCGACGTGGATAAACGCGCCAATGCATCTGAACTATCGTACTTGTTATACTATGCCTCGACGCGAAGAATTAAGCTTGCCAAAGTGGGTAATTTCCTACAGGAGAAAACAAAGTCTGATGTTTACAAAAACCGCGTGGGCAACGTCCAGGTAGGGCTAGAGATATGCGATAACTTGATCAAACGGTGTAACGAGGATTTGAGTGTGTTTGCTGAGAACGTTGTCAGCATCTTATCGTCAGTACTCGCGTCTAACGAGCTGGGATTATGCGAAAACACTAACAAGGTATTTGCAACTTTCTGCCATTACCACGATAACTCGTTGCTGAGCGGTGACCCTGAATACGTATTGAAATTCAATGGATTAATCAGACAGTATATGGATATTGGTATTGCTGTTCATACTGGGTTAGATAGCTTGAAATGGACTTTGGTGGGTATACGAGCTATCAAGTCTCTTACTGCATCACCGGCATTATCAAGTCCTAATGTCCAGAAAAACTTGAAAGATATCGTCAACCTATTTTTGCTGAATCTATCGCTGGATGATGATGGAACCTGTATTATTGATTTAAAACAGCAATTGGCCAAACAAGCTGAATCATCTGAATCATCTGAATCATTGCCTGAATCGTCGTCCCAGTTTAATGATACAACTGGACGTGGCGCTGAACGCAATGAATTGTTGTTGGATACTGTGCAAGGATTAAAACAACTAGTCGATAAAACGTCAGCACCAGCAATTTACTCATCATTATCAGAAATGATCAGTTTTATTCTGAAAAAAAAATCGCCTTTATTGTGGGCAAATGTTTTGTTACAGACAGTTGCTGAATGGACACCAGTTCAGCTACGGTTTACAATACTAATGTCGTTGGTGGATAAGTTAAGCTCGTTCAAGACAGACGCGTTAGATGATCAGTACGAAGTAACATGCTTGATATGCTCTTTATTAAGCAGCTCAATTAACATGATTGGATTATCTGTTATGGATGTGTTGAGATCGCTGGTAAACCATCAGCATTTACTTATAAAATACAAGACAGAAGCCATGAATGACGCTAAGACAAGTAGCAAAATAGACAGGATTATTGTAGGTGTGAGAGACTCTATCGGGGCATTGACAACGCATATTTATTACGCTGACCAGGTCAGTGATATTATCGTTGATATTTTGAGCCGTGGCCTTATGAGCCATGTCTCTGCGTCAGGGTCGGACAGTGTATCGAGCCGGTTACCCTCAACCGCTCCGTCTGTGAACGGCGGTACCAACGGTAACAGTAGTCCTACTGATGTAACAAGTGATGCGGAGATGCACGTTTCCAAGACGACCGAGTCAGTCATTATCAACTACCTCAAGGATGTTGAGAAAATCTTGAGTTTGGTCTTTTCTGGGTCGAAGCGCACCGAGATTAACCCTGTATCGCTATCAGTTTGGTCAGGGTCAAGCACATTGATGAGTTATGAAAGTTTTGAAATACGTACAAGGTTTGCATACACTTTTACAACTTTTTTGAATTTTATAGAATCACAAGAATATGACAACTGGAACCAGATGTCAAAGAGCTCGCTCTCAGAACAGACTTTGAGATCAATTATCCAATCGTCGTTACTATTTGGGTTGGACGAGAAATGCGACACTAAGGGGTTTGAGTTAATTTACAAGTTTGTTGCCCAGTTGATTCATGTTTTTGGCAAACGAGCAGTCAAGATCACAGTGCCTTACCTATTTTTGATCCAAGATACTAGTACTAACATGGACGCACACAAAAAATCGCATAATATAACACTATTGAACGTTGCGTTAGCGCTTTTCGCGATAATAGGAGCGGAAATAAAATGTGACAAGTTGGTGGAACTTGCACAGTTAAAAATCAACGACCGCGTAAATGCTAATGCATGGAGTGATTTTTTACAAATACCTGCTGATTACTCACAGTTGTCTTCATGGCCTATTGCTCTAGTCTCGTCAAATACAAACTATGGGACACTAGATTTGACCACGCAGGTATCGCACAAAGAGTTCTCAGACTCACTTGACGGTGAAAATGAAGATATGAAAAACTTGGGGCCTATCACGGATACTTTTGGTACCCCTGCAACCAGTTTCCGTAGCGGGGGCGGAGGTGGTGTACCCAGAGTGGCGAGTAACATTGGGTCAATCATCACAGTTAGCGGCATGGTTCCGGGTACAAGCACTCCCGGAGGTGCTACTGATGCTGGTGCTGCAGCTGCCGGCGCCGCTACCACTGCAACTGGCGCCACATCCAACGGTAAAGACAGTCTGCATGTGATAAAAGCGCGATCATTTCGACAGCTACAGAAGGCATCAGCTGGTGATGCATCTGATGCTAGTTTGTATCGTTTCGCATTGAACTCGAACGCCGGTACCGCTGCAAACGGCGAGAGCGATGCAGTGTCTACTGCCCCTGGCGGGTTACGTAGGTACGCTTCGCCCAGCGTCAACGACCTTAAGCGCGCTGTGTCAGATGCAGCCAGTTCAGTAGTGTCTAATGGAGGAGGGTCGTTCAACCACGGCAGCGTTGGAGGTGTCGGTATCAAGTCTTTGTGGAGTCGGTACCCGGACGACCAGAGCAGCATTAACGGAAGTGTCAATGGCGTATCCAATGACAGGACGTTTTCTTTGAAGGATATGAAAAGCTTTTTAGATAATATCAGTTTCGACAGTGAGCTTGACCGTGGAAACATTACAAAATAGAGTGGAGGAGGAATAACAGCATTGAAGGGAAAAAGAATAATAGTTTAAAAAAAACTTATCATTTTTTTCCCTTTCCTTTTAATATGTACAAGATAAATAGATATATAACAAAATATTGGCTACTCAGCCGATATTAATGAGATTTAAGACTCTGAATGTTCGTCTGAACTACCAAACCAGCCATAATTTTCAATGAAATGAATAATCTCAAAACAGACTTCGACTGTGATTAAAACAATAATCATCCATTCCAGCCTGATACTCTGCTCTTCGCTCGTATGCGACTGTAGTATACTTACCAGTTCACTTGCGTAGTCCAGTTTTTTATTCAAGATAGCTATTCGTGGCCCCACGTCAAGTTTCCGTGATATCAGGGCGTACAATCCCTCCAAGGCTGGCTCGGACCAGTACAAATCAGGAGTTTCTATAAGTTCGGAGTACAGGTTCAAGTTCCCTCTGATCTGCAACAACTTCCCCGTGATCTGTAGCGCTTCTTTACTTTTGATCCCTAGTCTTCGGCCTGTTGCCAGCTTGTTAGACAGTTCCTTGATACTCTGAATAAAAGTCTCCGATAAATACTCAAGCGTAGCAAGCTTGGTGTTACGTGCCAGCCCGGACGAAAACGCCGCTTTATCCAGTAACCTGCTAGCTCTGGTAGCGCCGCGGATGAAAATAACATCGCCAACCATTGTACTTTCAGTTTCATGTGACTGCACTTCTGATTTTATCAGCTTTTCAAGCTCGGCCTCTGTGCTGGTAGTTTCCTCATTGTTACTGCTACTGTTACTATTACTGTTGGTGGTGCTATTGTTATTGGCAGTAGCCTCTTCGACGTAGTCCATATCTTCGGTCTCGACGGTCTGGTAGCTACCTATCTGGCCAAAACTGAGCATGGGCACGATCTGGGTCAGCACTTCGGACTCGGGCATTCCCCAGACGACCACGGACCCGTTCGCCAGCACCAGTACGTCAGAGGCGTGGGCGTCGCCGTCTTTGGACCGCTGCGGGTACCTAAAATACACCATTTCGCCGGGCAAGAACACCCGCGGCGACCTGAACCCGTCTTTTCTCAGCTTGGACACCACGCGGCCAAGATCATACCGCTCGCATGTAGACGCGGTCGTGCAAGTTTTCAACTTGGTGCCGAACTGCAGGTTACCACCAAACTTAGTCGTCCCGGCGACTGTACTGCTGCCGGTTGCCGGCAGAGGTCGTCGAATGCTAGCCGGTTTGCTGGATTTCCTGGCACCGCCCTTTGATACTTCGCTTTTGTCGATGATACTAGAGTTGGCCTCGAACAACCCATGGCCACTGCTGTTCGGGCCAGTTTTGCCGGCAAGTTTTGCGTACTGTCGAGCATGCAATCTCCCAGAAAGTATTATCCCTGGGCTTGTAATGCAAAGCCTGCTGCATGATCTCAGCGCCTGTTGAAACGGCCCACTCATGATTACCATAGTGAAAGCACTGGTTGAACACTGGCAAATTAATGTATGGTTGTATAGTAATTTGTGGGACGATGCGATAACATATCTGACCTGCCTGGGTGTTATTGAGTTTAACTGTATACTGGTCGATCTTGGCTCAAAAGTCACAAAACTTACAAAATGAAACACACAACATATAATTGCTACTTGTAGACCTTTATCCGTGTTGTTCGGGTTATGTTGTTATATATGTATATATTTATAAATATATGTTCTCTGCTAGCTCTGCCTTATTGTGTAACCGAAACCATCTTGAATTTTTCAATTTTCGTTTTCATTTTATATTTTTTTTCCTGCCACTAGTACGTTCCAGGTGGTCCGTTAGGGTTAGAGAACCCTGGCGGGGGTGGGACGCTACCAGCGGGGAAAACACCTGGCGGTGGAGGTGGGGGAGGCTGCTGCAAGCCCTGAGCAGGGTACACTAGCCCAACGGAAACAGGCGGGGGTGGAGGGATCTCGCCTCGCTGGATCTTCTCGACGATCTCTGGAGGAAGTGGGGGGTAAAAAGTTCCTGCTGGTGGTGGTGGGACACCAGGAGGTGGCGGTGCGAACCCTGGATTCTGCGCGTGTGGAGGCAAGTTGGCATCAGCAGGGTTGAAAATGTTGGTAAACCTTGAGGAAGAAGGGCTAGTAGCCTCACCAGACTCGGTACCTTCACTAGAAGTGGTGCCAGTACTGATGTTCACCGGTGCGGTACTGGTGGCAGCAGCAGCAGCAGCAGCAGCGGCGGCAGCTTCTTCTTCAGCACGAGCGTTGGCCTTTTTCCATGAAAGGAAATTATCTTTAACTCTTTGGGCATCAGCTTCAAAAGGATCCATTTCGTCATGTTCATCATCATTAGTAGTATCATTATTCCTTCTAGGAGCCTGTTTCTGGCGCTGATCATGAGATGATCTCCATGGAGCATCCGACCTTGGTTGGCCTCCTCCAGTTCTGTTCTGATACCGTTTGTTATTATTATTGTTGTTATTGTTATTAGCGTACGACTGCTGGAACCTTCTCCTATCATGGTGGAAATCATTGTTGAAACTTCGTCTACCATGATGGTTGTTGGTGTTATGGTGGTGTTTGGGCCCAACACTGATCCAACCCTCGCCGTCATCTTCAGCCACTGCTGAACTGTCAGCAGCAACGCCAGAAACAGCACCAGAAGTACCTGTAGCAGATAATTCTTTGGAGTTGGTTACACCAGCCTGAGACGCATTCAAAGACTGGGCAAACTTCAACGGCACACCCGACGAATCTGATTTCTTCGTAACACTTTTTCTTTGCAAAAAGTATCTAAACCCAACTGTTAGATCAAACTCCGGTCACTCGGTATGTACATTCATGTAACCTGATCAAATCAATCGATCATTGGTCTTTTCTACTTACCTTGAAGTTAATTCATCCAAATGTGAATCACTGCTGTCGCTGTCGCTTCCTCCATCCTTGGCCTGGCTAGAATCAGCGACAGTTTCATTGCTTCCGTCAGCATTACCCGGATCAGCCTGTGCAGTGGCGGCAGTGGCCTGCTCCGATTCAGGAATCTCCTCCTTTTGTCCCTGGTTAGTAAGTTCCTGCAAGAATCTACAACGTTAGAATACACGTTCTCAGCCAAACGATTTCAAGCAAAAAGAAAAAAAAAAAGAATTAAACAAAAAAAACAGGTAACATACTCCTTTGACTGCAATTCCTTGTAGAGTAGAGGAGGAGCCTGCACAAGGCTGGACTCTGCCAAGACCTGCAACGTCTCAATACTGTATTTGACCATTCTCAGAATTAACAGATAGCAACAAGATGAGTTCTTTTTTCTTTATCACTCCAAACGAATATATCGATAACCTTGATTTCCACTGACCAAAAAAGACAGATGCTTGCTCAAGTGAAAGAAAAAGAGTCTTTGTTTCCAGAAGGCTATGTACTATTATCCCCAAAGAAGTTCCCAAGCGTGCAGCTTTTCGTAACAGTGACACGGTATTAAGAAAAACAACAATATTTGTGCTGTAGAATCGATTCGAATTTCGTAGCACTAAGCACTAGTGGTGGAAACCAATTCCGATCGGGATCTCTATCATCGACATAAATTGGTGGTGTAATTTAGGTCTCTGGGAGCCTCCAAGTTTTTTGTGTCAGCCGCACCATGAAACGTTAAAGTTTGTGATCTGCAACGGAGATCCGAGACATCTTTTTATCAGTAGTTAGAGAAATATTTTGGTTTGAAAAAAAAAATTTATCAAGTGCTCGAAAAACAACAGCATAAACAATTACAAAATGGCGTTGAAAAATTTGACTAAAGTGAAGAAGCATGTTGGTGCCAAGGACCAGAAACTACATCCAAATGGACGTAAACTGAAACAAGTCAAAAGAGCAACTTTACGTGCAGATAAACTGGCAAAGGCTAGTAAGACTAGAATAGCTCAAAGAGAGCCTGAGTGTAAGTTGATTCCAATGAATTTTTTCCATGTTCATTTCTTTTACTAATCATCCAGTGGAACGAGCTTTGTTTTTCAAAAAAGTCGTGCTTGCTACTGACCAGGAACAGTTTAGCGAAGACGAAATCAGAGTTTTCATTGAAGGGTACTTCACACCTGATGAAGAGGAACTTAAAGAACTAGAACAGGCAAGACGTCCCGGAAGACCACCTAGTAGTCAGCAAGATTTGCTGAAGATTAAACTAGACAAGGCAAAGAGTGAATACAAAAGTGGATTTAGTAAGTTTTTTTTGACAGATACATGAATATACATGCATTGGAAAATTGTTTTGCAAATTACTAACTGATTCTTTAGAAGTACCTGATCTCACCGACAAGGAAATTGTTTTCCTGCTCAAGCATTGGAACGAAGACCGTGATGGACTTAATAAAATAAAATTTATTCATGTTGCTCAGAAAAAGAGTGCCTAATAATACTGATAGTTATATGCTATTGCAAGAAAAAAAAACAATAAAATACGATAAATATGTGGAATGAATGAATAATTGAAAAGATGGTCAAACAACTAGCTTTGTGGCAGCAACAGGACCTTCAGTCATAACAGCTATAACTGTAATGATAGCCAAGCTGCTACCGCCATAAAGGATAACTCTAGTCAAGAATTTGCCAAACTTTCTCAATGGTGATGAAACTTCTCTTTCAAAAACAAGAATGCCTCCTGATCCTGATCCGCCGATACATTTCCAGCCAGACCGGTTGAGTTTCTTGATTGTCTTGATATACTTTGAAGCATTGTCAATGGTAGCAAGCGCCGAAAGTGGGTCCTGTGGTGGTTGAGATTTGAAAGGGAGAGTATCCATTCTCAAAGACTTTTGAGATGAAGTTACTAATAAATATTCTTTGGGACGTTTTGGTAAAGGCTCAGAGACGATATCCTTTTCGTCAATTGATGTGAAAAAGTTTTTGTTTTTCACAGTTCGAGGATGCTTGGTTGATAGTTCATTTAAGTACTCTCTTGATTTCTGTAACCTAAACATTTCATCTTCGTGTTCACGAGCTTTCACTCTTGAGTTCCGAAGCGCTTCAGACAAATGCTCGATATCCTTCTCGTCAATCGGCTCCGGGTGTTGCACATTCTGTTTCTTCGAGTACTTGCTGCGAATATCATCAGCAGTGATCTCTTCATCAACATCATCGATGACCGTGTTGTTGTGGTTGTGGTGGCTGCGGGGTTGGTGTTGTTGTTTGGATGTCTTTGAAACTGTGGATTTCTTAGCATTTCTATCAGCCTGTTCTGCTAGTAGGGATCCCTCAAGACTCTGGATAAGTTGCTCGTCGAGATCTTTGTAATGGTACTTTGATCTTACCTCCTCTGCAGACTCTTGTGCAGGGGTTGCAACGACTGAATCAACAGCTTGAGGCTCCTCGTTCAATCCCTTATCACCTAAAGGCAAAATGACCTCATCAACATGCAAAGCATTAGACTGCTGCTGCTGCTGTTGTTGCTGTACCAAATCTTCTTCAACGTGGATTGGCTCTGCAGTACTTGCGTTTATAGATTGGACATGTGAAGCTTGGTTAACGTTCCCCTTTGGCTCCTCAACTTTATCATACAAGGGACCATAGCACGAAGTGTTCTCAACAGGCGGTTCAGCCTGTCCCCTTGCGCGCTCAAAATCAAGGTGAGATTTCAGTATATCCTGTGTTCTCACTTGGTAAGTTGAGTTACCAGAATCCTTATCTTCGATATCCTCCGTGGGGACTTTGATACTCTTCCGCTGTCGATTCTCACTAGTACTGGCGGGCGTCTCCTTGTCACTAGTCTTTTTTCTCTTTAATGTTATAGGATCAATATAATACTCTTCTTCGTTCTTAGTCTTCAAATAATCCTTATCATGGATAGTAACTTTATCAGCATTGCCCTTAGCACGACCACCGCTCTTGTTGTAGCAGGAGAACCAACGCACGTACTGGGCATTGCCCAGGCTGAACTCTCTGATGCGTCTTTCCAGTTCCTCTATAGAGACGTCGAGCCGTCCGGTGCCGTTGTGGCGGCTGAACAAATCAGCTCCAGGGTGGCTACCGTTTGCTAGCCGTAGAAAATGGCGGTATTGCCATCTCCGCATTTTAGCTGGCGACGACCACTCGCCGTTCATGTGGCGCCATGAGCGTCGGATACTCTCCATGTCTGTCCAGTGCTTGTTCCCTTGGAAGTACTTGCCCATACGCTTACGAAACATTGCAATATCTTTCCCTCTGTGGCGTATACCTTGTCAGTTGTGGTAATCAAAGCAGCTAGTCCAGGGTATATAAAGTAGATAAAGGATTTCTACGCGTTATTATTATACTATAAGTTATCTAATTAGTGCGCACGCTCTCCAGCCAAACTCGATCGCGATACCAATGGTAGTACCTGGAACTCCGATAATGTCGGGTCGACAAGCGTACGTGTAGGTTTAGTTGAATGTAACCTGCCGGTGTGTATACTATGTTACTGCAGGTTATTAAAGTATACAAAAGAAACGGTAAATAGATAGACGTGTTACAGATTGCATTTCCAGGTAGAAGTGAAGGGGTCAAACGAAACCTCAAACCAGGTTACGAATTCAGAAATAATAAATGAAACTGATATTTTATTACACGAGGTGATAGCTTTTTTCTCTAACTCGCAGCTGCAGCAGTGTTGCTACCCTCTGGGTTTACTGATGCAGAGCTAATAGGTTTAGCTGATTTCTTCTCTGAGTTCTCCTTGTTCTGGATCTTGTTTTCAATCAGATTGTGAAACGCAATGATTGACCGAACAAGACTGCTGAGATATACGATCATCAACTCGTCGTTAGTTTTAACTGTGAACGCTCTTGACAGCTCTGAGACTTCAGAGGAACTGGATTCTGCTGACGACGACGATTTGGGAGCAAGATTAGGTAGAAGATTGAAAATATCCTGGAGTTTGCCCAAAATAGCATGATTCACTGGTAAGCTTCCATCTAGTACTTTTTGTAAGTATTGGGCAACTTCTCGAAGATGGTTATGTAGCCCTTGTAATGAACTCAATTGATTTGTGATTCGTGTAGCCAAACTTCCTGCTGCTGCGTCTCGGACGTCTCGCAACAAGTGTTCTACACCGATTTCCTCCGCTTCCTCGGCTTCAATGGACGATGGAACATGAGCAAACATCTTCTCAGCCTCAGTACCGTCGTCTTTGATCTCTTCTATGGCGATGTATGCATCAGTAGGAATACCCACTGGCTTGGGCTGAACGTCCACGATTAACAGTAGAGGATCAGGAGTGTACTTTTTGAATCTTTCATTAATCTCCAAATCTGATGCACGGAGCTTGGGACCACTGTGATACCATCCTACAAGCTTCTCTTTGGCATTGACTTTTCTAAACATATCCTTCATACCATCAATGTAATCACGATCCAAGAACCACACCGAAGCATTCTTCTCGTCCTCCTCAAAGGGGATGGCAAAACTGTTTGTCACCCGTATAGTGCGTCCCTGAACGTCACCAAGCAGCACACCGACTACTCGCTTCTTTGTATCCATGGCTATTCGATTGAAGTGATCAACCACTGACAATAGCACCAATGGCGCCACAGTGACCGACAGGTCTGATGGATTGGTGATATTCCCTGACAATGACATTTAATCTATTCCCTCTTTCTTGGCTCTTGCAAACAATGCAATACTCTATGTTTCTCCTGTGTATTCACGACTACTCAATAGACCCGGGTTTGTTGGAAGAAAATGACGTCGCTGTTTGTTTCAACGTTGCAATTGCTTCTAACGAGAGAGATAGATTGTTCCAAGATCGCGATCGATATTCGATTTATAACGTTATATGTTAGACAACGCTCACAAAAAACAAAAAAAATAAAATAAAATATAGAAAAAAACTTTGGATCCAGCATCAATTGATGGATTCTCGGAATTGTAAATGCCTTTTGGACAACTGGCGATAGGTCCTCCGGGATCAGGGAAGTCTACGTACTGCCATGGGATGTTTCAGTTTTTGTCAGCTATAGGCCGCAAAGCTGCGGTTGTTAACTTGGATCCTGCAAATGACAAGTTACCCTATCCCTGTGCACTTGATATTCGAGATTTCATTACGATAGAAGAGGTCATGGACCAGCAACAGCTCGGTCCTAACGGAGGCATGATTTTTGCCATAGAGGAGCTTGATGAGTCTGTTGACGAGTTTATGGAGAAAATAAAAGCATTTGGCCCGCATGAGTATGTTTTGTTTGATTGTCCCGGACAAGTTGAGCTTTTCACACATCATACGGCTATGCAGCGGATATTCAAAAAACTCGAAAAGGAATTGCAATTCAGACTGTGTGTTGTGCATTTGATAGACTCGTACTACATTACGTCGCCCTCGCAGTACATTTCCATCTTACTGTTAGCGTTACGGTCGATGCTTCAACTGGATCTGCCGCATGTCAATGTTTTGAGTAAAATTGATCTGTTATCTAATTACGGCGAGTTGCCGTTTAACCTCGACTTCTACACGGAAGTTCAGGATGTTTCTTATTTATTTCCCCTCATTGAAAAGGAGTCCCCTACTCTGTTAGGATCAAAGTATGCCAAGTTGACTGAAGCTATTGCTGAGGTCGTTGAGGATTTCGGACTGGTAGCGTTCGAAGTACTGGCCGTTGAAGACAAAAACTCCATGATTTCTCTACTGACAATCATTGACAAGGCTACGGGCTACCTGTTTGGCACAACTGAAATCAGTGGCGATACCGTTTGGGCAGATGCCACGCGACAAGGCGGTACGATTGAACTGGCAGATATTCAGGAACGATGGATCGACTACAAAGACGAGTACGACCAAGCTGAAAGAGAGAAACAGGAAAAATTACGACAAATGGAGGGTAATGATGGCCCAATGACTGAAGAAGAAGAATGGGAACAAGCTGTTAAAGACTGGGAACAAACTAACGGGCCCTTCAAGAAAACTTTATAAAAACAACCGCGTTCAATTTTTTATGTATGTATAAATCCGGCTATGATTAGCTGGACAAAAAGGTTTCAGCTTCAGAAGCAATTTCCTTTGCTGTAGTTGTATCTTCTTCAGTGTCGGCCTAGAATCAATTAGCTTGGTTCACTTTTTTTTAATATATCCATGTAAATACTTACAATTGCTGATTTGAGACTTTCGAGAACTTCGGCGATCTTTTTTCTGAGTTCAGGGAACATTTTCTGTGTATCTTTTAGCACTTCGACCTGAAATCCTAGTTAGAGTAGTTCTCAATAGATAATAATAATAATAATGTAGCTACTACTTCAACCTTACCATTTTCTTGATCTCGTATTCGTCAGCATTATCGGCGCGCATTTTAGCTATAGTAGCCTCGTGTTCTTCCTCTTCTTTATGGTACAATTTCTCCTCCTTGAGAAGTCGCTTGAGAGCGTTTACTTTGATTTCTAGCGGTGTTGGTGCCATTTTGAAAGTGTTTCTTTTTTTTTGGTGGTAAATAAATAATATCAGAAATGCCCCCTTAGCTAGTGTAATATACGTGTAGTGGTGAAATTGAAAAGTTCGATCCCAATTGCGATCTCGACCCTGATTTTACTTTTGTTTACACAACAAAAAAAAAGAATAGGACCTAAAGGTCAACTTCATTTATAATTTGATACCCTTGTTCCTTTCATGGTGGGAATACTAATAATATCATAATGTCGACGTCGTTTCAGAACTCGCCGTTTGCTGGATCAATTATAGGTACACCTAATAGCAGTAATAACAGCAACAAACAGAGAGCTGTTTCAGATCCATCTACTCCTTTATCATTCAAATCAAAGGGAATATCCACGCCTGTTTTCCGGTCTCCTGAAACCTCGTTTGGCAGTGCCGGGGTTAAAACCAATAAAACACCCGTAGGTACGTCTGCGCAGTCATTCCACACCCCGTTAGCTCAGCCTTACAATTTGCGAGGCGTGTCTTCACATTCTAGTCTTCGAGACGATGCCAAAACAAGTCTTGCACAAAGGACGCCGCTAGGACAGCAGCAACAGCAGCAGCAGCAAAAGCCTGTTGTGACGCTGAAAAGTGATAATGGCGCTGGTTCCAAGGAGAAACTGGCCGAGACTCGAGCCAAAGAAGAGGAAGTTCCCACTGGACAATGGGTCCATCCCAGCTTAAAGTATATCCAGCCGGTGAACAAGGTACTTGTTACACAGCGGTTTCTCATCAACGCAGGCGTGCTTATAGCTGTACGCGGGCTGAAAGATTACATTATCCAGATAATCAGTTGGGTCTCTGGCAGTCACAGTCGGTCAATATCCGTCACTGAATGGACCATAACAGCATTAAGTCTTTTGACAGTCTATAACATTATAGTGTCATTGATCCAGCTAATCAAGCCCGAAGAAAAATATGAGGATTTACCCTTGACACCTTCGCAAAGAGCATTGATGGGATTACCAGAGTCACCTAATAGTGCAGGTAAAGTATCGCCTACACCACCCAAGTACCTAAAATCTTCACCAAGCTCCAAATCACCATCAGTGAGTAGCAAACCTAGTAGACCTTCTCCGCTGACTAAAGTTCAGACAGAGGTTCAATCTGGACAGAAGGGGTCTATTCGAAAAATAATAGGAGCAACGAACTCGCCGAGCAGCACTTCGTGGAGCAACGATGTTTCTAACACCAGTATTCTGTCGACGAACTCGCCATCATACAAGTACTCAAAGCCGATTGTGCAGGCTGCTGAACCCGGTAATACGAGCTTGACGAAATCGTTCAGTACACCTACAGTGAAATCATTTGCATCTAGTGGACCTGGCGGGTTTTCGCCGTCAAGCAAATATTTATACAAAGTTACTGATACGCCCAAACGAAGAATGTGATGTTATATAGAAAAAAAAAAAAAAAAAAAAAAAAAAAAAAAAAAAAAAAAAAAAAAAAAAAAAAAAAAAAAAAGAGAAAAGCAACTACCATATAATAACCTGCATTAATGACTATTATCTATTACAATACACATACAAATACTTTTCACTCTGACCAGTGAGGAAGAAGCCAGTCGAGCTGAGCCTTGAGATCTTTGTCAAAGGCCACTGGGTTGGTTGACACGGCGTACTTCATGGTACCCTCTAACGAGTAACCGATCTTCTTTTGCTGGAGGTGTTCTTCAATTTCCACCAAAAGGTCGTGGAGCAAATGGTGGGCGTTCCCAGAGTTAGCCTTGAGGTTACCCACGACAGTCTCGACTGTTACTGGCTCGGCTTCTAATCTCCAAGCATCGTAATCAGTAGACATACAGATCATCTGGTAAGCGATTTCAGCTTCCTTGGCGAGCTTTGCCTCAGGCAAGGCAGACATGTTGATCACAGACCCGCCCCACGATCTATAAAGCAAGGACTCGGCACGGGTAGAGAAAGCAGGACCCTCCATACAGATGAGGGTGATATCTTTCCCCTCTTCAGTTTCTTTAGTGTGAATCTTCATGATCTCGCCGTCATGGCCCTTACGTTCGCCGCCAAACTTGGCAATCAAGCTGCCCAGTTCCAGATCAAATGGCTCGCCGAACCCTACATGGCCAACAAACCCCTTATCGAAGAAACTGGCAGGTCTGATCCCTTTGGTGCGGTCGATAATCTGGGTAGGCACGACGAAATCTCTGGGTCTGATGTGTTGCTGCAAAGATCCCACGGCGCTGAAGGCGACAATGGCTCTAACACCTATCTTCTTCAGTGCGGCAATGTTGGCACGCGTGGGAACGGTCGAAGGAGTGAACTGGTGGTGAACGCCGTGTCTTGACAAGAATGCAATAAGGAACCCCTTCTCAGTACGAACAATGGTAATGTCCGAAGAAGGTTTACCCCATGGTGTGTCAATTGATAGCTTGGCTACAGGCTCAAACCCGTCTAGCTGGTACAGCCCTGTACCGCCAATAACCGCCAAGGCAACTGGTTCGCTGAAAGTAGTTGGTAAAGCCATTCTTCCAATTCTATATAATCCCTGACCTCGAAACCTTCTCATCGATTAGATTCAGGTATCTAAAATCTTGGATTTTACCTCGTAATTTTTTTTTCCTGTGATTGTTCAGCCGCACCATAAGTTACTACACGTGCCTATTACTGAGAACAAGTATTGAAAGGTTCACCATGGCCATAGCTACTATCAATGGAATTGCAAGTCATAAATTTAGTATATATATATATATATAAATATATAATTAGATATTAAATAGAATTAGGCGCCAGTTTCCAACTGTTTGTAGGCAGACATTACGTCAGCAAGCACTTCTCTTGAGTCATGGAACTCGTCTAAATTATCCTGGAACATTGGTGACCGTTTATAACTATCCAAAAAGGCCGACCGTTTTATCAACTTGTCGTACTGGTCGCTTGTTTGTTTGAATAGAGACACGATTGACGTATGGTTAGCGAGCATCAAGCCTGATAATCTTGAATGGTTAATGTTTGTTAGATATTTGGACCGTCTTGCCAGCGATAACTGGATAGCAGCCGGTACTCCAGGAGAGAAGTTAGCTGCGTTTCGTTCTCTGATTCGCAGTAACGATTTGTGGATATCTGTGGGATCGACTTCTCCTTGGATAATGTTAAGGATAGATAAATAGCAACTTGATTTAGAAGGGTTACCGCTAACCATTCTGTTTTTCGGTTGTAACAATCTTCTCATGATATCCAGCACGGTTGTTTTTCTGACTAGTCGTGCTTGGCTGACCGTTTCCGCGGTGAACGGAGTGTAGGCGGTTACCAGGAAATGGCACTTGGAGAACGGGATCAAAGATGAAATTATACTATCCAGATCATTGTGAAGGTACCCAGGGTACCTCAGGGTGGCCGTGCTTGCAGACATTACTGTAGACACCAGTTGGTTTGTTTGAGCGTAAGTAGGTTCCTGAGCATTCAAGGTTTCTGCAGCTATCCGCGATAAAGCACCATTATCGAGAACTATGACTGAATCTGCATAAAGAGCCAACCGCTTCAAAGTCAACACGCTGTTATAAGGTTGCACGACCACATCGGATATGTTAGCACTAGAAGGGAAGACTGAGTATGTTTGGATCAGTTTTTTGGGGAACCTATCATGTATTTGTTCCAATAAATAAGAACCCACTCCTGAACCCGTTCCGCCGGCGATAGAGTGTAATAACAAAAACCCTTCCAAGGAGTCACTCCCCTCGGCTTCTCGATCCAGCATTTCCATTAGTTCGTCAGATATAGTTTCGCCATGGTGGTATCCAGACGCCCAGTTATTGCCTGCCCCGCTTCCCTGGGGGGAGATATAAATATTTTCAGGATTGAACATTTTGGCGTTGGGCCCCGTCATGATGGAATTTATAACTCTAGGCTCGAGATCTATCAATATTGACCGTGGTATGTACCGTGTGTCGTCAGACTGATAAAAAAACACGTCTTTCCTGTCCTCTGCTAGTCCATCTGTGGCAGGAGAACTCAAAGTTCCATCAGCAGAAATTCCATGTTCCAAACAAAGCTGTTGCCAGAACTGGTCGCCGACCTGGTTTCCACACTGGCCCACTTGCAAAGTAACCAGTTCTCTTGTAGATTAGTTAGAATACTGACTGCACTAAAAAAAAAATAAAAAATAAAAAATAAAAAACCGCGTAAATGTATCATCTGTATCAACAACTTACCTGGGCATGGTTTTTCGCGTGTAATAGTGGTTTGTTTTTATAACAAGATCACATCTACATCTTAGATCAAATAGATCAAATAGTTGTACGCGAGGCAGTATAGTACTAGTAGAGATCGATCAATATTACTGTGCTTTGATGGTTGTACGTACAGGCCACAGGCCACAGACCAGAGACCATTGACCATTGACCATTGACCATTGACTACCAGCAGCAACCACCAGTTCTGAATCCAGAATCTGCCAATGACATACAAGCAAATTACCAAAAGCTAGCACCTGTTCTATTCAGAGATTACATGAACAAAAAGTCGTTTATAAGAACGATATTCTATCATCATAAAATGGTAACCATCACTATTAGTAGTAGTAGTAGTAGTAGTAGTAGTAGTAGTAGTAGTAGTAGTAGTAGTAGTATTAAATAGAGATAGAGATGATGACTAATCAGCTGTGGATTTAAGGTTGGTTTGGCCGCGGTGCCCGTCCACCAGTAGTCTTGTAGCCAGAGCGCAGCACCGCCGGTGGTTCGTGCAGTTGCCAGTGTTACCACCGGTGGCACACAAAAGTGTATTACTAATCCTCGTTAAACAGCCACGACGATTCCCACGGTATCCGGAGATTCCTTCTTCTCTCTTTCCCACAGTGGCTTCTCCGTTACGTTACTACCTTACTAACTAACTAACTAACTAACTAACACCACCACCACCGCCCTCTTCCATCATCACCCATCTTTATCAATCTCTCTTTAAGCACTGCTACCGCCGCCTATCTACCGGTTTTTTAAATATCTTGCTCTCTAGCTTGTTTTTTTCCTAATCCTTAATTTTCATACTCAACTCTTTTTTGCGTGTTAAGTCCGAAAGTAAAATTTTGGTCCTACTAGGTGTCGGACTTAAACCACCGCTCTCGAACAAACAATATTTCTACTCCTAATACTGACCAGAAAGTGTGGGAAATTTAAGGATAATAATTAACTTTCTTTTTTTTTTCTTTTTTGTTGTGTTTTCATCCTATTAAAAGGAAGCGTCGTTGGGAAGGTAAAACAAAAAAAAAAAAAAACATCACATATATTAGCAACCAACAAGAGTAACCAGAGTCCCTTTTACAACCCCCGCTTCTTCCAAACTACTGTTCTCTTCGGGGTGGGCTAAGGCTATACAAAAAAAACTAAAAACTAAAAATTAAAAACTAAAAAAAAAAAAATAAAAATATCACAAGCAAACGGATACAAGAAGTACTGTGATTAACTTTTACCCAAACTTACCAATATGAGCTCGGTATCATCCGGTAGTGGTAATTCGCCATTATCTACCACTTCTTCTACCGTGGCCAGCAAGCCACGGCTGCCTCAGCCTCAGACACAAGCCAATATCAGCAACTTCATCAAGAAATCTCGAAGAGCTAGAGTGCCTGTAAACTGTGTTCACTGCAGAAAGAAAAAAGTCAGATGCGATAGGAAGCAACCGTGTTCGCAATGTGTCCGGAGTAAGATCGAGTGTCATTACACTTCTGCCGAAGAAGCCAAAACTACTTTGGGCGACATAATACCCAAAGCTCGGGTGTCTTCTATCGGCAGCAACAATAGCAGTAACGACGGTAGTCATATTCACGATAATCAACACCAACACCAACACCAACAACATCATCAAAATGGGTATCATCACAATCATAGCATCAGTAATAATAGTAATATTATTGTTGGTGCCGGTTCTGTCGACCCCCACATGATGGACTCGAAACCTTTTGTTTCGGATGATATGCTACAAGAGTTGTTGGATGATAGGAGAAATTCCACTGGCAGTAATGACAAGGCTGTCACCGACAAGGTTAAAAGAATTGAAAATCTTCTTTTGTCGCTTTTGGAAGAAAGAAGTAACAACAGTTCTTCTGGAAGCCCCAAATCTAGTGACTCTACTCCCGCTACTAGTACTACTAATGACTCCTTATCGAATTTATCTGAATCCCTGGGGTTGCTCAAGCTTGATCGAACGGGGAAATCCATTTACCACGGTGACACTCACTGGGGGTTGATTTTCAGAGAAGTCGCTGAAGGTCCCGCGATTTTCAACCAGTTCAGAGAACGGTTCCATGCTAACATGCAAGCTGCAAATATTAACTGTATGAGTTATGAGGACCAGAAGGGTATGGCCAGTGGTGTGGTGCCCTTTGTTGGTGGCCCATATGGGATACACTCAAGTCAAATTCTGAGTTCTTTGCCTACTCGTGAAACCTGTGATCTTCTTATTGAGCGATATTTCGATGTGGTTAACTCGGTGTTCCATTTCATACATAGGCCAACTTTTTTCCAGTCTTATGAAAAGTTCTGGCAAACACCTGCAGATGCTGAACTGTTATGGGTAGCCTTGCTTTTCGGAATGTTATCGGTAGGGTTGCGTTCTTACAAGGCTGATAAGGTTCCCGACGTATTTATGGGTAGAAACCAGGAAGTGTTGGATACATGGACAAAAATTATTGATTACTGCTCCTATGTGGGCAAAATTACAAAGAAACCCTCTCTTCTCAATGTCAGAGTATTCTTCTTATGGATGCTTTGCCAGAACCCTGACGAATGGACTGCTGAATGTTGGCCAACTTTTGGTCTTGTAAGCAAAGTAATGCTCTCTATGGGTATGCATCGAGATCCCAAATGGTTTGCATTCTCGCCCTTTGAACGAGAACAAAGAAGACAGTTATGGGCTCAGGCTGAATTGCTCGACTATATGTTTGCCATCAGCGAAGGGTTACCAGTAACTTTCAACGAAGACCAGAATGATGTTGAGAATCCCACCAATCTTGACGATGATGAGGTTTCTCCAGATTCTAGTACTATCCCCATAACAAGAGGGTTGGGCGTTACTACAGATACGTCGTTTTTGTTACTGCGAAGACGCCTAAACAAGTTTCTGGTCAAATCTTACACCACTTCAACTAACACCAAGGATACAGTTCCGTATCAACAGGTACTAGAAGAAGATAAGAAGTTAAGAGACGAGTACGATACTCTGAAAGAGTACGTGGACCATTCTATGACTGACGATGCGTGGTTCAAATCATTCTTATTTGAAATGTTCTTCCTCAAGGGTATAGTGGTCATCCATCGAAACTACTCGGCCAGATCAAGACACGACAGCCGGTACAGGAAATCAAGAGAAATTGTTTTGGAGGCATCAAAAACAATCATTGAAAGGCATAATGACTTATTTATTAATCCAGATAGGGTTCATTTGCGTGAAAAGTACTGGTTGATGGTGATGTTTACAACTTTTACCTATTATACACATGCCTTAATGTTTGTATGTATCAATCTGGTAACTGCAGTTGATTTCCTGGACGAGGAATCCAAAAAGGCACAAATCAGCAGCTTGTACAAGTCAAAAATCATCTTGGATGGCTGGCAAACAATGTGTTCAGTGAAATCGTCAAGTTTCTTGATTAAAATGCTGGTCATTATGATTGCTCATGTGTTGGATGTTATCAGAATGACAAGAGAAGAACGCAAGTCCGTTTTTATTACAGCTCCAAAAGAACCCGGTGTCTACAATGTTATAAATACTGGCGCTATGATGGAACTTGATGCTAACGACGTGCAAAGATCTTTGTCGTTCCTCTCTCCTGACGCCAAAGTGCCTGACTCTAGCCCCGTGCCGCCTACCACTGGGAGCGGAAGCGACAGTAACGTTATGGAAACACCTCCATCGGCGCATGCTGGCCGGGTACCACCGGTCGAGTTCGGTACCGTGCCTAACTTCAGTTTATCTACCGGTAGCAGCGGGCCTGCCACTAGAGGAAGCACCAGCACCAGCAGTGGCAGCAATATCGGCCATGCGGGCATCAATAGCTCCGATACTAGCAATCTGGAAAACACAAGCCCGGAATCGCTGTTTGGTGTTAGCGCTTCTACTGGCGGCGACACCGTGGAAGGCTCGCTCTACGACACCGCTGTTAAGAGTGTTCCTCCCTTTGCCTCGGTCAACGAGTTGTTTTCAGATCTCCAGTTTGAACTCAATGACGTTGGTATCGAGGAATGGGACGAATTCGTTCAGAACCTGGACGATTTCCGTCAATCCAAAGTTTGATGATAATCATGATAATGATGTATTATTAGTATATATATAAAGATATATAAGTTAGGTTAGTTTTCCTTTTTTTTTTTTTTTTTATCATTATTATTATTATTATTACTATTATTACTATATTTATATAAATTATCGTGTTACAGTAAAAGTCATATATTATTTCATAAACGGAAAAGGTTTCCTAGAGTTGTATCAACGCTGATATCTTGAATACCCTGTGACCGCATAATTTCATCAGGTGACACAAAAGATTCAGGTAATTCTAGCGTGCCGGATTTAGCTGTCCGTATAGGCTGGAAAATCTGTCTGTGGACTGCTGGTAATGAAACTGCCATGAACTCCTTGAGCTTCATGTTCAAAAGTTTGGGCAGAACCCATTTCCTGCCAAGGATCTCCAACGATCTGGTTTCAAGCTCGATAAACGACTGGTAGAGCAAGATATCTCCAAACTCTGTATCCGGGGGTTTCTCCGCCAGCAGCCGTACCAGCGCCTTGATGTGCACTAGCAGAGATAACGCTACTGAGCTTGAGATCAATGGTGATATAGTGTGCACTTTATCAAGTCCAATATCCGACAACGCCTGGGCAATGTTGTTGGCAGCGCTTATAGTTTTACGAGTGTGTATCAGTTTCCTTGATGTTGAAATCTTCGGCGTACCTTCTAAGCTTTCGTGTGACTGTTGTCGCTCGTTTTGCTGGTCTTGCGGTTGCTGGTTCCAAGAATTATCGTAGGATGTTAACATTACACCCGCTCCACCATTGCCTCCGTTGCCATTGCCATTACCATTACCACTACCGCCATTTTGCATGAAATCTATATTGGCAGCTGATAATGGATCTACAGCGGTTTCCTCGCTCTTGCTCAAAGTAGAGTAAGGTAAGTGTAGTAAAATTGCAGCAAAATTGATCCCGGTTATAGATTGTAAAACTCCATGGTTGATTTTATCCTTGTAGTCTAACAAAACAGGCGCATCAATCATAAGAGGATCGGCCATATATTGTTGCCACGAAGACGTGCTCGCCTGTAATTGTGATATTTGAGTCTCATTTTTCTCGCCATGATACTGATGCGACAATACCAAATTCAAAATCTTCAGCACTTGATATCTGGTGTTGAACGCAAATAGCGATAAGTCAGATATAGGAATAGTGTCCATCATTTCTTCAAAAACCGCCAATAGCCCGTCATAAGACTGTTTGACTGATGCAGCAATTATCGTATTCACAGCATATAACTCATGTGCAGCGCGTTGGTACCCTACCACTACCATGGCATCAACGTCATCCGGCGTTATCTTCCTGTACCGGGAATTCAGTATCGAGCATAACGAGGTTGCCATAGATTTCAGCTTGAACGTTATATCTGTCATTGAGTACGAGTAGCATATTATCGTCAGTAATATCAATGCTTGTAGTCTTGCTAGATCCTCCATGGGGAACTCTATGATCTTTCCCACGAGAGTATGAACTTTGGCTCGAACAACCTGCTCAGAGTTCCTGGAAGTGTCGGTCAACACAATATGCAGTAACGCAAGAACATCCAACAACTGAGAATTCTTGTCAATAGAGTCGAAGTATCGTGGTGCGTCCAGTATAGGAGGAAGAATAGGATGACACTTGTGGAAAACCAGGTAATAAGTGTAAGCCTCTCTGGGTATTTGGGTCATATCAGCCGCGTCTCTGCCACCCGCAGCGCGAATCTGCTGCTGTAAGGCCTCATTAGATAAGGAACTGCCGCCGCTGCTGCTGGTACTGGTAGCAGCAGAAAGACCGTGCATCGTGTGGCTACTCTTGCTGCTTCCAGTGGTTGCAGCACTGGTGCTGGTCGTGCTGGTTTCCGCGGATTTGGTGCTAGATATCTCGGAGTAGTCTGGCCATTCTGAAACAGGCGGGGCTAGCGGCGGTGGTATGGGTGTCCAAGTAAACAACGGATCATTTCCACTCGAGCTTGGAACACCGGTAGATGAAGTTTCTGAAGGTACCGGCGTAATCTCTGGACCACTAGGTGTAGTTGACGTTCTCTTAACACTAGTAGCACTTTTTTGACCTTTGATCCGTTTTCCACCGCGATGGCTCTCGACGTAAGTGCACTGCCTCCCCTGGCCGCTGCAGTTCGTGCACACGGGAAGAAGACCGTCGCATTTCACATGCCGGCTGCGGCACTGGATACAGGCCCTCGACACGTGTTTCCTTTGTGTCTTTACTGCAGTCATTCAAACCAGATAACCATATAGATGTGTATATTTATTGTACAGATCGATCTCCGCTAGCACGGTAGCAGTAGCGAAAAGATTTAGAAACAGCCAAATACAGCGAGTGTCTGTTGCTCGAACTTGTCTAGAACAAGATTCCCTGTCGTTCACTCGTGTGAAAATATGAGTCCAGGTCCTCCGAAAAGAAAAAATCGGCATATAACCTGGGGTAAAAATAATCAAAGTTTGTGTGCGTGTGTGTCCGTCGTCGTGTGTGTGTAGCCCGGTATATTCCTCACATACGCGCGCGCCATGGCCAGTAAGATAACTTTGGTGGGCACACAAATTTTTTTTTTATTATTATGAAGTAACGTTAATTTGGGCCCAGATCGAATCCCTCCTCTTCCCCCCAGTTAATTTTTCAAATGTGACAAATTTTAAAGTGTTCCCAGTCATCGCCGTACCAAAATTTGTCCCCACGTAGTACACACACTTTGCAGTAAAAACTCTAATCGGTGTTCGAAACTCTGAAATTTTTCAAAAGAAGATTCAGAATACACGCAGACCAAACAGGAGCAGCTGGGTTGTTTGCTGATTCCGGAATCATCACATATACACAATGACCGATATTGAGTCTCATCCTTTGAGATGGTTCCTTCAATACAGGAGCATTAGCATATTAGCGGATTCTGGGTCGGAGTACAAAGCATACGGTTCTACGCTGAGCACGAAGATTGCCAAACTGCGGTCGAAGCTGAACGTTCAGCAAAAGCCCCAGCCGAAATCCAAAACCAGTAAGCCAAGAGCTTTTACCGAAGAGGAGTTGGTGGAAAATGTTCAATTGATTGTGTTGCATCTCTTGTTGGCTGAACGTGCATGGGCTCGTGCCATGGAGTCTCTCTCGATGTTGGAAACCAGCACGAAATCAAGACGTGTCAAGAAAGACTACGTCATCTCGAAGCTCGCCAAAGCTGCCAAATACGCTACTTTGGCTACTTCAGCCTCTGCATCGGTTGTTGGTAATGGTGGTGGCATATCTGCCGAGACCCAGGTAGAAATCGTTGGGTATACTAGTCTAATCCAGAGTGCATTGCTGTTTAGACAAAGCCGGTGGGAAAAGGCCATTTCCGGTTACTCGGTGGCGAGAGTCACTTTGTCTGCTTTGCAGATTTCCAATGGTTCTGATGAGCTGTTGAAGGAAATTACTGGTACTGTAATTGACCCTTCGCTGAGCCATGCTTACTACAAGTTAAACGATTCAAGACCTACTGATTTATCTTCATTATCTGTTGAGTTGGTCGATGGGTTACCAGAAAACGAATTCTACGGTATCAGAGATTTGCTCAAGGAATTTGCTCCATCAGTTTTCTCTAGTGTCGTCGAAGGCAGTGATGTGGCTGCTGTGGAGACTGTTGTCTGGAGAAATTACGATTCTAAAGTTGATGATCTTGATTTGGGTAAGGCTATTTATGCGGCACAAACTCAAGATAAAGAATTGGAGAAATCCAAATCTGTTGATACATTTGACACCGTGTTGCTCGCATGGCAAGAGGCATTAGACTTGATCAAGGATTCAATAGAAAAATTGGAAAAAGAAAACGGCCGCGATGGACCTATAGACCAAAACAAGTACATTATTCAAACTTTTATCAGCTACAATCTTTTACTACGCAAAGTTCAACGAGACGTTGTTCTTTTGAAGGGACTCTCTTCAGGGTTGTCTCCTTTGGACAGTTACAGAGACCAGCTAAGAATATATGACAGCATTATATTCACATGGTCAGAGCTTATTGACTTACCTGGTGTTTTCAATGACGAGGAATTGTACCAGTCTTTGATAGCAGCTAATAATTATTACAAGGCCAAACGCAGTGCTGTCTTGTCAGAAGCCTATCTGTTTACTGGCGATAAAATCTCGGCCGTGGCACTTCTAAGGTTTGCTTCAAAAACTATCGGCACTGAAAATAAAATAACAGCAGTACCTGATACTATAGTCAAACAAAGAGATGTGGATCATTTCATTGCTGATTTGTCGCAAAGAGAACAAACTCTGGTAAGACTTGCCGTCCTTGAACGGTTAGGTAAGGCTTCAAGTGAACCTGTCCTCGATTCATTGGACAAGTATCCAACCGGTACACCAAAAGAGGTGATAGATAATTTCACCAGCAAAGAACTGAGCTTGAAACCTATCGCAGTCAAACCGGTATTCTACGACGTCGCCTACAACTATATTGAGCACGCTAAAGATGATAAAGAAACAGTCTTGTCTCAGAGCAATACTCAAAAACATGGGTTCCTGGGTGGCCTTTGGGGTTCTAAAAAATAAGTCCAGTAGTATTAATAATTTTTTTTAATGAAACCACAAAATACATTTCTACTTCTTTTCCCCCTTCCCCCTAAATTGCCGTAAGTGGAGGCCATATTGGCGATCATCTTGATGGTGTACTGTTAATAATAATTCTTTGATGGCATTCTCAAATTAGCGGAAGTTCGTTAATTGAATTACGACTCTGATTTTGAAGTATACTGGTTCAGATGTGTAAACAAAGAACATAGGTACTAACTTCCAGGTTTTCGTTTTTCAAATCAAACAAAATGTATTAGTACTGGAACTTGTACATGATCACGGTCATTGATGGTCATGGATCTGAGATTTAAGTTTCGCGTAGACTGTTTTAACCGATCGCATTTCGCAAGACTGACAATCTTTGTAAATTTCCTATGCTTAGACGAAGTATCAGTAGAAGGTATTTCTCGACGGCATTGAACATTTACACCCAGACCCGGTCTTCTTCGTTCTTTGTGTCTCCCTTTCTCCGGAAACGAAAAATGTCATCTGCTCCGCTAGTATGGATTGACTGTGAGGTGAGTGTGCAAAACGTTTAAAGCATCATGAAATTCACACTAACTGGTGATTCCTAGATGACGGGACTTGTTCCTGAAAATGACTACATTCTCGAATTGTGTTGTATCGTTACAGACTCTAAGCTGAATGTGCTTGACGAGGTAAGTAGGCCGTTAATTGAATTTCACCAGATAATGAGCTAATGAATCTAGAACGGATACGAAGCCGTTATACATCATTCTCAAGAGACATTGGACAAAATGGATAAATGGTGTACCTCTACTCACACAAAGGTAAATCTAAAACATTACACGGAGAATTTCTGTATTTAAATGCATTTTGTACTAACTTTTATTTCTAGTCCGGTCTTGTTGAAAAAGTGCTTAAATCAACCAAAACCGCCGAGGAGGTGGATAATGAGTTGTTGGAGTATCTTAAAAAATATATTGATACCCCCAGACAAGCTATTTTGGCAGGGAACTCCGTCCACCAGGACAGACTCTTTCTCAGAAGAGAAATGCCCAAAGTCAATGAATACTTGCATTATCGAATTATTGATGTCTCCACTTTTTACGAGGTGGGTGTTCGAGTGAACCCTGGTATCATCAAAAACCGTCCTGCCAAGAAGTACAACCACACTGCTCGTGCTGATATTCTTGAAAGTATTGAGGAATTGAAATGGTACACTGAGAACCTTCTAGTGAAGCCTGCCACTAGTGATTCAAGCGTACAACAGCAACAATAATAATGATAATAACGATAATAGGAAAAAAATAAATAATGAGGCTTAATTTGTTTTTATTTTTTCTTCAGGGCGAAAAACTCAGTCAATGGTTTTATTCCTGTTTTATCAACTTTCTGTAACCTCCGGTAAGCTGCACTTTGTCCACCTGTTTTAGCCCTCTTCGCGGCAACTTTGGGATCATTGCTGGCTGATCTTTTGCCTGGTACTTGGGTATTCACCATAGCTTGTTGTGCTGCAACAATGTTTTCTCTAGCTTGACGAATTTCTGCAATATGTTTTTCCAGTCCTTTGAAATCCTTGGTTTTCAGGTATGCCGTTACTATTTTATGGTTGAGATAACTCGATAAAAGTCCAATTGCTGCACGTTCGCACGCTTGTTCGAGAATATGTGCTGGTATTTCTGATTGCGCGTCCGCCGGTCTGATAGGATCAGACACAACTTTTTCATGAATACTTTTAGGCATTTGTTCAATAATATTCTTGCATACACCATCAAAATGGCTGAATAACTTGTTCTCGTTTAAGCGGAAGAACTCTTGTTCTGATATGTCCTGCTTGTCACAAACAGTTTCGAGTTTCAGGGTCGTAACAAATTTGGAAACATTAAACTTTTCACAGCCCTTGCGCGTCCGTTCGTCAACACTGTCTTGTAAGTCCTCTAATGTGAGGTATCTAGCTGAATTTGCAAAAAGCGTATCTAAAACAAAGTATAAAGGATCCATGGGCGTAGCAACATGTATCGTAGGGTCAGAAACAACTTCGCCAGTACTGAACAAAATACTCCTAGCTTCATTCAACGCGGTTTCGTGTGCAGTTTTTGGCCGTTGTGGGGAACTGGATACAGTTATGATCTCATAAATGTCTTTATCATCCACGTATAAGTACCATGCACTTTTCTGGGTTCTCGGATGTGTAAGACGAACTAGTGTAGAATTTTTATCTTTACAACTCGCGTCTTCCGGTAAAAGAACGCGTAACTGTTTCTCTGAACTCATTTTAAATATGTGTAATGATTGTATCTGTTTCTGTTTGATAATCACAAAAAATTCAAAAAAGTATCTTGACGCGTCTGTCACACAATTAAGGTGATTTTCAGACTCTTTAAATTTAAGATCGACGGATCTCAGAAATCGGTAATGCCGATTTTAAAAATGGTTTTTGGCATTACCTGTTCTACAGGGCTGAATCTCCACATTATTTTTTTTCTTGTATTTCAATTGAGAACAATACGAACCTGATTACTACTATACTGATACTTCAAAACCAATATGTTATTACTTTTTTACCAGATTGATATCACTTGATACGATATTATACCCATTTGAAAAAGCGACATGACTTGTGTGTGCTATTAATTGTTTGATACCATACAAAAATATACAATAACTTTTCATCCATCTCCATACATTTATATATATACCTGCTTTTTTTGTTTGTCTTTTTTTTCGCGTTTCCATTGTTGTATTTATTTAAGCATAAAGTTTTCATACCTTCTGAAGAAAGGGCTATGAGCAAACTGTTGGACATTACCGTTTATTTTGATTTCCTCGGCCATCAATCGGTTGATCTGGTTTATTGTATGAGCCCTATCATTTTGTTCATTAATTTTTGACGTCAATTGGAGTTCTTCAACTTCAATTTTGGATCTTTTCTTGCCTGATCTGCCTTCTCGTCTGTTACGCTCCACGTCGTGGGCAGCTTGGTGTAAGAACCAAGAAGCATAATTGTTTGGTGATGTACAATTATTTACATTTTGCCAACTTTGACACCGGTCACAAAACCCAATCAAAAACCCTGAATCTGGTTTTTTATCCGGCCGAAGCCCCATAATGTGTGGTAATGGGTATGTTTGTTTAGTGCATGACCTTATACCGTGAGCAGATTTCATATGGTGTAGCCAATTACACTGGTCTCTCTTGTGCCAAGTTTGGCATAGCCCGCAAAAGCATTCTCTGTCGCCGGTTTTGCTGGTTCGGAGGAAAAACGAATCGTACCGGTTGAGTGTCATGTCATCGTTGGGTTCTCGCTCTATAACCACGTCTGTCATGTCAGCAGGCTCTCTTCGAAATTCATCAAAGTTGAAGCTGTATTTCTGGGTTCTGGGGATATCATTCATGTGAAGCCAGTGGCAAAATGGGATATACCCTAACGGGTAAAAAATCTCTATGGGATCCCACGCTTTTAAATGCCATTTACGTCGTTCTTTTGTTCTTGGTGCTGGTTCAACTGAGTTCATACCATCTGAAATTTTTTGAAGTACCGCTCCAAGTCTCAGCACTGCAACGTATAACGAAGCGTCTTCTGATCGTTCTGGTGTACAGCATACAGGCAAAGGCGGTGAAAACCCGTCGCTCGGCGATATCCAACTGTGACTTTCCATGTTGTTGAACCCCCTCTGTTCATTAATCCTTTGGTTTAATGTCATCAGGTATTCTACAGTGAAAGACTGTGGGGTAACATGGGATACTGGTAATGCTTGTGGTACGTTCATACAGTCTGCGTAACCATTGTTCGGTAACGTTGCTTGCTCCAAGTTTTTGTCAGTGGTTACGGGTCCATTTGTCCTCATAAAGTGACCCATATCAGTCATTTCATTGAGTACTGGGGTACTTGTCTCATCAGCCTCATTGCCATCGCTGCTACTTCTATCTGATAGTAACTCCGGTTGATCCAACAATTGGGCTGCATTTGTATTGCTCAAATCTGCACTGTGGTGAACCTCCATGTCATAAGATGAGGTGTAGTCAGTAATATCAGTATTACAAGGTATCACTAACGATTCGTCTGATGCAACAAAGTCATTCAAATTGCCGCTAGTATCATCATTAGTATTCTTGGTATGGTCATCACCAATATTCAGCCCCGTCGAAGCGATATCCATGTTAATGAACCGCGATGTGAAACTTGCTGAAGATCCAGTGTTGATATCAGCAGTTTGGTTGAAAAATTGTGTCCATTCTTCGATATCTGGAGATGTTGCGTTGCTATCGAGTCTTGAACATGGTAAGGACAGTTCTGAAGATGCGCTGCTATAACTCCAATCTATACTGAACACTGACGGCATGGTATCATCCAAGTTATTACCGGTATTATTTCTAGCGGATTCATTTCCGTCAAACTCTTTGATAGAATCCAGCCAGCTTTCTTCGCTGGTTTGCTCTCTGTTTTCTTCCATGATCTGCTCCGAGTTATTTTTATCCTGTTGCTTTTCGTCCCACATGATTGGTATTTTCAGATAGTCAGTATATTAACAATGTTTGAAGGAGAATGGCAAAGGACAAATGACTGGGACATACCTCTGGGTATATAAAGACATGAAAATTTTGGTATACCTATATTTTTTTTTACCTAGGTACTTTTTGTGTGGATACTCTTTGCATACCCTTCCACACAAGCACTCGCCCATATACCTAGACACAAGCACTCATGAACACATACAGCCACATTCTCTCGTATGGAGTCACCACACATCCGTCACATGATGGTCCGTGGGGTCAGAGGGGAAGGGGGCAAAAAAAAAAAGAATCTCGTCGCACTGGTATGTTCTCTAATCACGCGGTCGACGCTTGCATTATAATTATCATCAAATTTGTCACTACTATTTTTTTGTTTTAGGGCTCTCTTTCACCTGGCACCGTGCTTAGGGTCGCTGCTATGTGGGGACTACGGTTCGCCATTGCATAAAAGTCTTAATCAAAATAAGCCTTTAAATGTAAGGTCTGTGCTCATGTGGGCACACCGTGCCTTTACCATGATTAAGCTGCTGTTCTTATGGAATAATAATAAATTAAGTATTGTTAAATAACTGTTATGTACTTTTTCTAAAGAAAAAAATTTTCATACTTGTGTAATGTACTGGAGAAACTGTTCCAAGTCTGACTTTTGGGGAAATGTTAGCCCGATTCTTTGTGTTGACGGAAACATTGTGATGACACATTTTTTGTCTGTACCACTTTCAACTGTAGTGTACTGTGTAACTCTTGTGCTTAGCAGAATTGTACTTTTGCTGTCATTTGATATTAGTGTCAATACACCATTGTCTAGTAGCTCCACTGTACATTTTGTAAGCTTTCCGTCATTAGAATCTGTGCTGACGCTCGCTTGACTTCTCCAAGCAGATTTGGACCAGTGTACCTCTTTCATCAACATTCTTTTACCCACTTCTTTGGTTTGGTCTTTTGTATTTCGCAAAACTTCTCTATAGTCCCATTGTTTTAAACGTGTATCAATAGAATAGCTCGGTCGAGTCCATACCCAAAGTATTTGTAGCAAGTCTGTTTGTTCAGTATACTGGAATAATGGTTTGAAATTTGAATTTTCAAATCTATCCCGGTAATAAGAAACTTCTTTTAGCCATTTCCGTTTGTTGAAACTGCAAAAAAACTCTCTCAGTAACGACACGCCTCTTGGTCGCCAGGAAAATATCAAATCTTCGTCGGGCACAAAAGTAAACCTTGGATCTAGCTTGAAAAAATCCTCAAGTGTAGTGGGTACAAAAGGAATATTGCTATACTCAATAACCCTGTTTGTACAATTGTCAACAATAGTTCCGTTGAATAATCTCTGTACTAAAGATACTCCTGTCCCATTGGGCACTATTTGAAGTTTCAGGTCAAATTTCTGTGAAAACTTGTTTCCTTCAAATGAGCCACTTATTCCTACTGACACAAGTACCGTAAACCCCTTTTTATTGACTCTATCAAGGTATCCGCATTTATGAAGGCTTGAGTCCCACAAACACTCAATGCTAACACTCTTAATCCCAATGCTACTAGATTCTTCCTGGATGACTATGCCTTTGCCTTCTATTCCTGTACTGCCGCCTTCATCGTCATAAATCTCCCCGTTAGGGTCAACTAGCCTAGGGTCAGATATGGTTATCCCTGAAGTAATTACATCTGAACCATCAACTCCTACCAGTGTGAGCTTAATTTTCCGTTGTAATCCATGGTGTAAGATAAAAATATCCTGGTCGGTAGTACCGCGTGTAACTTCTGTAGGCCTATATGTGCCATCTTCACGTAGCTCAAGAATCTGGAATTGCGCTACAAGTAGCCCCTCTGGTTGAGGCTTTTTGTTATTCGGTAGTATGGGTTCTTGAATTTCATCCCAGCTTATCAATTCATCCAAATACTCAACCTTAAGTTTCCCGTATGCCCATATCCGTATAAAGTCGTCCCTTGTAACCTGCGGTAGCATAAAATTATCCAATTTTCCTGGTTTAAATGTTCTCGTGTCGTACGTTGCCGATGGTCTATCTGAGCACACGCAAATGGCAAAATGGATATCATCTACTGACGATGAAAACCCCTTGAGCAAACACTTGGAAATACTCATGGAATCAAGCTCAAGCTCAACAATACCACAAGTGCTATAGTTATAAGGTGATACAAGATCAACAAAAGTAGTTCCCGAGCTCAATGAAAAAACGTCTGCAAACCCAATACAAGAATGTCTGTGAGTCTCTGAATTGACAGAAGCCTGTAAATTTGTAGTAACCCCATTCACCCAAACTAAAAATGATTCATATGGCCAGATTCTTATCTCGCTACCACCAAAATCCATCATTCTCACGCATATCTGTGCAGCTTTGTCGGAAACGCCTACTGTACTAGCCGTATCGTTGCTGGTTATCACCATGTCTAAAGGTGAATTATTATACCCATACTTATCAAGAATCATCAACTGGAAACTGACATTCAGTTGGTGTTTGACGGTCAGTATCTGGAAAGATTTTAGCTCAAATGATGCTCGCATAACTTCGTCAATCAGTCTCATTGTATGTGCCTTTTTCCACAACTCGCAGTACTTTTCTGCTAGCAGCTGTGGCGAACGGGTTGAATGCAAATACTCAAATGAACAGTTTTCTTCTGAATAAATACTGGTACGACGTAATCCGCTGCACGATCGCGGTGGTGGTGTGCGGGAAGCCAGCGAGTCATTGTCCATGCAAAACCGAAACTCCT